>JBAMCJ010005760.1:0-29997 GCA_037075205.1 Drosophila prostipennis | reverse complement strand
GTAATGATTTATGTGATAGTTAGGAAAACTCTTACCCCGACCTCGGTTTGAACCCGCGACCACCAGCTCTGCAGTCAGACGCCTTAACTAACTCGACCACGCACGCTTCTTAAAAGTCCGTGGGCTAAAGAAGGCACATAAAGTCTCGACGAAAGGGCTAGCGTACAAGTTCAATTTATTTATATTTAAACAATTTATTAAAGGGTTTAAAAAGTAAAAAATAAAAAAAATTTACAGATTTAAAAAAAAAACTTAAAAAAAAAAATAGAGGACTTGTTGCGGAGAGGAGTTGATGTCGGTACCTTTATTTACAAAATGTCATTGTTCTAACAGCTGCACCATCCTGGGAATTCGTTATTTCTGGTTGAATTTTTATATTTAAGAACGACTAATTCTTGTCTTAAGAACAAATGTTTTCAAAATTTCATGAACGACTCGGTATCGTCTTCTGATCTGGAATTAAGTTTGATTCAGTCTTCAAGTAAATACTTTTAACCTCAATTTAAGTACTCTTGTATCGAGCTTGAGAATAATTGTGCTTAATTGGCGTTTAAGTCCAAATTGTGCTCAAATTAAGAACTTTCAGTACGAAATGTTCTTGAAATTTTAAGTATGAATCGTTCTTAAATCAAAACTGATTTTGCTTGATTTTAGCACGGTGTTTTTTTCTGAGTGTAGAGCCGGAATGACCTTGTGCGTAAATTTTAATCAGCACATCCTTAAAAAAGCAAGAGACTGGTTTGGTCAGGCAGGCTGATGATGATGATCCGTGATTCGTGACTCACCCGCCCAGCCAGCTCAGGTTATTGCCGAGTTAAGATCTTTGCATGCGGAAGATGAGCAAAAGGGAAGACTACCCAGCATCACTTTGATGGACAGACACAATTGGGTTACAGGAGAATGAGCTCCGTCCGTGGTCGTTGCAATGGCAACTATGCCATATGATATCATCTCGAGAAATTCTTTGGAAATCCAGAAACGAGCGCACAAATTTAAGCTATAAGCTAAGACGCCCACAGTCGCCCGTCAACCGCAAAAGAACGTCGTCGTCATTGTCATCTTCATCATCGTCATCAGATACGGATACAGATTTAGCAATGCGATACAAAAATTAGCAAATTGTTATTTTTATAATTTAATTGAAACGCCAACGAGCCAAAAAAAAAAGTGCCACAAAGCAAATGGCAAGAGCCAAACAAAAGACAAAAGCTCACGATTCAGAGCCAAAAATTATGCAAATACCAACGAAACACAAACAAACAAAGATACATCTGAAAATTAACATTATAATCTTTACTTCTTCAGTTCTCATATTTTTAGGTATTCTTTCTGTATCTCACACGTCTCTTATGGGTTTTAGCCCAATTTATAGAATGGTGCACGTCTGTTTCCGACTTTCGTATGCGCATTCATGCAGATTATTCGGTTCACCATTCATATTACTCAAATCATTCATGCGAGCTTCGCATTTCCATTTCCACATTCTTTGACTGCTCGTTTTTCAATTGGCAATAATTAATTTATGAAATTTGAACGAAACACCCGTTTCGGATTTTTAAAATATATTTGTAATTTACAAATTGTAATTAACCTTAATGAAAAGTTAATGTCTTTGTATTTAAAAAGACTCCTTTACTAGTAGCATAATTATAAGTACAGATATAAATTAAATTATGATTAACATACTTTTAAATATATTGTCATTAAAACCGTTACTCGTAGAATAAGAGGTATATGGTATTCGGGGATTTAATACTCAGTCTGTTTATGTGATTCGTACGTAAGTTAGTTTCAACGTTTAACCTTAGCCACTTTCAGGTTTAATAATTACGTACTATAAATATCTATGTAAATAGGATAATTTTTAAAGGTTACTACTTGCGTTACCCAAGGTTAGTAAATTGTGCTTTAAGGCACCCCTTTCTTTAACAGACCAGTGAGTATCTCATATTGTTCTTTGTGCAACCAATGTTGACTCTGAGTTTTATGGAATTTGAACAGAAGAAACCAAGCACCTTGTCGCCTTGCACATAAATTTTCACAGCACAAGCCAAACTCCCAAAAAAAAAAAAAAATTGAAAAAGTGGGAATAAAAAGTACCATTGCTGTTTAAAATAACCCAAATGCTCCGGCCCTTAATTTAAATGGAAGAAAACTAAAGTCAAAATAATGCAATGCCATTAAAAAGTAAGTGGTTAAAAGGGAAAAACTTTCATTTCTATCAGAAACTAACATCGAAGCCACTTGTCCGGAAAATGCATCCCACCAGCAGAGATAACCATCGGGCCACATTTTTCCAAACTTCAATTTATCAATTTCATCTACAAGAAAACGCATTTGATTCTCCGACATGGTCTTATATAATCCTCTAACCTCAGCAAACTCGCGGGCACTTGATGCTTGGCAAATGAGTGGGACTATTCCACAACCACAAAAAATATTATTATTTTTATTACAACGACGCCAAGAAATATGCGTGGGAATTGAGTTGAGAAAATTTCATGATTATAATATACCCGGGCGAAGCAGTAGCAATAATAACAACGAGAAAACTGAAAAACGTAAACACAAAGCCATGGCTGGAGGAAACAAATGAAGTTGAACAATTTTGCTACTGTTTGTACCGAAGTGAGTGTAAAGTGCCACCTGAAGTGGCTCTGCCGAGACCGAAGATTCAAAGAGGCCAAGACACTGAAGAGTAGCAGAGTCATCAGCGCGTTTTGCGGTCGTCATCATCATCATCGAGGTACAAACCTCCTCCTAACCCCACACAATTATTCCTGGAGGTGTTCTGCCTCCTCTGCCACACAATCTCATTTCTATTCCTTTGCCCTGGAGACTTGACCGTGAAATATTATATTTCATGGGCATGCATATTTTATATTTTAATTAGGACTTTTCTTGGCCAAGCATTAAAAGCACTTTTATTACAATGCAAATGAACTCAGGAGCCCGACGGGAGCTAAACTTAATAAAATGTAAGAAGGTTTGTGGAGCTTGTATTATAGGTGGTTTTCTGAGCCTGGAAAAATATAGAAGCCTCAAAAGTCAATTGACAATTTTTTCCCTTCTCCCTTGTAATAATTAAATTTTAATTCGGAATAACCCACATTTTATTCATTAATGTATCGACAAAAAAAAACGCTTTCAAAATGACTAAAATCTTGTATTTTTTGCCTCCCTTTTCTAAAAACGAAGAAAATCATTTTTTCTAACGATAACTACTAATTAAATATGATTTAACCTTAAGTATTTTATTTACGATATTAAAACCACAATTATTGGTAAACAGGTTTGAAAAATAAAAAATTTCGTGGACTCAACTTACATTAATTTAAAAAGGTTTTTTAAAATTCGTTACTGCCTCTCCTCTTTGTTTCCTGAACATGTTCTGTAAAGAGTAAATTCTTCTGTGGCTTGTTAAACCCAGCAAATACAAGGAAAAGGGCTTTGACAACTTTAAATGGTATCCAATTCTAGGAAAAAGTTTATTGTTTGTTTTCATACTCGTTCGCTTTGGAAATCGGTTTCTTACGATTATGACAAAAAAAACTTCAAGTCTGAAAGACAAAAAAAGAACAACCCAAAGATTGACTTTGAAAGAGTGCTGAAGAATCAAAACTCAAAAAAGAATTTAAATATGGCTTGCTATTCAAACGTCTAAGATATACATACAATTAACAATACGTTTGTTAGCTTCTCCAACCTGTCCCATGTCCATCAAACTTTTCTTCAGATTTGACTTGAAGTTAACTTTCAAAACACGTGTCACCAAAGTCGAAAAATTATTATTATGCATATCATAATATTCATCGAAGTAATCTTAAAGTATACCTGTGAATATGTCATTTATTTTATGAATAATTTGACGACATTTAAATGCTTCACTCGTAAATTAATAGAAAGTCCATTTTGAGTTTGGTCGCTCAAAGAGATTGAAACGGGGTTAATAAGGAAGGGGCCGGAATTATTGACCTGCTGAGCGTTTTACGATTTGAGAAAGACCCATATCTTGGGGATCGACATAAAAGATATGTTTAACCAAATTTAAATCAAATGGCAATTTGAGTTTGTATAAAGTTTGATATGAATACCTACTTTAGCTATACCGATCGAATAATCTAACCGTAATTTATATGATTATTATGAGAAATTCTTTGTTCTATTTTGGAAGTTTGATCTCTTTTCAGTTTGCTGGCGAATTCCGATTATCAACGGAAATATTTAAAGAGAAGCGCCATAAATCCCAAAATGTCTCGGCGCCAAAAGAAAAATACAAAAACAGAATAGAAATACGCGTTTTTCCAATTTTTAGCTCCATTTTCTTTGCGTTTTCACTCCGAAAATCCGAAGAAACGGGAAGAATTCCTGTCTGGCTGAGCTCTCTACAAATATCTCGGATATACGAGTGAATATATATAGCTTGCATATACGTATATATATTTATATAGAACCTATTTTCATCTAATTTTTTTCATTTCTATCCACATGCCTTGCTCTATTTCTGTGAGGCGCATTTTTAGCGCTGTATTCGTCGCCGTATTCTTCTTTCTATAACTCAATTTTCATTGCATTTTCTTACTCCTCACTTTTTCTCTTTTATCTATTTGGCTTCTTTTCGAATTTCGGTTTTTATGGTTTTTTATTTGGCCTGCTCTATTTCTGTGCACATTGTTTTCGTTTGCGCTTGTCTGGCAAACATTAAAAACCCAAATAAAAGCTTTTCCCCATTTTATAGTTTGGGCAGCCTTAACATTTATATCTTCTCTTCTTCCATTTCACTAATTTAAATTGTACGCTCTATAAAATTTTTCGATTTCATTCACCATAAATTATCGAGAATCTAGAAAACCAGTGATCTCTGAACTGGCGCTATGCCATTAAAATGGATAATATTACATTTGGCTTTACATTTTTCGCAATAAAATAGAAGATCTGATTTATATTCATATTTTTAATATCGGGGTGTGTATATTGTAAATATGTATTTAGATATTAATATCAAGTACACTCCCCATTACTTTCTTATTCCATAATTTATTCGATTATTCGCAATGAATAACTAATATTACAGTGCTCAACTTAGCACTGTTAAATTTGAGGGTGCGGTAAGAGTTTCGTGTCAAATTAATAATGGGTTTTAAAAACTTACCAAACAAAGCAGTTAGGCTTCTTTTCGTCTAATTTTTTATGGCCGCAAGAATACTGCAAGATAGATAAGAAAATCAATAAATTAATTATTTAAAATAACTTGAAATAATAAACCTAGTTAATAATAATTTAACAAATGGAGTTTCAAATTGTGGCACTCATAACTTTTATTTGATCTGTAATTCATGATGGTCCGCCATCATTAATTCTATTAATACTTATAAATTAATTTTTATTTTAATTATAATTATTAAATCAAAATCCATTAAACTGTACCATTATTTACCATCAATAATAATATTTATCATATTTAAAAATATTGCTTGCATAGTTTTTGAAAATTTATTACAGCCTGCATAATTTGCGCAGCCAAAAATGCGTAACACCCTCGACAGGCTGGCGATATTTTAATTTTTACGCAGCCAAGAACTCAAAATTCCTGAAGATCAGCCAGCCAGGGCGAAAAAGCATAAAAATAGTCGCAAAACTCGCTATTTTCGTTGCTTTTTTGTTCATTTGACAGCTCGGCATCAACTAACGAATTACAGAAAATTATGCAGGCAAGAGAAAGAATGAGAAGCCGCAAGATGAGTATCTATCGGCGAAACAATATTGATTGAATGCGTTGTTTGGTTCTTTCTCAGACAATTAAGTTTGACGACGATCACTTTGCAAGACAAGGAATGGGACGAACTATTCATCAAATTGCCACAGGCTAAGCGCAGTCAAATCGAAATTCTTGACAAATCTTCAACGTTTTATAGAAAATAAATGTTTTTCGCGGTTTCGGTTTCTGGCGGCTTATTGGGGCCGCTCGCCATCCACCTCCAACTCGTCTTCCCAGGCCGTTTCAATTAAGATGAACAAAACTCGGTTGTCGTCATTTCGGTGTGCAAAAATAAACATTTTTATTGCCCGCATGGCGCCAAAGCGAAGATGTATCTTGTATCTGGAAGCGCAGCGCCAATGTGAAAAATAAAATTAAACGAAGTCGCGGGGCAAAGATTCGAGTGTCCGTGCCAGTTGCTAATAAATACGCAATTAAAACGCACAGAAACATTTCTAACGCACGCAAAGAAATTGAGGAAATTTTAGCTGAGGCAGCGATGATTTTGCAGATTCATCTGATGATATTGTATTCATTTGAAGATCAAACGCTGTGAGTGACGGCAGCCCAAAGGGTTGGGATCATTTACTAAATTGATCATAAAACGGCAACGAGGCGTGGCGATATAAATTCAATTGGAGAGGCACACAGAACCCCAACGAAGTATTTCGCGTATTCTGTTGCAAATACATAGTTTAAAGAAACTCATTAAAATGGCTGTTTTAGGATATATGTATACATATATGTATACATATTTCAATATGCAAAATATATTAAACAATTGTACACCCATTATTAAAACACAATGTTTGTTAATAATATTCTGCATAATATTCAATATTTATACCCGATACTTGTAGAGTAAAAGGGTATCCGTGAAAAGTATCTAACAAGTAGAAGGAAGCGTTTGCGACCCTATAAATGCATTTATTATAAATAAATATATATTTTTGATCAAGATTACTAGCTAAGTCGATCAGCCATGTTCGTCAGTCCGTCCGTATAATCTCTGAGACCTGGAAAACTATAAAAGTTAAAAAGATTACCCATGCAGATTTTTGGGCTTCCTGCAGCGCAAGATTTTTCATTAACGCTTTCTTTAAAGCCCACAATTGCCTTAAACGAACTTTAAAATGTGTCTGACGCCAACATCTTTACAGATTTTATAAAAGTGTAAATACCATTTAGCTGTGTTTATTAATACCTTTCGAAATGTAGAATAAGTTTAAAATCGGACCATACATTTAAAAGTTATATGCAATAATAAAATGCAGGCAGTGGAAGCAGTCGATTTGCTGCTTTCGCTTTGCTGCTTACAAATCTCCATCTCCTCTGATAGTCAAGGTACTTCTTTTACATTACTTCCTAAAGATAATTCCACAATCATAACTCGGAGCAAGTTATCAAGTGGACGTGCGTACGACAGTGATTCAAATATCTACATAATAGAACACTTTCCGCCTCGTTAATTGACAGAATGAAAAGCCAACTTTCTTTAGCCAAAAAACCCAGTTAAGCCTCAATTCAATAGCACGTACCTGGAGAAGGGGGAACCTGACCAATATGGTCAGGCGTCTAGAGACTTTCTTCGTTCATCAAAAAACCATAAAGCCAGCCAGACATTTTCACCAGAAGAATGGCCGAAGAACAAACTGATACGTCCTCTGATATATGGCTTATACCCCACCCTCTGTGTGTCTGTATAAAGAGCTAATCAATGAACCGAATGCCCAGGTAGACATACAAAGTAGAAAAAGCTTAACAAAAATGCAAGCAATTACAAAAAGTAAAACTGCGTGACAAAAATACTAATAGTGCAAGTAGGTAAGACAAAATAAAAATTTCAAAGACAAATTGAAAGTTGTTCTTGTTGCTGTTTTGTTTTTTTCTAGGCAAAACTAAAAAATTAAACTACAGAAATAGCAGACATAAAACAAAAAGAAAGCCATTAAGTCAAAACAAATTTAAGAGAATTCAAGCTCATCTAGACAAAAGCTGCAAGAACAAAGAACCGTAGAATGTCAAGTGCATTTGGCTTTGCCATTGCTTTGGCTTTGACTTGATGGACAAATGTTTTCTCTTGTCTGATGTAGCTATCCATGCTACAATTTACAGCTTTACAATTGCATTTTACCATTATTGTTTGCTTTGAAAGCTGTCTTGCCGATAAGCTGGTTTCTGGCCTTTGGGTATTTACGAGCGCCAAAAGGTAATAAAGAATCGTTGTTATGCTATATTCTTGATTTTGATGTAGAAAACCAACTAACTTTATAGATGTTCATTAAATGTGCTCAATAAAAAGCTCTATTCTGTCTGATTTCTATAAAAAAAAGAGTGGCTACCAAGAAACTTTAGTTTAATCTCATAAAATCTTTACTTCAAACAAACTTTAACAGAAAAATTCAACCAATTCTACAATTAATTAAATGATTCCACAAGCAATCATTTTATGTAGACAACATTACGAAACAGTAAATCTATTAAATAATACAGAGGTGCCACAGAAATCCAGAAATCGCTTAGTTTAAAGTCTTGTTAAATTTAGAGTATTGAACGTAAAAACCCACCCCATTCACGGTTAAGAAAAATTGTTATGGCACCCCGATACTAAAATGATTCAATAAACCTTTATAACGATACATTTTAAACTATTCCTGCTTTCGAGGAACGGCTTAACTTTTTGTTAGATAAAGTAACTTCACAAAGATTGCGAACCCATGACAAAGCAATGCATTGTGATTCCTCCAACAAGAGAGGCCATTATAGTGTGCCTTAGACCAGTTAAGACAACCAGTTAATATTCGAGTACTTAGTAATCACACCGAAATGACTGATTGGGTGAGTAAACTATGCCAGGTCCACAACGACCACAAACTGATAAGCTCGACCGTGGCTCCCCTTTCAGCTTGGAGTCTATAAATAAGTCATGATTGTTGATTTTATGGATGGGCACAAGCGGAAATTGACCATTTGGTTAACGCGGCTCAAAGACCTTTGACAGTGTTGGTCAGCGCAAAGCATATGCTAACTGGGGAGTGGTCTTTCCCCCCTTTTTTCGCCCCTGAACGCAGATGATGATCAATGGCTGGTCATTCAATTTTGTAAGCAAAGCGTAAACTGATTGTGATCGAAGGCTGCAAGCTTCGGTGTAAAGCCTCAGCGGACTGCAGCCAGCAGTCACTGAACTTGCAACAACGGCAGCAGGATGGCGAGGGGAAGGGGAGAGAGAAGCGGGCAAGGGAGACGTCAAAAGGCCAACAAACGCACGCATACCAAGACCCGCACACATGGCCAACATTGTCTGGGGGCCAACTAATAACAAACAACCGGCTTTCGCAGCGAGGCGCGAACAGAGAAAGATGTACAGTGAAACTGCACTCACACGAATTTTCGTTTGCCAAAAAGAGAGTAATTAAAAGATAAACATTGTTAAAATACAGAACATTCCATAGAACGTCTTATTAGTTATTACACCATCATACAAAATAGCCAAAAACATAGGATTGTTTGGTTTTTAGATACATTATTGTAAATTTTGTTTAAAAAGAAAAAGTTTTTTACCGTATTTTATTTTTTAACTCTAGTTCTGATTAATTGATCTTGGAATATAAAGCTTCAGTCGTTTCAGCCCTACAAAATAAAAACAAGAGAGAACGCTATAGTCGGGTTGGTGTCCCGACTATCTAATACCCGTCACTCGGCTAAAGGGAGTGCGAGGGAGATGGATATATAAACTTTGATGAGCCATAACTTTTTAACGAATGGTCCGATTTAAAGAATTTCTTCTACATTTCGATAGGTATTGATAAGCACAACAAAACTGCATTTTTACTTTTCCGAAATATTTCAATTTTTAAAATCGTGTATTAGCTATTGTGGGCGTTAGAGGGGGCGTGGCACCTTCTTGAAATAAACTTGCGCTGCGTAGAAACTCCAAGAATCTTCATGCCAAATATCAATCCTCTAGCTTTTATAGTTCCCGAGATCTCAGCGTTCATACGGACGGACAGACGGACAGACGGACAGACGGACAGACGGACAGACGGACATGGCTATATCGACTCGGCTAGTGATCCTGATCAAGAATATATATACTTTATGGGGTCGGAAACGCTTCCTTCTAGCTGTTACATACTTTTGCACGAATACAATATACCCTTTTACTCTACGAGTAACGGGTATAAAAAGGCACTCTATTATATTGCTGCTTAATAAATACCTTGATACAAATCTACCTTATTTTGAAACTGTGTGAGATGTAATTTCTTAGCTTTTAAAGGCTGAATTCTTATGATAAATCTCGATTATAGTATAGTATCACTATGGACGGCAGTCCATGTAGTGACGAAGCGCACCAGGAGAGTGTGCGAAGGCGACTACTATTATATAGCCGCAAAATTGAAAATCTGCTGTATAGTCCGATCTATAATACACCAATCGAAAGGTATTGCAAAAACTTAAAGGATTGCATACCAAGACTTTAAGAAAATCAATTGGCTTGGGAGAGAGAGCGGTGAAAGTGAAAAAGTGAAAATTTCGAAATTTGGAGCTGTTGGGGCCGGTGGGGATAAATGCCCCCTCGCAATGTTTTATTTATTCCTTTTGAAAATACCCGTCGAATGAGGGGTCATTTGTCGAAATCCGACGCTCCGTTCAAAAGTTATAGCCAAAATAAGATTTTCTTCTTCTTCCCAAAATGAAATTTTAATTCTGTTTGTCCACTTGTCCACTTGTCCAAAATATGTTTTTTAAGTTCTGAAAATTTGATATGACGTTCATCACATCGATATAAAAAACTTTTGTTCTACCACTTTTGGAAAAACCCGCTAGTTTAGCGGGAAAACAGCTATAAATAGCTAAAATTCGGAAAGCCGTAACTTCTATACTACTAAAGCTACAGACTTGTTCTGCATCTCGTTTGAAAGGTATTTTTAAATGCTATAAACGCCTTCTATATGCAATTTGTGTAAATGTAATAGTTAAAAAGATATAAACAAAATAACATTTTTTTAAACTTTTTTTTAAACTTTTTTTTAATTTTCTCAAAAACGGCTCTAACGATTTTCCTTACAACCTTAAACTGTATAGCCCTTGAGATTCCTTAAATTTTGGTATATAACACATTACTGTAAAAAATCACGTTTAAAAGTTATTAAGAAACGAAAATAGCCACTTTTGCCAGCTCATAACAATTAATGCTGCCTAAGGGCCGTTCATTTACGAGCCGAACAGTTTTGGGCCAAAAAAATTTTTACATTTTTTATTTGCCTGAAAATTTTTTTTACATGTTCTATTCGGAAAATGAGCAATCACGTGTATCAGGATTTGTCCGAAAAAAAATTATTTTTTTAGTTCGAATTTTTTAAAGTTTTCCAAAAATTGACAAATTTGAAAAAGTACCCTCTCATTGAAAATCTTTATCTCCGGTTATATGAATCCGCGTGACTTCATGTGTTTTGATTTAATTCTTCTAAAACCTCTTCTTAAAAAAAAAATGTTAAAAAAAATAAGTTTTTATTTTCTTAAAAATAAAAACAAATTAAGATTCTAAAAAATTTTGTATTTAAATTTTTTTTTATAAATCAATATATGCGCCATATTTTAGTTACAATCGATTTTTGTAAACAGTTGGAGCCATTTTTAGTTTTTAAAATATCGTTTTTTTTTAAAATGGACTCTGCTTTTTTTTATGAAAACACGTTGCAGCAAGTAGGGCTACTCTCTCACTCTTTTCGGATCCTTATGGAATTCATGTTTTCTCATCGTTTACTAGTCCTTTAACAATTTTTAATGATTAAAAGTTAAGTTTTAAGTGTTTTAACAATTATTGAATGACAAAAAGTAATTTTTAAATCTTTAAAGAAATTACAATTATTTATCTAACGTGCTTAGAAGCATTAAATTTTGTATGTGCATATCCAAACTGTATTTTAGGGTCAAGGAATCGGTAAAATTGTTTTAAACCGTTCCATTATACAATTATTAACTTTAATAAATAAAAAATAAATAAATAAATAAATAAATAAATTAATAACTAAGTTATATGGGGATGACTTTTGGTCATGGTATGAGGTATACTAATATGTAAATTAA
Source organism: Drosophila prostipennis (assembly GCA_037075205.1). Classification (NCBI taxonomy): domain Eukaryota; kingdom Metazoa; phylum Arthropoda; class Insecta; order Diptera; family Drosophilidae; genus Drosophila; species Drosophila prostipennis. Next base: position 18,146 of record JBAMCJ010005760.1, on the reverse strand, counting down.
ACCCAGGGTATAAATTGTCCCTTTAAAAACTTCTGATATCAAACAAAAACACCTCTTAACGAGGTAAAAAAATAGTGACGACCGCACCTTCAACATACAAAAGATCTGATATCATATTTTGTGACGAAAAATAATTTTACATTCGAAAATATAAAAACACTTTCTAAAATTTACTTTTTCGGCACGCTACAATAGAAAATGTTCGTGTGGGTAAAATCTTATAAATTTGTCTGAAGCGGGCCGAATGAGTAAATTTTAGAAAGTGTTTTTATATTTTCGAATGTAAAATTATTTTTCGTCACAAAATATGATATCAGATCTTTTGTATGTTGAAGGTGCGGTCGTCACTATTTTTTTACCTCGTTAAGAGGTGTTTTTGTTTGATAATATAATATTATTTATAAATATAATTATAATATAATAAGCAACAAAAAAATTTACATATTTAAAAAAACCTATACAGTGCAGACTGTACCGAAAGAAAGAGAGAGGTAATGGGGTGCGGTGGGAGTTGAAGAAAAGTTTGTTTACTTTGCAGGCAGCGATTTTCGACCGTCACAAAACTCGTTGCTGGGCATGCGCATAAGTCACTCCCAGTTGATGGTTGCTGTTGCCGCTGCTGATGTTGCTGCAGCAAATTGCGCGAATTCCTTAGCAGCCACAACAGAGCACATCTGTCGTCACATTGGGGCAATTGTCGCTTCGCAACACTGTCTTCCCAGCGAGGTGAAGGCCGCAGAAAACTCGATTCGAGCTCCACTCTGCAGCTTCTCGAAGCCAAGTCACCATAATTGCATGGCCCGCATCCCAGCGAGGAAATTTCAGCAAAGAGCCGAGAGCGGAGCTCTTGGCCATAACGAATTCGCAATAATGTGCATTTTATTAGATACCACTTCTCCGCGCCACGCGCCACCGCTCCCCGCCGAATCCTCTCGGCTCCGAGGGCATTTTCCGCTCAAACACGATTTAATTTAAATTTTCCTCAAGCATTTTTTCCTTGCCCTTTGGGGGCCTCACCTTTGCATGGAAGAAGGAAATGCATTTGCGTAGCTCGAAGTGTTGGATCTTTGGCAAATGGCTTAAGGTTGTCGAAGAGGCATAAAAAAGAGTGCGTTTTTGTGAGTGGAGTTTGCTAAGATAAAGGAGTCTTTATTTAAAGAATTATGCAGTAACAGACTTTATAATATTCTAACATAAGCGGTAACACAAAAGTAAATAGGAAATTAGACATTGTAACTAACACTACTTTATACTAATATTAAAATTGTACTAAAGAGGTTTACTTTTAAATTCAAACGCTGGATACAATAGATACGAAGTTAAAGACTTGCGATTGGATGAGTTTGTTAGTTGAAACTGCAACATGCACATCCACATCGCAGGCAGACAATTCAACTGCCTTTTATTTTATTTATTAGAGTTGCTTCGCTTTTCGTGTTACAGGCAAGGCAAAAGCAACCGCAACAGTGAGCAAACTGGCTCTATAGAAATAAAAGTGAAATTTTTCCCAGCAAGAGAAATTGTTTCATGTAAGCAAAATAAAGTCTCTGTTAAGGGGAAAAGTGTTTACTTGCACTGGTAAGAAGAATAGCCAAACAATTGGTCAGGCTCCTAATAACAATGTCATATTGGTAATCCGAACCCAGCAGATCCGTCACTGTTCGTCGAAACTGTGAAGTAACTTGAGCCCATTTATCAAAAATTAAAAACAGAAATAAAACAAAAAAGCATGCGACAGGCCTTAAAATTGTGCGATAATTAACATGGCAGCTGAAGACGAGATAATGCCCCCCGAAAAGTCGAACGCGAAGGTCTCCGAGGGGATCTGGTTTTACGGTTGCCCCAAATCGACTTTGACATGTGACCCCCAACCCCACGCCCCAGTTTGACCTTCACAGCAGCCGAAAAAGACCAGCAGGAATAATGGTCTTGCCGACCGCTTAAGCCACAATTCAATGCTTTAATTACGGAGCAAAGGGGTGGGGTTTGAACTGATCGATCATTCGAGTTGGTCAATTCGATTACGGCACCTCTTGGTCATTTCAAGTAGTCCGCCTTCCCTGAAACCAAACGAAGCCACATAGAATGTCGGCCAAAAGTTAACTAAGAATGTTTAGGATAGCGCACAGTGAAGATAGCGCAAAAATTAGATTATTTTGCAAAGCGATAGAGAATCGATAGTTAGAGAAATGAAAGGGTTTTACTTTGGCAAAGGTGCTTTTACATTTCACAGCTCGAATTGACCTGCCAAATATAGTTTTGATCCCCTTTTCCTTGTTTCGCTACATCTGCAAACATTTGTTCTTTCTTAGTACTCCACTCCAGACAATATTGACTTTATTAACAAAGGCTTGAAACAAAATATAAATAAAAGCTTAATTGGTTACAGATACGTAAACAGAGAGCGATTCTATTCACCCAAGAGCAACGCTTGGGGCGTTGTGCCGCTAAGCAAATAGACAACTTGGCGTTCCTCTGATAATTGCTGATAAACGTTGACGCTGCATTATATATGGACTCAGTCCCCATATGTCTAGCGGGCCCGCTCTGTTGACTCTAATCAAGCGCCCCCTCTCTCTCGGTCCTTATAAAAATACAATCTGATTGCGGCGCAGTTCTGGCTGCAATCAGAGCTCTATATTTGCATAAATGGGTCGCCGGACAAGGCGGAGAACGGCCGAGTGAAAATTCTATATATGCGGCTGATAAGGCTCGCCTGAAGGTTGCGAGGTGTGAATAATTGCAATATATAGATGAGACCGCAGAAACAAAGGTAGTAGGAGTAAATATAGAACAAAGATAACCCCAGACAGGGCCTGCCAAAAGGGAAGACTGAGTATTTACTTGGCATCAAGAGGTAAAATGTATCTACCTGTATGGAGCTTTTGCACACCGCGCACATTTTCGCATCCTAACCGCTTTTCACATTTATTTGTTTGTAAACCGTCTTCAACCTGGCTTTATGCCCGCCGAAAAGTATAAAAAATTCACGAGTTTTCCCACATTTATTCCGAACAGAACCGACATATATCCCTGGGCCCAACTCGACGCGTTAAGTCCACAGAAATGACTGAGCCATTTTCCGGGGCGGAAAGCATTCGGGCCAACTGATAGGAGCCCAAGCCGACAGATTCCCGACCTGGAGTTGGGCACACAGGAACATGGAAAGCCATTTCCATACCTACTTGGGACATTTGTTGGGCTCCTAAAACTTTGCCATATCTGTAGGTATATAAGTACATATGTACATACATATAGCGGCACCTATATGAATTCAATTTTATATAGGTCACAAGCTGTCGACTCGGCTGCAATGGCAGTCCGCAAAAGCTGGAGGGTGTGGGGCCGAGAGTGGGCACATAACTTTATTGCACTCGTTTTTCGGCTTCGGGAGCGACGCCCCCAACAGGGAACAGCTGTTGTTACCCACCCCAATCGCAAAGTTAACAGGCGGCTGTTATGGGCTAACAGGGGTGGGGTTGGGATAGGTTGTTTTCGGTCGTTTGGGGGTGGCCCAAAATGTTACCTCAAGCCGAAAATATTAAGAGATCTCGGAAACTATAAACGATAGAAGGTTGGAATTAACCATGCAGATTCTTGGGGTTCCTGTGTAGCCCGAGTTTATTTCATTAACGTATATCGCCCACAATCGCCTGGAAGGATCTTAAAAATGCCTGGCGCCCACATCTTTACAGATTTTGTAAAAGTCTAAATGCCATTTTGTTTTGCTCATTAATACCTATCGAAATGTAAAAGAACATGTTTAAATCGGACCATTTAATGAAAAGTTATGAGCAAATAATGCCTTTTCCTATAGATGGCGCATATCTGAATCTCTCTCACACTCATTCAGCTGAGTAACTAAAAGCACTGTTAACATACCAATGATAGTCGTTAGCAGAACGCGTTTGTATACGGACCCCAAACTCTCAACTTTTGTGCGTTATACACACAACAAATGCCTGTGGCAATTAATTCTGCCAGTGCTCTTGGAGCTAGGTCAACAGTTTGTATTCCATATAAACTTGTACATACATTTTTATATAGACCTTTCACATATATGAAGGAATATATGTATCTGTATATGCTAGGAATGTATCCTTTGAGTGGGTGGCTGCTGAAATTAAAGCCTACCACGTTTGACAATTGACCGAGGGGAGTTGGGTCGACAAGAAAAATGATTATGCAATTGAATTTTCAACTTGTAGAATCTCTTGTTTCTGACTTTGTTTAAGTGCCATTTTTCTGCAACGAAGGCGGAAACACTTTAAGAAAAGGTATACATGCCTGCAGACGTTCTGCGCTCTGATTACAAATAAACACAGTCCAACTCATTAAAACCCAACAAATCTCTTTTCTCAAGGCGATTCGGTAAATCAAGCTTCGAAACTAATAGCGCTTTAATGATAAGCAGATCAACCTAGAGCCAACTTAACAATCGGGTTGCATTTTAATTATAGAGTAAACTCACGAATACGAACTAATAAATACTCATCGGGCGCCATCAATTTACTAGCATCTGATAGGAAAGACCTCGCCCAAATTGTGTGCGCCCTAGATCAAAAATCAGTAGGGACCGAAATTATTGAGCCCCGGTTTAGGTCCAGGAACACTAGGCACACAGAAAAAAATAAAAAAGTATTAACATTTTATTTTTGAATTAAACAAAAATTAAATTTCCAAAAAATGTTATTTTAAAAATCGATCCAAAAACCTATTGAAAATAATTTAATGTAATATACAGAAAATTAAAGCTTAAGTTCTTTTTAATAAATGGTATTCTTTTTAAGACCCGAAAATCTTAGAAATTATATTGTTATATTATATTTTAGAAGCGAAATATTTAATATTTGGTATTACCTAAGATTCTAAAGTCTATTTTAATTTATAAATAAACTATTTTGAAGAAGCGGAAAAATCAAATATTTTTTCTCCCATACGATCCCAAGATTAGTTTAGTACCTGGTTCACCCCATGCCGCATTTCCGCTCATTGAGGAAAGCAAGAGCGGGAAAGCGGTACAGACAAAGAAATCCAACCGAGAGCGAACTAATCCACAGGCAAGTGCATTTTCCATTTTCCAGACCTGCGTGCGTGTGAAAAACGAAAATGGTTGAAATAACAGGTAAGTTAATAAGCTGGCCCTGCCGCCGCTGCTCCGGACGGGGCATTTTCACTAAATACGCTCCATTGTTTAAGAGGGACGTCGGCAGAGACAGGCATGAAGAGCTGGGCATAAAACAAAACCATTCGTTTCAGTGAACAACCTGTCCGAGAGGGTTCTACCAGGCACACACACTCGCCTCAAGAGTGGACAATAACATTTTGTACAATAATTGCACAAGTGTCACTTGTATTTGGTGGTGGAACAGGTAAGCGGCGAATCCAAACTGGGCCCATATGGGTGGCCAAGTGGAAGTTGCCGGCAGCAGATGGCAGTGACAAGTGCTTTTGGTAGATTATGAAAGAGCCGGACTAAACCAGAAATGGTTATGAAATCGGATACAAGGTACCGGATCCCAGAAAGGGAAGAGTTGAGCCTTTATATCAATCACAAGCTGACTTACGGCCGTTTTCTCGCATGTTAAACTAAAATTAGGCTTTAAATATTGAAAACGTTAGGAAATTTGAGAAAAAGAGAAAACAAGTCTTTAAAAATTACATTTTAGAACTGATATTAAATCCTGATAAATGCATTTTATTTAGTGGAATAATCTGTTAAAAAAAAGGAAAATAAAGTTAAAATTTAGTTAAAATTGTAGTTAAAATAAGTAAAACAAATTAATATCATTGGATTTTTTCGAGAACCGCTCTTTTGAAGAAAAATATCAGAAAATTCATAACTGATCGAGAAACACATTAAATGAAAATGAAATGTTTCCCTTTATGTAATTCTGATTACCTCAACGGCAAACAAAATGAGCCAGGCAAAAAAAACCAAACCGGGCAACTCCAAATGTGCCCCAACAGGCACTGCAAACACTTTCAACTGAAAAGTAACAAAATAAAACAGACAAAAACAACTCCAAGACAAATGGCCATAAAAAATGAAAATTGCAACTTTGGAAATTATGCGGCAAACAAGTTTTGAGCAGCGACGGCATTTGGGCAGTTGCGGCGGCGCCAATTTTCCACGGCAGTTTTCAGGGGTGGCGAAGGAAAATGCAAAAAGCGGCCGGGACACCCTTTTTTCCTCAGTTTTTCCAGCTGCCGCTACAGCTACTATTATTTGTATCATTAAGAAGCTCTTCCGTCTTGCAGGCGAACTGAACTCACATAAATTGACGCACGAGGCGCGCAAAAACAATAAGATGGGAAAAGCATAAACAAAACAGCAACAGCGGAAAGACACGGCGAAAAACAGACGGTTTGGAAAATAACCAACGTCAAGAAAAGAGGAAAGTACACTTACAAAAATAATACTTTTCTTAAGTTCATGAATTATAATTGTCTTTAAAATATTTGTAGTGTTGTGTTGAGCTACAATTTATAACGACTTGAAAATGGAAATTGTAATTATGGAAATTATATTTTCTAATGTTTAAATAATAAAATATCGTATAAATCTACGTTATTTGTGTAACATTAATTTTCTTTAAGAGTAAATGGAGACGGACCGAAATATATAAAAAAAAAACATTAAAAGCATTTGTAATTTTTCATAATCATATTCGCTTTTTAAAATTTTTTTTTGTGTAGTGGGGGTGAGTAGGGTGGGAAGGAATTGATTTTCATGTGAGCGGGCTGAAAAATTTCATTTTCTTGGGGAAATGCTTTGGATAATTGTGTAATGTCCCCGCACGTCTCGGCTCCCACGCAACATTTTCCGCTCGCCCTGCCAATGGCAGCAAAACGTTGCCAACTAGTACCACTGTCACCCGGAGCGATTTATTACTTTTTTGTGGGTGGTAAAACTGAAAGAAAACCACTTCCCTGCACTTAGCAAAATGTTATCTTTAACTCGAGCTAAGAAGTGTATAATATCATAACAATAATTTCGAGACCTTTACAGGAAATCTTCAAAAGCTGGGAACTTTGAAGACAGCAATGCTAGATTTTAAGTATTGCTCACATATTTATTTAATTCCTCAAATATAATATATTTTTAAAATATTTACAAAAATAAATTAAATCATCGAAAACGGAAAGCTAAAAATCGGAAGCTAGAAACTTCACATAACTGAGCTTAGAGACTGTTGACGGGTATATACGAGTATTTAATTCAATTCAGCCCTTTCGAATGCCTTTCTCCTATCCCATCACATTCAATTCAATCCACACTATACCATACCACACCATCCCATCCGATCCGATCCAATCGAATCCAATCGCCCTTGCCGGCGGATTTGTTCCGAAAGTTGACTTGGGCCGCTCGAAACGCAAATGAAGCATGAAGCCTGAAATATTAGCCAAGTGCACGGCTAGCGAAAAATGCGTCGCCCTGTCGCACAACTAGGCAACCCTGGCAACTGCATTCCGCGAATGCAATCAAATCAACTTTCCAATGATGGATTTTTTCTTTCGATTATAATTTAGCAATTTTTTCTTCGTCTCTTTGCCATCGCCTTATTAGCTAAAAACCTGTAGCTCAGGTGATGACGATTATGATGATATCGAATAAATGACTAGACGCCTTAATGCTGCAAGTCTGAGCGGTGAGAAAATTTCGGAATGCAAAGTGAAAATGTTGGGGGAAAATAAGACTAACAAAGCCAACACAGGGACGTATTTCAAGGGTGTGAAAATGTTTTAAAAACACAACAGTCAAATATTGAAGGTTGGAAACTCAAAATGCGAGAGCCACAAGATCTGTGGCGGAACCGAAGGAATGTACATCTCAAGCCCAAAAACTTCACTCGAGGCCACCACCTCCCACGCTCCCGGTACAACTGAACCTCCAGACCCAGGTCCAAGAATGTTACTAGAGGTAATTTCCCTAGTCTTGGTTATAACAATGATACTTGTGCTGCTATTGTTGCATCAGGTAAATGCATACAACAGACCGAGTTGTTTAATAAAGATCATCTAGCAAGAGAAAGTACATTACCCAAATGAAACCAAAACGACTTTAGAATTTTCATAAGGGAATTTGTACTTTAATTAAATAAACAATTATGAATATCATCACCAAGTTTCGTAGACCAATTTTCCATACTTCGAGAGATATGAAAAACGGCACCTATTTTGTATTGAACAGCCCATTTTTTCGAGTTTTAGTACACTATTATTATTATTGAACAAATTTTAGTGGTATTTTCACTACTACTTGACACATTAATTATATATTTTTTAAATATTTTTTTCGTATTTAAAAATTAATTTTATAATAAAAAAAAAATTTTTTGTGACCACTATTAGGAAGGCCACACTGAAAACAATGGATGCACAGAAAATGTAAGCGCGGCTTTTGTTCACAGAGTGGAGGTGTTTTTTATTTTTTGCAAATTAATGAAATAAATTTAAAACGTATGGGCTGGCTTACCTCACCCGAGAAAACAATTTGAGGGTATTTATTTTTAAGGCATCTATAAAAATTATTTTTATATCCTTAAACAGTTCCGAATAATTCTGTATTTATAGGTTTTACAATTTTATTTAAGTTCATTTGTAGTCCAGTATAATCGAACATTTTTAAGCTTTCATTAATTTTCTATACAATAAATAATTGCATTCAAGTGAAATCAAAATGAACACAATTTTAAACCAAAATATTAAGTTAATTTAAAATACATCATTTAATTTATAGTCCAGTTCATATATTCTTACATTTTTTAGCTTTTCTCATTAATTTTCTTCACAATGAAAATACTCACCAACCAAATTTGAAGCTCCGATCGGTGATATTGGCGTTGCTTTTCCTTATTGAATTATTATTGCGGTTGCAGGAGTTTTTATGCAAAAATAAAAAATAATTTTAGCAAATCATAGGACAGTCACTGTGGAGTCCAATTGATGATGTTGTTGTTCGGAGCTGCTTTTCGGGAACACAAACAAAAATCATTAGAAATTTCTTCACTCAGACGAGCAACACGTACACACACACACAGCACCACACCCACACACACCAGCAAACGCGAGGCAGAAAAATAAAACGGAAAACGTGTTTGTTTGTGTACTGTTGTTAGAACTGTTGTTGTTGTTGTTTTTGCTTCTGCTGTTGGCCGTTTACGGCAGTTGTTGTTGTTGCATAGGTAGTTGTTTAAACTGGTATTTTTAAGAGAGAAAAACTTTTTTGTGTCGTAAGTGCAACAACTTAAATTGGTGAACAATATTAATTTTTCCGTTTAAATTTCCCGACAGAAACGAAAATAAAACGGCACTAACTCACTCGCACACACAAACAGACACCCCTCACCCACACACACAAGCGATAATTAGACCGCGACTGAATTCACAATTTTCCACAGCACAGGTGCGATTTTCAATCAACACCACTTCCAGCGTAGTTGAACTTAAAACGCGGTGCTTGGTTCGCAAACTAAAATTCAAGACTCTGGGACCAGCACAAGTTATTTACCGTGCCAAGGGCCGGACTCGCGAAAAGCGCCAGGTAAATATGTATTGGCGCGGCCGAGTTCGAAAATATGCTCTACCTGCTCACTTTAGTCCGATTAATCGCGGCCGAGAGATGAAAAACGAATGCACAGAGTAAGAAACTATAAGAGGCAGTTGCTCTGCCCGCCACTCAGACTAGGGATGTCAAAAATATATCAAAATATCAATATATCGATATATCGATGTTTTATTTTTTTATATTCTTTTTTAAAAAAGGAAAATTAATGGTTTAACATTTTTCCTTAACAATTGAAACAGTTTATAGCCAGATTTTAATTTTATTCAAAATAAATGTGACGTTGTCAAAGGGTGGCAACACCGATTTGCTAATGGCAATTGTCAGCTCACAAATGTTCCCATAGAGGGCGCCCGTTTCCCTAAACCAGGTTCCCCCTTCCGCCAATTTGGCGCTCCTAAATGTTAGATTTTATGGTTTTTCTAACAGCAATGTTAAGATACAACGTTTTCTTACATTGGCAGAGCAGCGGCAGAGGCGCAACAGTTCTGCCAATGTAAGAAAACGTCGATAAAAATGCGAGATGATTGTTCTTATTTAATTTTAACGAAAATTTCTGTTTCTTCACTTAATATGTTTTTCACCGCACCCGGTTTGGCGTGACGTCACGAGGCTTGACGTCTACCAATTGGTTCGAGCCGAATTGTGGCGCTAGCTTTAAATTGTAAAAGGTAAATGATGATGTATTGTGGATGCTATTCTTCTTTACATTATATTTTGAGTATAGTGATATTTCTTTATAGTGATTACTTTAATTAGAGGTATTTTTTATATTTCATAGTTCAATTAATCGAGCTCGGTTTCAATTCAATCGCAATACGTATCGGCATAACGTCACAACGTAAGAGCTGGGAGCGGCCAATGTGGCCAGGGGGCGTATGCTCAATTTTTGCCGCCAACAGACGGCGCCCTCTGTTGACTCTTTTTGGACCCTGCCAGTAAACGTAACGTAAGTGGCACTAAACGTAACATAACGGGTAAATTGCGGCCAGGTGGCGAATGCTCTCTGGTGCTAACAGTCAGCGGCTACTAAAGCGCCACCTACAACAGCCCTTACTGCACGCCATCAGTACTGCCAATTTGGCTATTTTCCCAATATATCTGGGGTTTTTTAATTGGCAAAGGCGGCTTACATCGGCTTTTTAAAATCATCTGCAAAGTTCATTAAATAAAACCAAATTTTGGTTAACAATATATATATATTTTATATTATATATTTTATTCTTTGAGGATATTTAATAAAAAAGCCATAAATATAATATCAGTATATCAATATCAACGATTACAATGTACTAATAATGTCTTTGGTAAGGGCACTCATTCCTTCAAGGCCCGAAGATCCGGATAGAGTGCACCGGCATTTATGTAATGAGATTCCGATTTGCGCAAGTCTCGTTTGTAGTCGCTAACCACGGCTTCTCCAGTGCGTTTGACCATTTTCTTGGCAATGCCTTTGGGAGTAATGTAGTTCACGTTCTGGCTGACCACGAAAACGTTGCCAACTGTGTCAAAGGTGCCACTGGCCAGATTTCCTGCCGGTTGACCATATCTGAAAGTGCACATAAAAAGTTACGATTTTTAAAGAGTAAACTATATTCTTATTATTCTGAGGTAAGTACATTAATTAGGGCGGATCGGTTTTGGCCCCAAAAACTTATGCACCTTGTAGGCATGGCACCTCGATGAAACAACAAGCCCTTGAATCTGCATGAGAAATTCTAGCTTTTGTAGTTGAAGCTCATACGGACATACGGACAAACAAAATGACATGGCCAAATCGACTCGGCTAGTGATCATTATTAAGAATTTATTTATGCATCCGGCTTAAAAACAACTGGTAATTTTTAAACATCAAATAACAATCATCTACTGAAAAAAAAGTTTGAATTTTTTCTGAGAGATGGCGCCAAATTGCATGTCACATTTGACGTGGAATGATCCTATTTACAAAATTTAACTGTAACTAATAAAACTTAGTTTATTTTTACGGAGTTGTTATTATGCTTTTTTCAAAAGTGAAATAGTAACCATATAATTTTTTTTTAAATAATGTTTCTAATAAATTTACAAATTATAGTTTAGACAGTATTCGAAAAAAGTCTAAAAAATATATGTTTTCACTCACTTGTGTTCAATTATCTTGACCGAATTTTGGCTGAGGCTGCAACCCAGGATCTTGGCCGATGTTTCGAGGCCATCGAATACCGTGCTGACACCTTCCACGGCTCCTGCTGCGATAGTCATGGCTCCCTCCATGGTGCTGTTCGCCTCGCTGCTTTCGTAGCCGAATCCCTTCTGCAGTAACTTGGATCCCTGCTCTTGGATGTGGGGAGCCAGGTAGCGACCCACTGCCATTGAGGCAGTGCCCACCTTTCCAGCTATCCAGCCTGTCATCCCGGCCGCGGCATGCGTCACTTTCTGAGCCACTTCAACTGCAGGGAGAATAAGGGTAAAGATAGATATTATTAATAAATTTTGATATCGTTTCAACTTCACCCACCGGAAGTCTGCACGGAGCTGGGCACCTGAGTGGGCGCATCGGCCGAGGCGGGCGTCATTTTGGAAATGAGGTACGGCGTGCTTCTGAGCATGAGGCCTCCAGTCTTTTCGGCGCCCTTCACCAGATTTCGAGCTATGAAATCGGCCGCACTCACAATGTGTCTGGACACCTGCTCCGAACCGGAAGCGGAATCTGAAGCGAAGCCAGCACGTTGGGAGGTCGGGGATTTCAACTGCTCCACCGTGCCAGCGAGGACAGCCTCTAACAGGTCAAGGAAGAACTGCTGCAGGTCCTGCAGTTCTTCATCAGAGCCCAAAGATGCCTGGCCATCCTTTGTCAGCATTAAACCAAAGGCGTTCCCTGGCTGCTGGCACTCCATGTCGGGAAAGATGAAGGCTCCATACTCTGTGCGATAGCAGTTGGTGATCGAGGGAACCAGAGGGTACAGCCAAATCATTCCGGTCTCCTCATTCGGCATGGAACACTGGATGAAGTAAATACCACTGAGGTACTTCCATTCACCACCCACGGTGCACATCACCAGCGACATGGTGGACGACCCACTTATGGAAGTAACAGTTCCACTCGCTTCAATGCGGTACATTTTCACCTGGGCGCGGAAAAGCTCATCCAGCAAGGCATGGGAGTCCGGAACAGCTAAGAGCTTCCTCAAACCGTCAGCTAGTTCCCTGTACGTCTTTGGTCTTCCACTCGGATTAGATATATCGTAATGCGTGGAGGGGTTCTCCGCCAGCAATGGCCTTTTACCATCCACTTCAGTTCGACTCTCCTCTACGGCCTCCAGGGCTTCATCGTCAATCGGTTGGTTTTGGGACCGCAAAACCTTTAGACGGTAGGTGACTTCCGTTTTGGCGCTCTTCAGTTTTTGGATCAACGCACAGGCGTCGTTCCACTCGGACTGCACGGCTTCTATCTCGTCGGGAAGACCCACTGGAATTGCGAAAGTGTCCTCCATCATTTTCAGGGCCAGGTCGTAGGCCTCAATGGCCTGTCCCTGGGATTCCTGCTCCTCATGGTTAACGGCCAGCTCCACCTGAGTCATGGCTGCTTTATACGCTGTTTTAATGCTGGCGTAGGCATTCAGGAACTCGCTCTCCTCCGCCATAACTGCGTTTAATATCTAAGGAAGATAAACGAAACGATAGACTGGGATTACTAAACAAGATACGTAAACAATACTTATACCCTATTAAGTTGTAATATTTAATATTTTAACGGGTAGGTATAATTTTCTTTATATTCAAAATATATTTCTCTAAAATATATATACTGAAAAAAGAGTTTTACAATAACTTTTCGGCATTGGTAATGTTCTAGAATCTAGATATTAAATGAAACCCACTTGGGGGAATATTTTTTTTAACGGTGATAATTTTCAATATATTTACAAAAGAAAACTCAAAAATATATATGCCAAAAGAAGAGCTTTAGAATAACTTTTCGGAATTTGTAAGGGGTATGAACCTTTGGAATTTTCTAGATTTTTTAATAAACCCACTTGATGGCAGAGATTCATCTTAACGTAGCAGGCGACCAAATAAGACTAAAAGGGCCGCCTTTGTAGGCGAAATGCGTCATGAAATTGGTCAACAAATAGCCTCTTTTTTTCTCACTTCCCGAAATTGAGTCAGGCAGCTGCCGAAATTAAATTTTGGCCAACGAAATTGCTTCCGCTTTCCTGCCTTCCAAGCGGATTTTTCCCGCCCACCTGTTGCACTCACCTTTGGGTTTAATCTGAATGAGATTCGCTGCGAAGCTCGGTGCCAATACTTTAGATCAGGGTGCACTTTGCCCACTAAGTCATCACTAAGTTAGCAAAACAATGAGCGCTCACTTCTAATACAATATTTCGTCATTGATTTCGTTTGGCAACTACAAAGTACTTATTTAATCGGCCTTCCAGTTTGCCTTCAAGTGAACATGTATATCGATGTTTACCGAAACTTAAATTCGTTAATAACTTATCAGAATAAGTTTTCCTATTCGAGCAGTGGAATGTTCTGAGATTTTCTCATTTTTGTTTTGTTTTGCTTGGCTTATTTTTCCTCGCGAATCGTATCAGCTGTTTAGGAGACCTTTGCACGTTTACGATTGTTGCTCTTGTTCTTCGACAGAGAGTTGCCACTTTATTTTGGAAATTCTGTTTGAATTTAATAGAGTTTTTCCGTTACTTTTTAGTTTTTATATCCTTGCAGAGGTTATTCCCTTTTTTGTTTCGTAACTAGCAATTAAGGAGTAGAACCTATAAAACCCAACACTAGACTAGTCGATATAGCCACCGCCTGTATCAGTACCGTTAATAAGATCAGCTATCCATTAATAACTTTACCAATAGCTAATTATTTAAATTTTAAAACTTGATTGGACGTCTAAGGCCTCACATATTAAATTGTTTCTAAATTCAATAAATATATATTAAATTGTGCACAGCATTAAACCTACGGTGATTTTATTATAATTAACCGTCAGAATAATTAGCGCCTAAATTTTTAAATTATTAAGGCGGAGAAAAGTATTGATTTTAATAAGTTAATACAACCAAGGCCAAATTATTGTATTCCAGTCACATCGTTGAAAGTAATAAATGATAATAATGAATTCATGGACGATAAGCAAATAAAAGAGGACGTGATATTTATAAAGTTATGCACAAATAAATATATGTATGTATACTTCCGTCTTAAAGAACATTAAAGAGACAACTGCGAAAGCAATTAATAAACCCAGTCTATATTCCAATTTTAATGTCGTTTTACGTGTTATTTATTTCGTTCTTTTTATCATTTTTAAAATACAATAGATGTTATTCCATTAAATATTTTTGTGGATCCTGTTTGAATGCACAAAATTACATTTCGTTTGATTCGGACAACGTTCACATCCTGTGTTTTTTTTTGGTTGCAGGGAGAGGAGGCGGCCGTGTGGGCCGAATATACACACATATGTAAAACATATGAAAAATTGAGTAACGAAAATAATCTATTGGAATTTGTGTGTGATTGCGATGGCCTTGGGATCCGATCCATACAACATGTCAAATTCTAACGAGGCGCAGACTTTTGTCTTCGGGAGAAGATTTTTTGATTGAAATCACAATATATATAGAATTATATACCTGGATAACTCTATCGTACACATAAATGTAAATATGCGTGTATGTATGTTTTAAACGTATAGTTTATAATGCATTTGCGACGACAATTTCGGTCAGATGAAAAATAATGATAACGAGTAGCTGGAGCTTCCATCCTTCCCTCCTTGCCAAGGTCGCCAGGACTGGATTGGGTCTGGAGCAAGGTGTGTTTCCGATCCCTTAGGCGGTTGGAACGTTCGCCAACTCCCGGTAGGCGTCCTGCAGGGCCTGCTGCTGTTCTGGGCTGAGAGTGCTAGCACAGGCGGCCATCACGTCCGGATTGGATTCCACCTGCTTGACAATAGTGAGCATGCGAGATCCGTTCGCGCTCTTCGCCTCTATCACCTTGGTGCAGAAGGCTTCAGCGATGATGGACACAAGGCGCGGCAGATTGCAGTTGTTGGCCCCAAGGATTACCGGGTGGTTGCCCTCGATAAGGTCGCACAGGTAGCCATAGATGTGGGTGGCCTCCTCTGGGTCCTCGGAAACCGGCAGCCAAGAGAACCAGACCGCGATGAGTTCGTCCACGTTGGTCAACGCCGACTTGTTGTACATCAGGATCTTAGCAAACGCCGAGATCGCGTTCTCTGTCGCATTGATGTTCTCGATTTCGCGGGACTTGGGGTCGTTGATGACCTGAACCAGCAGTGGAATGATCTGAGCGCACGTGACAGCGAACTGCTCGCCGCCGAACTGGCCGAGCACTCCGCATCCGTAGGCAGCAGCCTGACGCACCTCTGGGGATTTATCGCCCACGTACTGCAGCAGGGCAGGCGTAAAGATGTGCTGGTAGGGAGCACAAGCAGGGCCACAAAATTCTGCAAATAAAATTGGGAAAAAGTTCGTTAGTATACAGCTGGGATCTCTCATTGTTTGAATATAATTAATCAAGGAATAACAAATAAAACGGATGAGAAAATCTTGGTCAAAGTACCAAATTTTCGATTTGATGGTCAATATACAGAAAGTTCAACTTAAATGGAACTTTTAACTGTTGAAGAAACAGAAACAAAGAATGTTTCCAGTTTCGTTTTAGTAATGTGCAGATAAAATCTTTTCAGATTCTATAGCGTCTAGGCGTAAGGCAAAAAAGTCTTATATAATTTACAAGAATCAACATCCTCAAGTAAAAAACATTAAAGAACCTACCGATCAAATCATCGAACACGCACACGCCCCACTGGCGATCGGCCACAGGACGGCTGGGCTCCAGTAGCTTGACAAAGTGCGGAGCCACCTGTTCAAAGGCGGGCAAGAACTGAGCCTTGTTCGTCTGGAAGAGGGCATGTGTGATATCCACGATTTTGGAAAGGATGTAGACATCAGTATCGTCCTGCTCGGCCAGATCCTCCTCCACGCCGTCGTCGTAGTCCTCCTCGTTGCGGGCCGCCAAACGCTTATCAGCCCGTTCAAAATGCTCTACAACATACTTGTTGATAATCTCCAAAACCTGCTTCATGGCATCCTCGTTAAGGCAATTGGGTCCCAGGGTCTCAATGCATTTCGCCAAAGAGTTGAGCAGCTCCGACTGGACATCCGGCTCCGGCTCCGTGTTGATCACCTTAAGCAGCTCCGGGCAGATGAACAACCACATGCCCTCTAGATACTGCGGACCCTTGATCTTTGCGCAGTCCAGAAGGTAAGGCAACGACTCGGCAGCCGCTGTGCGGACACCGTCGTGGAAGTAGAACTTAAGCATGGGCAACATTTGGCGCACCACCTCCTCGGCGTATTCGGCAAATCCCTCCTTCAGTTCCCTGGCATAGCACACCAGCATCTCACAGGCTGAAGCCTTGTCATCCATGCCAGCAGTGCGAATGGCGAAGTTTTGCTGCTCCCCCAGATTAATGAACGACCAGTCCACATCGCCCTCGATATCCTCCACCTCGTCGTTGTCCAGCATCGCCACCTCAGGCTTCATGGTGGCCGTTCGCATCACGGGACCCATAACGACGGGCAGATATTGCTCGAATTGCTTGCCAAGGATCTTGCACATGCGGGCCCAGGCAGTGATCAGATACGAAGTCTGCGGATCGTCATCAGCCAACTCTCCTCCCTCGGTGTGATTGACCAACAGCATATCCATGATCTCTCCGGCATCGCCAATGAACTTCTCCCGTCCCACCGCTAATCCGATCAAGCTTACGCACTCGATGGTCTTGCCTCGTAGCATGCGAAGATCATCCGAGTTTGCATTCTGGATGATGAACTTAAGGCATGGCATAAGGCGATCGTAGTAGGCCACGAACTCTGCTTCGCAAGTGTCCGCAACCGAAGCAATAGTGGTGACCACCTGCTCCAGAACCAATTTGTTCCCCTTCTCCACGAGCTCCTTGAACTTCGAGTTCAGTATAGTCTCAAGCTTGGTCATAATCCCGTCAAGATAGCGTGTCAATATGTTCTTCGGGCAGTCCTCGCTGAAGTTCACCAGAGCAGCACCGGCATGCGCTTGCACTCGGGGATTCTCTACGTCATCCAAGAGGGACAAGAGACCGGGAATCACCTGGAAAACAACCGGGTTGTGTTAACGTATTTCAATAATATCCAATTAAAAAAATCCCTTGCCTAATCTTAATATTGCATTATTAACAAGTAAGGCTTTTGTGAAAAAATAAATATTTTAAAACAGTTTTCAGACTGTTTGTTTACTAGAAACATCTTGTTTAAACAATGCTCATTTTGTTTGTTTGCAAATATCGCATTTAACGTAACAAACTGTAGACACATTTCCAGTAAATTCAACCAGTGATATGCATCGAAACTATTTTGGTAAAACCAATAAAAGCCGCCAAGTAAACAAAACATTACAAATTTAAATTCTAATTACGCCTACGTGATGAATTTGGAATATTTTAAAAAATACGCAATATATATGGAAATATAACAAACTGATTAGGCAAAATAAAAAAGAACATTTATAA
>JBAMCJ010005757.1:0-35294 GCA_037075205.1 Drosophila prostipennis | reverse complement strand
ACTGTTTGACAATTTTAACAGTTGATTTTACCAAGTTTTTTTTTTGTGTGTAATATATGTAAGCAATTTTGGTGGTTTCTCCGTTTATTAAGTTGTCATTGCTATATGTTTAAATGAAAAAGAATACTAATCGCTGCGACTAATCAATGAAGATGCCAAAAACATTTTTAGCAAGTTTTATTTAAAGTATGTAGGTTTGCATCAACAATGAAAAGTAAAGTGAATGGATTAATGAAATTGATAATTAGTCATCAATTTTGAAGTGTTAAGCACCATTGTGTATCTGTTTTAATACTGTTTGCGAACTCCGTTTAAAAGCTAGCGATCTAAAACTTTCGCAGTCTTCCTAAAACATGTGTACGTATATCAAGTTTGAAAAGCGCCCAGATCGGACGTCTATATCCTATAGCTCCCATAAAAACAATCGGATGTAGCTTTCAAAAATTTAAGATATTTCCCTCAGTGTAAATGCTATTGACATGAATCTTTTCAAATCTTATTTTTTATAAATACCTTGATCAGGGAAAAAACGCGTGCCGATCGGACGTCTATATTCTACTGCTCCCATAGGAACTATAGGGTGACAAATTTTAAAATTTTATTTTTTTCAATTATAAAATATTTTGTTGTTTGTTAATTCATCTTGCTTTTCTAGTCAAGTTTTCATTCGTGAAATCTACAAGGGTATTAAAACTTCGGCTTTCCGAAGTTAGCTTCCGTCCTCGTTTTTAAATGTAATTCGAAATTCAGAAATATTTAAAATATTTAAAATATTGAAATGTGACAGGCAAATTGTGGTCAAATCTCCAAAAAAAT
This sequence comes from Drosophila prostipennis, assembly GCA_037075205.1. NCBI lineage: Eukaryota > Metazoa > Arthropoda > Insecta > Diptera > Drosophilidae > Drosophila > Drosophila prostipennis. Next base: position 34,478 of record JBAMCJ010005757.1, on the reverse strand, counting down.
CTAAACTTTTTTTTCGATAGGGGACTAAAATATCAGGTTGTCAAAAAAGTCCTGCAGTATTTTTATTATACCTATTATTTTTTTTTTTTTTACATCGAGCTTTTAAGTGACTCTAAGCTTTGTCAAATGGTTTATAACGGCTTGATGACTTAAGCCAAGCTCTTGACCGATGCTAAGGCTACTACTATGCTGGTTTTATCGCAATTTTCTTTGACAACCTATGCACCAGAACGAAAACGTTGAAACCATCGTTGTGCGGTGGAAATGGAAACTGTATCGTGTCCATAAACTGCACAAATTTTATTGGCGGCTTGAGATGCATTTTTGCCTTTATCGTAGTAGTACTGTAAAATATGCCGTATTTTCTCTTTATTAGGCTCCATGATTGCGACGCTATAACTAACGAACGACTTAAAAGAAAAGACAATCAATCAAACACGTGTTAGCGCGTGAAATGAGCTTTCCAAAAGGAACTTCTTGCAATGCAGTTAGGAACGATTTTCCTTTCCTAGAAAATATTACTTTTCTTGATCAGCATCACTAGGCTAGTAGATATAGCCATTGCCGTCCGTCCGTTTCTATGCACAATTTTAAAGCAATCGTGTTTAAATAAATCAGGCTTTTCGGAACAAAATTATAAAATAGCATATTTTCAAATCAATTTCTTATTACAAACAAGAAAGCTTCCTTCAGCCAGCCGACGCACAGTGGTGCCTTTTGCCTTTTTTTTGGTAATAAATCATAACTTTTGAGCCAGTGCACTATGGTCCGAGCGGACGATTTTTTGGCATAAAGTCAAAATTTGTATGTTAATGTTTTGTATTTTTGATTTTAAATTCTTAGAGTTAATAGATCATACATATACAAACTTCAAAAAAAAAAAAACTTTAAAAGCTACACTAACGCTTTTTATTAGTTTTTAAAAGTACACAATTGATCAGCTGCTTAGGACTAAGAAATTGGCGCCAGAATATTTTCTTTACGTTTGTGCGAAAAAATAAAACTTCTCTGTCCGGACTAAATTAAGTAAATTATGCAAAAGGAAGATTAACAATTAACACCTTTTCCCCGATCGTCCCCCTTTTCGCGAAATTTCACATTATTCAGGGACCTTAAAGTTTCTTCGTAGCGATCTCTAGAAGATTTGGCGCAGCAACAATCGAAAATTTAATTTTTTTCGGATTGGATTTGTGTAAAAATGAGCAATTACCACGATGATAAAACATCAGAAATAAATAAAAAAATGTAGTTATTTTGAATCCTTCTTTGTTAAGCATTCATAAGACAAACAAAAGGATATGTCTTCTTTAGCTTATAATTCCGTTAAAAAAAATTAAAAACAAGAAAGGAAGCTAGCTTCGGCCAGCCGAAGCTTATATACCCTTGCAGATATTTCATATTAATCACTAATTTTCCGATCCTTCCTATGGCAGCTATATGATATAGTAGTTCGATATTGATAAAATTAAAATCGAAATTCGAAAACATTTAAAAAATGTCATATCCCAGAGTAGAAGAGAATACAATAAAATTCAACGAAGCAATAATTTATTTCCTATTATATTCCCATTAATTTTCCGATCGTTCCTATGGCAGCTATATGATGTAGTCGTCCGATTTTGAAAAAACTTTATTCGAAATTCAGAATTAGATAAAAAATGGCATTTCCAAAAGTAGGAGGCTATAGGTTCAAAAACACCCAAGATATAATTTTTTTACATTTTTTTTCCCGATTGTTCCTATGGGAGCTATATGATATAGTTGTCCGATCCGGCTCGTTCCGACTTATATACTACCTGCAACAGAAAGAAGACTTTTGGGAAAGTTTTAGCCCGATAGCTTTAAAACTGAGAGACTAGTTTGCGTAGAAACAGACGGACAGACGGACAGACGGACGGACGGACAGACGGACAGACGGACATGGCTAGATCGACTCGTCTAGTGATGCTGATCAAGAATATATATACTTTATGGGGTCGGAAACGTCTCCTTCACTGCGTTGCAAACTTCTGACTGAAATCATAATACCCTCTGCAAGGGTATAAAAATATTTAGAGTGTGGGGTTTGAAAGATACAGAGTTGCACTGTTTAAATGTTTTGACAGCATTACAAACCAAACATCCGTTCGTCTGTAAAATAGGTTTAAAGTGTTCCAAAAACAGAATTTTTCCAAATTTAATGTCCTATTTCTCAGAATTCTCGCGTGAAAGTATTTTTCGAGAGCACATTTAGAGCACTGATTATTTAAAGCAAATAGTATTTTTAAGATTTCATCAATGTAAATAAATAAAGGTTAAATTGTATAACACAGTGTAGTATTATGAATTTGCTTGTGTGGGAGGCAAGAGAGGGCGTGGTCGCACAGACTTCAAAATTTGTTTGCATGGTATTCGTTTACAAAAAAAAACGAAATGTGGCAATTTTGAAGTCTGTAACTCAATTTTTAGAATTTATGCCAAAAAAATCGACTTTTGGACCATAGTGCAGTGGAGATAATTGAATGATGTAAACGGCAAATGATGGATAACACTAGCTTACAGCAAAAAACAAGAAAGGAAGCTAGCTTCGTCCAGCCGAAGTTTATATACCCTTGCAGATAATTCCTATTAATCACTAATTTTCCGATCCTTCCTATGGCAGCTATATGATATAGTAGTTCGATATTGATAAAATTAAAATCGAAACTCGAAAACATTTAAAAAAAGTCATATCCCAGAGTAGAAGAGAATACGATAAAAACCAACGAAGCAATAATTTATTTCCTATTATATTCCCATTAATTTTCCGATCGTTCCTATGGCAGCTATATGATATAGTCGTCCGATTTTGAAAAATTTTTTTTCGAAATTCTGAATTAGATAAAAAATGGCATTTCCAAAAGTAGGAGGTTCTAGGTTCAAAAACACACAAGATATAATTTTTATACCCATGCAGAGGGTATTATGATTTCAGTCAGAAGTTTGCAACGCAGTGAAGGAGACGTTTCCGACCCCATAAAGTATATATATTCTTGATAAGCATCACTAGACGAGTCGATCTAGCCATGTCCGTCTGTCCGTCTGTCCATCCGTCTGTCTGTTTCTACGCAAACTAGTCTCTCAGTTTTAAAGCAATCGGGCTAAAACTTTCCCAAAAGTCTTCTTTCTGTTGCAGGTAGTATATAAGTCGGAACGAGCCGGATCGGACAACTATATCGTATAGCTCCCATAGGAATAATCGGGGAAAAAAAATGTAAACAAGAAAGGAAGCTAGCTTCGGCCAGCCGAAGCTTATATACCCTTGCAGATAATTCCTTTTAATGACTAATTTTCCGATCGTTCCTATGGCAGCTATATGATATAGTTGTTCGATATTGATGAAATTAAAATCAAAATTCGAAATCATTTAAAAAGACTCATATCCCAGAGTAGAAGAAAATACAATAAAAGTCAACGAAGCAATAATTTATTTCCTTTTATATTCCCATTAATTTTCCGATCGATCCTATGGCAGCTATATGATATAGTCGTCCGATTTTGAAAAAATTTTATTCGAAATTCAGAATTAGATAAAAAATGGCATTTCCAAAAGTAGGATGTTCTAGGTTCAAAAACACCCAAGATATAATTTTTTTTACATTTTTTTCCCCGATTATTCCTATGGGAGCTATATGATATAGTTGTCCGATCCGGCTCGTTCCGACTTATATACTACCTGCAACAGAAAGAAAACTTTTGGGAAAGTTTTAGCCCGATAGCTTTAAAACTGAGAGACTAGTTTGCGTAGAAACAGACAGACGGACAGACGGACAGAAGGACAGACGGACAGACGGACATGGCTAGATCGACTCGTCTAGTGATGCTGATCAAGAATATATATACTTTATGGGGTCGGAAACGTCTCCTTCACTGCGTTGCAAACTTCTGACTGAAATCATAATACCCTCTGCAAGGGTATAAAAATTATATCTTGGGTGCTTTTGAACCTAGAACCTCCTACTTTTGGAAATGCCAATATAATCGGACGACTATATCATATAGCTGCCATAGGAACGATCGGAAAATAAATGGGAATATAATAGGTAATAAATTATTGCTTCGTTGACTTTTATTGTATTCTCTTCTACTCTGGGATATGAGTCTTTTTAAATGTTTTCGAATTTCGATTTTAATTTTATCTACAGTGGGGAGCAAAAGTGATTCCATGTTCAGAATATGCATGTTTGACAGATCATAAAACGTAAACCAATGAAGCAAATGAAACAAACTTTTTTTTTCTCGATTCCTTATTTAATTTGTAAGAAATAAACTTAAATACCTCAATAATACAAACAGAAATGTAAGAGAGAAAATTAAAAAACAAAAACAGAAGGCATGTACTCAGTTTTGCACCTTTTATGAAAAATTGTAAAAAAATATCAAATTAATATTTGGTCCAAAGACCCTTATTGTCTATTACATTTTTTATGCGCTTTGGCATACTCTCAACTAAATTCTGTAAAATTTCTTTCGGAATTTGGTTCCATTCAATCTCCACGCGTCTCCAGAGATCGTGGAGGTTGCATGGGGCCGATTGATACTGCCCGAGCCGTCGCTTCACAATTGACCATAAGTTTTCAATTGGATTGAGGTCGGGACTTTGAGCTGGCCACTCCATGACCTTAAACTTTTGTTTTGCCAACCATTCTTTTACAATTTTCGCCGTGTGCTTGGGATCCCCATCCTGTTGGAAAGTGTTTTCTCCTTCAGGATAGGCAGTCTTATCGAGAAAATTGGGAAGACGGGTTTTTAAAATGTTTAAATAGTCCTCTTTTAGCATTATCCCATCAATTTTGTGCAACGGCCCAACGTGCCACCATGTGAAGCACCCCCAAGCCATTATATTTCCTCCTCCATGCTTTACGGTTTGCTTTACATGATGTCTCTGAAGCTTGTCACGGGGCCTATGCCAATAATACTGCTTGCCATCCGACTGGAAACGGTTAAACTTGGATTCGTCCGACCAGATAACACGTTTCCAGTCTTCTATAGTCCAGTTTTTGTGTGTCTTTGCAAATTTTAACCGAGCTCTAACATTTTTCTCGGATAGAGCTGGTTTATTTTTTTTAACAGAAGCGATATATCCAATTCTACCCAGTGCTCTTCTGGCTGTCCATCGACTAACGGTTTTATTTAACTCCTTAGAAGCCTCTTTTGGTGTTAAAAGCTTATCCTTCCTCATGTTGGACATCATAAGTCGAGCGTCAGAGTCCGTTAGAAGGCGGCGGCGACCATTCAATACGGTTTCGGAACAAACATTTTGTCTCTTTTTCACCTTGACCACCACTGACTGACTAATTTTCAGCTTCTCAGCAATTGTGCGTGTCGAACAACCACTTTTAGTCATGGAAACAATACTATTTTCGGTACCTCGCGATAATTTCTTCATTTTACAGATATAAATTGGAGACTAATTTCTTAATTCATTAAATCTACTTTGAACTATAAGAAATGTGCGATATTCCTCATTATGAAAACGAATAATAAGTGAAAAAGACATAACACGGTAAATCTGCAAGTATTGATGATAAGAAAATAGGGAGAGCAAAAACAAGTGCGAATAACGGAAGGTGCAAAACTGAGTACATGCCTTCTGTTTTTGTTTTTTAATTTTCTCTCTTACATTTCTTTTTGTATTATTGAGGTATTTAAGTTTATTTCTTACAAATTAAATAAGGAATCGAGAAAAAAAAAGTTTGTTTCATTTGCTTCATTGGTTTACGTTTTATGATCTGTCAAACATGCATATTCTGAACATGGAATCACTTTTGCTCCCCACTGTATATCGAACTACTATATCATATAGCTGCCGTAGGAAAGATCGGAAAATTTGTGATTAATAGGAATTATTTGCAAGGGTATATAAGCTTCGGCTAGCCGAAGCTAGCTTCCTTTCTTGTTTTTCATTTTTTTCCCGATTATTCCTATGGGAGCTATATGATATAGTTGTCCAATCCGGCTCGTTCCGACTTATATACTACCTGCAACAGAAAGAAGACTTTTGGGAAAGTTTTAGCCCGATAGCTTTAAAACTGAGAACAGACGGACAGACGGACATGGCTAGATCGACTTGTCTAGTCATGCTGATCAAGAATATATATACTTTATAGGGTCGGAAACGTTTCCTTCACTGCGTTGCAAACTTCTGACTGAAATCATAATACCCTCTGCAAGGGTATAAAGATAAACCTTGAGACCAATTTTTTTTTATTGGTTTTGAGTTGCTGATCTCATTGAACAAATTAAAAAAAAATTCCAAAGAAGCGTTCTGAAGCAATTCGCGAAAATCCAGATTTTCGGCACTTTAATAAATCTTAACAGATCTCGAAAACCAATAGACCAACAAACTTGTAACGACACTATTTAAAAGGCAACAGATGCACCTTTCCGAAAAGCTACACCGAGAAAAAAAACCGTTCTCAACGTTCTTGATTTCAGTATTTCCGTGCTCAAAAGTAAGCCAAGAACGTTTTTACTAAAATCAAGAACGAGTATTCTTGAATTGAGACTACTTTTTTGAAAAAAGTATTCTTGATTTCAGTATAAGTCTTCTTGGTTTCAAGAAGAAAAATTCTTGGATTCAAGCATAGGCGTTCTTGATTTCAAGAATACGCGCTCTCGGTTCCAAGAGTAAATCGTTCTCGGTTTTAATAATTCCTCTCTTACCAAGAAGAAACTATTCTTGTTTTCAAGAACAGAATTCTTGGATTCAAGCATGGGCGTTCTTGATTTCAAGAGTAGGCATTCTTGATTTCAAGAGTAGGCATTCTTGATTTCAAGAGTAGGCGTTCTTGTTTTCAAGAATAGGCGCTCTCGGTTTTAGTAATTATCCCCTACCGAGACGAAACTATTCTTGATTTCAAGAGTGATTCTTCTTGATTTCATTATTAAATGTGCTTGATTTCAAGAATTCTTTCTTCTCGATTTCAAGAATGTTCCATTCTTGAATCCCAAACGGAATTTTTCAAAAAAATTAAAAATTTGTTTATTCACGTTCTTTATTTTTTATTCATTTTCTATTTATTATTATACATTTTACATAATTTAAAATTACTTACATATAACTAAAAATATGTAAGTCTTACAGAAGTCTTATTATTATTGAGTATGAATTAATGAATGTAAAGGTATTTATTTATAATATTTATATATAAATTATATAACAATAAATAATACAAACTGTTAATATTTTTATATATGTATATATGTACTTCCAAGTTTCGCCAAGCGAACAGCTTCTCCCTGAGAACAGCTTCTTTGTCTTTGAATTGTATGCACCATAGTTCACTCCAGAGCCTATAAATATACATACATAATTAAGGAATTATTTCATATTATTTTTTAGAATAGAACCTATTAAAATACAAGCACAAGATGGCCTTAAAAATTACATAATAGAAAATGCACACACATACATAAAAACTTAGCACGTGTTTTGCAAATTTGCACACACTAACAGCGTACATATTGAAAGTATATTGGAAACTAATTTTTATTATTAAAAATTGGAAGTTGACTTCCACACGCCGCTGCGTAAGCATACATATATGTACGTATGTATTCAAACATACATAGATGCAGTTAGCGTGGCGTGCCTTTTTTTCACAATACATGTATGTACATGTTCAAAGTAGGTATGTATGTAAACTAGAAACTCATTTTCAGCATTATTCATTGGAAATTCACTTTCACTATTAATAAACACTAATATTATTATTAAATACTTACGTTCGAGAAAGAGCAGCGCACTCAAAATGTTTAATTCCTCTAGAAGGTTCTTCACACGTGTGTCGTGTGAGTCGTCAGCGCACTCCATCATACTCGCTTCACTTACTCGGAGAAACTGTCCGAAAAAAAACGAGCGAGATCCGAAGTGAACTCGGCTTGCCGAAAAATTCCAGAGAGAATGTCTCTTTAATTTTTAACCTCTCTCTTTTTTTTCATCTCTGAGACGAAGGTGAAGACGATTTCAAGAATGCTTGGGGACGATTTCAAGAATGTTCATGCTTGATAAACGAAACCAAGAACGATGTATTCTCAAAACACCAGATCAAGAATACTTTTATTCTTGACTAGCAATGTGGGCCGCAGCTTCACCCGCGGAAAATAAGATTGAAAATATGTATGTATGTATGTATGTATGTATGTAGAATAGCTACATATATTGACATACCTTTACCTTTACTACTTATTTAAAATTTTAAAAATTCCCAAGATTAGCCTAAAAGCCGAGAAATCATTTTATAGAACTTTGTTTCTTAGTTTCCACAAAAACAACAGTACTATGTCCTACACTCAAAAAAAAACTTGGTAAAATTAACCAATATAATTGTTAAACCGTTCTCAACCACAAAAATGTTCAATTCTACCAATTAAATAATTACTTTCACAACAACAAATAAACACAATTCGCAAAAAAAACGTAAATATTTGTTTATAGTTACGTAACTATCCGTAAACGTAAATTTTACCAATCAAATTTTTTTTTGTGTATGCAAACTATTTAATAAAAAACAAAAACTTGCAAAAACAACCATTGTCCTTCCATCCAATCCATTTCATCGCATTCCTTTGGACTGTTTGCATAAGTTAAGTTTTAAAATTGTTATTTTGTTTTCAGTATTTTAGTTTTCATAAATTTTTCACCCCGATTAGAATTATATTATTAATAGCAGGAAGACAGGTGGAGGGGGACGCCGTGAATCAAATTGTTTAAACATTTGCATTTGTTTAAACAATATGAGGCACGTGTAATAAAGAGCGTGAGAATCAATTGGTTTGAATATTTAATGTTCTTTTAATATTATCAATGCGATTTGAATTTTAAATGACAAAAATCGGTTACAAAATGTCTTAAATCTGTTGTGGAAATGTAAATTAAATATTCTTTTAGCAAAAGGATATCAGTATTATCTTGATTTTTTGGATATACATATTTCGTGCGTGTGTGTGTACATAGCAGAGCGAATCATTGTTTATTTTTGTTTTTTACAAATCCAAAGTTTGTAGATAACTCAACATTTGAAAACAAATGAAAAGATTTGCGATATAATCGATTTTTTAACCGCGCATTTTAAATTTTTTGTGACTGGTATTTTCATTTTTTCCCCTGCGCGGTCACACTTAAAATGCAACATACACACATTTACGACTTAATGCAAAGTGCGCCAGCAGAACATACATACAAACATATGTGGAGGCCGTGACGTCACGCATAACAGAATTGGAAAATATTGGGGACTTGGTTAAGGAGGCTGAATTTCCAAAAAATTTAAATGCAGTTAGTTGCGGCTATGCCATAAGATTATGATCATAATTTTTTTAAACCATTTTAACAACATTTATAGTCGGGTTGGTGTCCCGACTATCTAATACCCGTCACTCAGCTAAAGGGAGTGCGAACGCTGTAGTCGGGGTGGTGTCCCGACTATCTAATAAACGTAACTCAGCTAAAGGGAGTGCGAGGGAGATATAAACTTTGATGAGCTAAAACTTTTTAACGAATGGTCCGATTTAAAAAATTTCTTCTACATTTCGATATGTATTGATAAGCACAACAAAACTGCATTTTTACTTTTCCGAAATATTTAAATTTTTAAAGTCGACTATAGCCGATTGTGGGCGTTACAGGGGGCGTGGCACCTTCTTGAAACAAACTTGCGCTGCGTAGGAACTCCAAGAATCTTCATTCCAAATACCAATCCTCTAGCTTTTATAGTTTCCGAGATCTCAGCGTTCATACAGACGGACAGACAGACATGGCTAGATCGACTCGGCTAGTGATCCTGATCAAGAATATATATACTTTATAGGGTCGGAAATGCTTCCTTATAGCTGTTACATACTTTTGCACGAATACAATATACCCTTTTACTCTACGAGTAACGGGTATAAAAATTGTTCAACTTTGAAGGGGCATATCTTTAACAAACATTTGAAAAAGGGGTACACATTTGTAATAGTGGATCAGTTACCTGTCGATTGGAATGGGTCGCAACTTTCTAGGACAAAGTCGAAAAATTGATTTATTGCACTTTTTTGGCCCAAGGCGCCACTGTGCAACGCTTATATACCCTTGCAGATCATGCCTATTAATTTACAAATCGCAAAATGTTAAATTTCGTACTATTTTGACATTATATTTTTCTTCCTTGTCCTTCCTATGGCAGCTATAAAATATAGTCGTCCGATTTTTGTTCAATTTAATTCTACATTCGGTAAAATTAAAAAAGTCATATCCTAGAGTAGAAGAAAATACAATAAAAACAAAAGAAGCTATAATTTATTTCCTTTTATTATATTAAAAGTAAAAAAATGTTGAAGAAAATTTCGACTGTAAACTTGTTACCAAAATCAAAGGCTGATCGGAGCAGCATGATTTTGCATATACACTCAAAAAAAAAACAGCCCGAAATCGCCATTAAATCAAGAAATTCGCCATGAATTTCAATCGATAGCGATTTACCGTATTTTTATACCCGTTACTCGTAGAGTAAAAGGGTATATTGTATTCGTGCAAAAGTATGTAACAGCTAGAAGGAAGCGTTTCCGACCCCATAAAGTATATATATTCTTGATCAGGATCACTAGCCGAGTCGATCTAGCCATGTCTGTCTGTCTGTCTGTCCGTCCGTATGAACGCTGAGATCTCGGAAACTATAAAAGCTAGAGGATTGGTATTTGGCATGAAGATTCTTGGAGCTCCTACGCAGCGCAAGTTTATTTCAAAAAGGTGCCACACCCGCTCTAACGCCCACAATCGCTAATACACGATTTTAAAAATTTAAATATTTTGGAAAAGTAAAAATGCAGTTTTGTTGTGTTTATCAATACCTATCTCCATCTCCATCGCACTCCCTTTAGCCGAGTGACGGGTATTAGATAGTCGGGACACCAACCCGACTATAGCGTTCTCTCTTGTTTAGAAAGGAATTTTCTAAAATTTAGAAAAAAATTTCTGAAAAGCAGAAATACTTTTCTAAAATCAAGAAAAGTTGCCATCAAATTGAGAAATTTTCCTAAAATCCAGAAAGTACTTTTCTTGAATATAGAATTTTTTTCTTAAAATAAGAAAGGACTTTTTTTATTTTCAAAAAATTTTCTTTATTTAAATAAAATGCATACATATTTATATTTATTATATATTTTATATCCTAAACAAGAAAGAGAAAAAAAATAAAAAAGACGAAAAGAAAATTATTAATATTTCCTAAACAAAAAAGGAAAAGAAAACAAAAAAGATAAAAATCAGATTATAAATATTTCCTAAACAAAAAAGAGAAAAGAAAACCAAAAAAAGAAAAAATAGCATTACAAATATTTCCTTAACAAAAAAAAGAAAAGAAAACAAAAAAGATATAAATAAAACTATTAATATTTATATTAAATATTTAATATATTATTATTCAAATTTACTTACTTACTGCCAAATTATCAACAATACCTGAAATGGAAATTATTCCTGCAATCGAAAATAAAAATTAATATTAGAGAAGGATGGTATTTGCGGCCTGCAATATTATTAAGAGCCAAATCTATTAAAATAGTTTGCCCTTTGCTTACCATACATTTTTACTTACTTACCAAATTTATATTAAAATTTATTTCAATTGCTTACCTATAAATTGCCTCTTAGAGGGATCGCACTTTAACTTTCTTAAATAGGCTCTACACAAACTTATTACTTTGAATGCTCATCCAAAACTGAGCGCAAGGGTTCAAGATGCAGCGCAACGCAAGCAACTCTCTCGCGAGAGACTGCATTTCAAAACAACAACGCAATAAAAGTTACAGCTACGCACAAGAAAATTCTCGATCATACACACAAACACACATAAACATATACATACGCCAAAAACTGTCAACGCGACGCGCCGCGGACTAACTAAGTTTTTTTTAATTCAGAAAAATTCTTTAAATTAAAAAAAATGTACCGTGTTTTTTATGGCGACTTTCTAGATTCTAGGAAGGGATGAAGTACATTTTTTCTTAATTTAATGGCGAAATCGCCATTAATTTAAGAAAACTTTTGGAGAGCAAACTAGGAAAAAACACCATTGATTTAAGAAAAAAAATCATTTTTCTAAATTTAAGAAAGGTTTTTCATAAAATTCTGTTCCTATGGTCTTTTTTCCTAGATTCAAGAAAACAATTTCTAAAATTCAGAAAATTTTCTAAAATTAAGAAAAAATTTCATTTTATGGCGATTTTCTAAAATTTAGGAAAAAAAATTTTTTGAGTGTAGAAGATACCTAGAAGACCCTTTCCCAATTGCAAAATGGTTAAAAGGAAAATATGTTTTTTGTACTCATTATACCCGTTACTCGTAGAGTAAAAGGGTATATTGTATTCGTGCAAAAGTATGTAACAGCTAGAAGGAAGCATATTCTTTTTAAGGACAGATCTGTCCTTTTTTTAACGGCTTCATCCTGAAAAAATTTCAAACATCCCCTGTCCGGAAACTTGTCCTTTTTTTTAGAAATAAGGTTTTCATTGTTATTTTTGTTGGTCGTATTTGTATAAACCTGTTTTATATGCCTAAATGGCTTTTTAAACATCATTCTTACAGTTAGGCACTTAAAAACTAATTATTTTTACGAATTATCAAAGATTTTCTTTATTGTAAGATTTGTTTCTATAGCAAAAGCAAGAGGAAAACATTTTAAAATGATCGCAATTTTTATTCTCTTCTTTTTTTTCAGAAAAATGTTCAGATTTTAACGACTCTGATTCGGGCTTGATACAGTCTTTAAAAATTTTTGTATTACCAATGTAATTACTTGAAATGCTTTTATTATTTTAATAATTATAGATTATTACGTATACGTACAATTTAAATTTACATTGGTAAAATGATCGAGCGAAGAAGGTTGTGAGTCGGGCGCAGTAGATCATTACATAATTAAATTTAATATTAGATCCATTTAAATTAAGTAAAAATATAACCCTTTGATGAAAACTGTTAAAAATGTGTAAGTATTCACTTTTGTCCTTTTTTGTCATTTTTTAATTTTTTTTTTGGCCTTTTTTTCCCGGTTTTTTTTGGCTTATCTGTCCTGTTTTTCAAGCTAAGTGATGGCAGCACTGCACAGTGGTCGGGCTTGTATGGAGCCACGGCCATAAATACTTCTAGATGTGCTATCGCTATGAAACTTTTACCAAAAATCTAGATAAATATTATAAATATATGTTACAAAAATTGGCCAGATCGTACCACTATATCCTATAGCTTCCATTGGAACGATTTTCTTAGTGGTTGCGTTTACATGAGAGGGCAATCAAAAATTCAATTTTTGTAATAATAACAAGTTGGTTTGTTTACCGTGCGTTATTTACAAACTTAGAACTGCAATATAAAAATGTGGGAGTGATTACTAAACTCCACCCGCACCAAAAATATTATAAAACAAAAAAACGAACAGTAATACGATTTAATATCATTTTTAAATTGTTTGATCGAGTAGCGAAATAGTTGACTCTAAAAGAGTTGACTTTTGGTTATAACTAAGTTTTTTTGTCCCTTAATAAATGGATCAGAACTTAAAAGCAATCTGTTAAATAAATCTGTATTTGCAGTCGAATTATTAAATATCCTTAATTTTTGATTCAGCGGGTCGCTTAGAAAGCTTTCCAATCAAAAAACACAAAACAAAAAGCAACAAGAGGAACAGCAAAAATCTGTGGATTCAAACGGAGATGCACATTCGGTTCTTCTACGCTGAAATTATCTCCTACATACTCTTCGTCAAGGCATTACAGGTCTTCGCATCCTTCGTGTGTTTGAACCACTAAACATCCACTTTTGCGCCGCCCAGCCACTCGAAAAAATATTTCTCTGCTTTACTATCCATGTTTGTATTATGTATATTAATATATTAATAAATTCTTTAAATAAAAAATACATATAAAATGATTACGTAATCATTGTGCAAGACATAACATAACATAACATAACATAACACTAGTTTACAATTTTTGATTTTTTTTCTATATAAACGCTGGGACCCATTTTTTTCGTTTACTATTGGGTCACTGATCACGATGAAAAAAATAAAAAAATTTTCCAAAGAATCGTTTTGGAGATATTTGAAAAAGCTAGAATGTTGAGCACTTGTTTTAATAAATGTAACAGTTCTCAAAAACCGATGGTCCAAAAAAATTCTTAACGGGGCTAGGTGTTTACCAAACTTTTGTCCAAAAAATCAAAAGATTTTCTTTCTCGATTTTTTTTTAAGTTAATTAAATGTCTTTGAATCAAGTATACATACATTACATGGCACTATTTTGATCGTTTCTCGAAATTGGAAATCGCAAAACAGGCGACTTCCCCTGAAAAACATTTTTGATACCACTGCTGACTTGAGATGACTTTGAGTCATTTTACTAAAGTATGCATATCTCCTAGAATGTTCTCCCGATTTGCCAATATTCGGCCTCAACTTTTTGGGACTAACGGCCCTTTAGATCTGCATACTCAAAATAATTTAAAAATATTTATTAATATTATTAAAAAATTATCAAAAACTAGCTATGAAAAATAAAAGCCAAAAATGAAACTTTTTTGCAACTTTCAGACGCTATATGTCCATCAATTTCGGTCCGATCACAAAGGGCCATACCTTTTCGGAAAGGTGCATCTATTTTCTTTGGAAAGGTGCCAAATAAAATTTTTTTGCACCATCAGGCAAACGTCATTTTAGACCACAAGTTTGTTCGCCAATATTGCTTAGAATCTTTTATAGATTACGTTCCCCCTATACGATTCATCACTTTTTTCGGCCCCATACAAAACGACACGCCCTAATATATATTCTTAATCAGGATCACTAGCCGAGTCGATATAGCCATGTCCGTCTGTCCCTCTGTCTGTCTGTCCGTCTGTATGAACGCTGAGATCTCGAAAACTACAAAAGCTAGAATGTTGGGATTACCAACACATATTCTTTATTCTTCTTAGTAAATTCATTTAAATGTTTTATTTTACAAATAATGGAATAATTAACATGTATCAAGAACTTAGCAATAAAAGGGCGCTGATCACTCTGAATCTGGGCTCTACAAGTATCTCATTTTGCTTAGCGCCAGAGAGTCCTTCTTCATTAGATGATTCCCAGCTAATCGGGGGCCGTACATCTAGCCCAGCTTGGCATTCTAACCAGCCATTTGACAGGAGGTCCCGGGGTCGGTCAATGGCGTCTTTACAGACACCCGCATATCGCATTCCTGTTTCAAAAAAGGAAACAAATGCCAGTTAAAGAAACATCAAGTAAATGGAATTGAATTAAGCATACTAACAATTTGAAAATAAAAATAAGGGTATAATAAACAGCACAAAATGTTTCACTTAGTAATTTCACAATTTCGTAGAGTCAAAGAGTATACATATACAGAGAGGACATAACTCCCGCTTTCTGTTCACACTGTTGATGGCAAGGGGAAAAGGGGTAGAGAGCTTGTTCTATTTTTAACTTTCGTTTATTGAGTACACAAGGCATAAGTGTAAGTGGCCTTTGTGTGCATGTGTGCGAGAACGTGGCAACACATTTTGGACAAAATTTCATTTTTGTCATTTTGATAATCGAGGGCCAACAACTGTTAAAAGTCGAAAAGGGTTTTCGGCCCATCACATTCAACTCGGTCTATGTTCGTGCTGGCTAAAGCGTTGATCAGTGATGTTGATGCGTGTTCGATCCCCGCAGAGGGCAGACGTTTTCTAAAATTGTTTTTTTCTTTTATTTATGTCTCGAAATATATTTTTTTTATTTTATTATTTTAGTTAATTAAGCTTTAAAGCTAAAAAATAACACTGTGCAGCTTTTTTAATGATTTTTAAATTTACCTCGATGGATGCTATATTTTTGGATTCGTGACGAATTCCCAAGTTAAACTGCGTTTTCCAAAAAGTTCCACGACGCAAGGATTCTTAGCAAAAGGACCTCAAAGTTCGAAAAATGCTAAAATTGGCCAACTTTCCGGAGCTCTCAGAGGCAAACGGATTCATGTTTTGATTCGATGTTAAAATTTTCTAAAAGATACACTCTTTATCTTTTAAACCCCATACTTAGAATAATTTTAGGATTTTTATTAAGGGAGAAACAAATTTTAGAAAACATAGTCAAAAAACATAAAAGCATACAGCTGCGGTCAAAATAGTAGTAGTGTTGCCGCCCTGTGTTTTTAAAAGTTTTTTGTTGTCACTTTTCTTATCCAATTAGTCTAATAGTACAACTATAATCAATACAATATTACCAGGAGAAGATTAATTACAACAACAATCCTTTAAAAACACAGGGCGGCAACACTACTACTATTTTGACCGCAGCTGTATGCTTTTATGTTTTTTGACTATGTTTTCTAAAATTTGTTTCTCCCTTAATAAAAATCCTAAAATTATTCTAAGTATGGGGTTTAAAAGATAAAGAGTGTATCTTTTAAAAAAATTTAACATCGAATCAAAACATGAATCCGTTTGCCTCTGAGAGCTCCGGAAAGTTGGCCAATTTCAGCATTTTTCGAACTTTGAGGTCCTTTTGCTAAGAATCCTTGCGTCGTGGAACTTTTTTGGAAACGCACTTTAACTTGAGTATTCGTAACGAATCCAAAAATATAGCATCCATCGAGGTAAATTTTTGATGCTGCATAGTGTAATTCATGAATATTAAAAAGTTTTATTTCTAAAATAATAAAAAATAGTAACGGGACTAAAAATCAAAACATTTTTAGTTCGCGCAAATTACACAGGAACACAAAATTAAACTTTGGGAAATTTCCACGAACCATTTCAAGTTTTCCATGATATTTGGGTGCTCCTGAGTAAAAGTCCCATACAAAATTATTTTCCATCACCTACAGGTTCCGCGGTATAGCTAAGAATACAAAAAACCGATGTTTGCCGACATTTCGAATTACGTGGCCTATATAATTGGACTTACCTTAATTATTTTTGCTGAAATCTCCTCTGAATACATCACGGCATTCCTAAAAAATAGTCCCCATTGTGAACCATTGCCCATGTCTTTGGAATTCGACGCCAAAGTTGAAAATCCCAAAATTGTAGAGATTTTTCTGATGGAAAAACAATTCTGAGAATTAAATCTTAAATGGAACTAATTTTAACTATTCATTGAATCTATTGTTCATTGTATGCTTTAATTTCGGTTTAAGGCGTTTTCATGAGGACATTTTATTGGATTTATTAAACAATAAAACCGCTTTTTTTATTTTATTATCTACTCCTAGGTGCTGTCAAATTTTGAATAAGTCATGGCCACCTCTAGAACTAAGAAATTAAAAACGTTCACTGAACATACATAGAGAAACATACATGTTTACTCGCATTCTATAGGATGCCTTGACTTATTTGAAATTTGACAGCACATAGGAGTAGATAATAAAATAAAAAAATCGGTTTTATTGGTATAAGAAATCCAATAAAATATCTTCATGAAAACGCTTTAAACCGAAATTAAAGCATACAATGAACAATAGATTCAACGAATAGTTAAAATTAGTTCCATTTAAGATTTAATTCTCAGAATTGTTTTTTCATCAGAGAAATTGTGAAAATTTTGGGAGTTACTACTTTGGCGTCGAATTTCTAAGACATGGGCAATGGTTCACAATGCGGACTATTTTTTTCGAATGCCGAGATGTATTGAGAGTAGGTTTCAGCGAAAATAATTGAGGTAAGTCCAATTATATTGGCCACGTAATTCAAAATGTCGACAAACATCGGTTTTTTGTATTCTTAGCTATACCGCGGAACCTGTAGGTGATGGAAAATAATTTTGTATGGGACTTTTACTCAGAAGCACCCAAATATCATGGAAAATTTGAAATGGTTCGTGGAAATTTTTGGCTGTGTACCTGTGTTACTTATCTAAAATATATGTAATATATTTAATATTTGATATTTTTTTAATATCTATCCTATGATGATTAAAAGTAACTACACAAAAAAGAGCGATCATAAGTTGAAACTTTAAGTTTTTTTTTTATTAGTGCTAATTAGACAGCACTGTATTTGGGGCCTTCAAAATGTAGCAAAAGCAAAAAAAAATTAAAAATAATTGGAGGAACATAATTTTATTGGTAACCCCAAAAAACATACGAAGAAATATACATTCCAAAATAAAAATAATACATACTCTCAAAAAAACAAAAAAAATTAAAAATATAAAAAACAAAAATTAAAAATACTCTTAAAAACAAAAAAAATTACAAAATAGCAATAAACAAAAAAAATACAAAATAGAAAAACAAAAAAATGGAAAAAACAAAAAAAAAAGCAAAATAGAAGAAAACCAAAAAAAAAATAAAAAATAGAAAAAAAAACTAAAAAATTGCAAAATAGAAAAGAAACGAAAAAAATAGAAAATAACAAAAAAATTGCCAAATAGAAAAAAACAAAATATAAAAACAAAAAAAATGAATAATGCTTTTAAAAAACAAAAAAAAAACACAACAAAAATATTAAATACTCTTGAAAAGAAAATAAAAAGTTAGCAAGAAATCGAAAATCTACAGCGGGATTCGATCCCAGTACCGCTTAGATTAGTAGTCAGATGTATTATCCACTAGGCCAAATGGCAAGCAGTGCCGCGGCCGACTAGATTCCAACTAGAATCGAGCAGTGCGGGTTCTACTGCTAAACTGCGGGTTCCACCGCTAGAACCCGCCATACGACAGACTATTTTGTATGAGATGTCCCCTCTATATATGTATATATATACATTGTATACTCTTTGGTAGAAGCAGGGTTCGGAAAATAACACACAAATTACTTTACAAATGTATTATACTTGAAATTTTGAAAATGATTGATACGCACAGTATACTATTCCAAATATCGAAATTATTTCATACACGTCAAAAATAAAGTACACGACTTATTGTACATGTCAGAATAAAATACATGTATTTTTCTCGTGCCTTTTATTATACCGATAGCGATTTACCGTATTTTTATACCCGTTACTCGTAGAGTAAAAGGGTATATTGTATTCGTGCAAAAGTATGTAACAGGTAGAAGGAAGCGTTTCCGACCCCATAAAGTATATATATTCTTGATCAGGATCACTAGCCGAGTCGATCTAGCCATGTCCGTCTGTCCGTCTGTCCGTCTGTCTGTCTGTATGAACGCTGTGATCTCGGAAACTACAAAAGCTAGAAAGTTTAACGAATGGTCCGATTTAAAATATTTCTTCTATATTTCGATAGGTATTGATAAACACAACAAAACTGCATTTTTACTTTTCCAAAATATTTAAATTTTTAAAATCGTATATACGCTATTGTGGCCGTAGAGGGGGCGTGGCACCCTGTTGAAACAAACTTGCGCTGCGTAGGAACTCCTAGAATCTGCATGCAAAATGCCAATCTTCTAGCTTTTATAGTTTTCGAGATCTCAGCGTTCATACGGACGGACTTGGCTAGTTCGACTCGGCTAGTGATGCTGATCAAGAATATATATACTTTATAGGGTCGGCAACGCTTCCCTTCAGTTCTGGCATCCCATGTCGGGGACAATTCCTTAGGCCAAACGCTCGGCCGCTGTCGACGTCAGCAGAGCAGTCGGTATTTATATATTGCTCTCTCTTTCCTTGTCTTATAATTTGTTGTTGTACTCTATGGGGCGTCCTCGGTGCGTCCTAAGGGACAAATGACCTGTCCTCGGGTTTTCCCTTGGGGATTACTGAGGGAAAAGTGACATCTAGAACTGAAGGGTTCCTTCTCCCTGTTACATACTTCTGCACGAATACAATATACGCTTTTACTCTACGAGTAACGGTTATATGTAAATACACAGCACAAAATATTTCACTTTGTAATTTCACGTTTTCGTAGAATGCCAGTGTTACAGCGGCGAATCAGACAAGAAATGCATTTAATACCATAAAAAATACCATACAAATTGAGAATTCACAGCCATACTATTTTTTCGAAGTTTTCGATGTCCCATTTGATATAAAAAACAAATCAATCTTTCAAGTTTTTATATTAATATTTTACGAATTCATATCGACTTTTGTAATTGTTATGATTTCGTATCGTATTGGTATGAATTCGTATTATTTTAATATGAAAAAATTGATATGTACAAATTGAGGAGACAATATCAATCGGGTATTGTTCCGTTTTTATACCCGTTACTCGTAGAGTAAAAGGGTATATTGTATTTGTGCAAAATTATGTAACAGCTAGAAGGAAGCATTTCCGACCCTATAAAGTATGTATATTCTTGATCAGGGTCACTAGCCGAGTCGATCTAGCCATGTCCGTCTGTCCGTCCGTATGTATGTACGCTTAGACCTCGGAATCTAATAAAACTAGAACGTTGAAATTAACCACACATATTGTTGCGCTTCCTACGCAGCGCAATTTTGTTTCATCCGAGGGCCACGCCCTCTCTAACGCCCACAAACGCCTTAAATGATTTAGAAAGGTGTCTGGCGCCCACACCTTTAAAAATGTTGGACAAGTAAAAGTGCAGTTTATTGTGTTTTTCAATACCTATCGAAATGTTTTTCAAATCGGGCCATTTTTAAATAGTTATGCGCGATCAAAGTTTTATATCTCAATAGTCGGGGCACCCGACTAAAGCGTTCTCTCTTGTTTTATCAGCGGTAATTGCTCTACTTACATATGTGGGTTGCGTTATTTATTTTCATTATCACGTTAGGCTAGTTTTATGGGTAACCGCACGCATTAATTGTTTCGTTGCCTTGGGGCAATTAAGTTCCGATAAGCCCCACGTTGCCCATCAGAGTTTTTAAAATACCAGGAAAATTACACTAGCTTACAAAATAATATTCTTGGAGTGTTCCAAAGCAATTGATGGCAAATTCTGTTAGTGTTGGAGCCCTAGATCACGAAAATACCAAAATTTTTTTTTCGATAGCCTAGTTTTTTTTTTTTTAAGATTTTTTAAAGTTTAAAATGTTAAATTTCTGACTTTTTTCGACTTTTTTCCTATATCTCGGCAAATATCCACCCACCATTAAGCCAGTTTTCGTTTAATTTTAAAGTCAATAGATCAGAGCTTAACCCTGCTATACAGATCAATATGATTGGATAAGTAATGGCAGCGCAGCAGCTCAACAAAAATGAAAAATGTGTTTTTTGGTTTACTGTAAGTCGGCTGTATGTATCGTAAAAACTCGAAATAAATCCGTTGAAAAATCATAGTGGGTACAAACTTAAAGTTTACATCCCACCGAATAAAACAAGCCGAGTATGGCCCAAAATCCATGGAAAATTAGATTAATGGTGGATTTTTAAAGTTCGGATTTTTCAACTTTTTTCGGTTGACAAAGTTCAAATTTTAGTTTTATCCTAGGCAGCGACATGTAAACAAAAATGAGTTGTAATGGCAGCCGGGTCAAAAAATTTCTAAATCAGATATTTAAAAGCTAAAAAATTATAAAAGAACAAGAGAGAACGCTATAGTCGGGTTGGTGTCCCGACTATCTTATACCCGTCACTCGGCTAAAGGGAGTGCGAGGGAGATGGAGATATAAACTTTGATCAGGCAAAACTTTTTAACGAATGGTCCGATTTAATAAATTTCTTCTACATTTCGATAGGTATAACTAAACACAACAAAATTGCATTTATTTATACAGAAATCTTTGAAAACGTGGGCGCCAGACACATTTTAGTATCGTTTGTGGGCGACTATGGGCGATTGTCGGCTGAAATAAACTTGTGCTGCGTAGGAAGCCCAAGAATATGTGTTGGTAATCCCAATATTCTAGCTTTTGTAGTTTCCGAGATCTCAGCGTTCATACGGACGGACATGGCTAGTTCGACTCGGCTAGTGATGCTGATCAAAAATATATATACTTTATAGGGTCGGCAACGCTTCCTTCTCCCTGTTACATACTTTTGCACGAATACAATATACGCTTTTACTCTACGAGTAACGGGTATAAAAACAACGCAATAAAAGTTACAGCTGCGCACAAGAAAATTCTCGACCATACACACAAATGCACATATGTTCCATATACATAAATATAAATATACATACATAAATTTAAGAACAAAAATTATTTTCCTAAATTTAAGAAAAGTTTTTTATAAAATTCTGTTTCTATGGTGTTTTTTCCTAGATTCCAGAAAACAATTTCTAAAATTCTGAAATTTTTCTAAAATAAGAAAAAATTTTATTTTATTGCAATTTTCTAAAATTTAGGATAAAAATGGGTAATAGTCTAGAAGAGCGGCCTGAGCACCAAAAACCGCGAAAAAATTACCCTCGATGGACCGCGATTTCTTAGGAATTTACGTGCAGAAGATTATTTGCGGAAATGCATTGTTCTCTTGTAATTGCATTTCAAAGTTGCGTGTTTTGCTATAAAAACAAAGTAGGATTTTCTAGGATTTTGAGGTGTTTTGTGTCATTTTGCTATAAAAACAATGTAGCATTTTCTAGGAATTGATGGGTTTGCTATAAAAAACAAGTAGGCTTTTGTTGCTTAATCAGAAATTGCACTTTTGATTTTTGTTTACTATGGATTCCTGCAACGGGTGCACTATTTCTTATAAAGACTTTCTTGCCATGGACGAAGAAGAAGTGTGATCTAAAGGAGAACATGGCCGGAAAACGGAGCACTACCAAGGGTAGCTAGCGCGATTCACTTTTTGAAAAGGCACCCAAACCACACCTCAAGATTCCATGCAATTTTCTCAGCAATGGGCGAATTGTTTAATCCTGAACACGATTTTAGTATTTAAAAAGAGTATTTAAAAAAATCGCGCGATTTTTTTTTTTTAATTTTTTTGCCTCCGGCGCTTTTTTAGCATTTCCCATCTCTTTTTAAATACTAACAATTAACTATCTTAAATTTCAGGAATCCACCGATACGGACAATGAAAAGGAATAGGCTTAATCTGTACCACTAACCAGCATTTTTTATAAATAAATATTTACTGTCCAATCATTAACCACAGTTTAATATAGCATTTTATTTACTATTACAAATGAGTTACAAGTATAAGGAGGTACTGAACTAAAAACTCTCGTAATTGGCTTTGATAAAGACTAAGGTTGATCCTCCTCGGATTGCGATTTCTTAAGATTCATCTTAAAAATGTATATGTTGGTCATCCATGGTCGCCCAAGCTCTTAAGGAATCACGGTCCATCGAGGATATTAATTCGCGGTTGTGGGGTCTGGCCTGCTATAAAAACAATTTCACATTTTTGTCGAATTTTTTCGAACGCTTATTATTTTGACAACAAACGGAAAGCCCATATGTTTTTTATAGCAAAATGACACAAAACACCTCAAAATCCTAGAAAATCCTACTTCGTTTTTATAGCAAAACACGCAACTTTGAAATGCAATTACAAGAGAACAATGCATTTCCGCAAATAATCTTCTGCACGTAAATTCCTAAGAAATTGCGGTCCATCGAGGGTAATTTTTTCGCGGTTTTTGGTGCTCAGGCCGCTCTTCTAGACTATTACCTAAAAATGTTTTGAGTGTACTATGTACATATGAAGCTATTTCCCGCGCATTTGTTTTTACCGCGTTTCTTGCATTCTGAATGCTTTGCTGTACTACACAAATATTTATGTACACTGACAAGTCAACTTATGAAATTTTTTGGAATAATGGCTAAAAAATGGGAGAACAAAACATCAAATGAATTATTGAAATCTATGCCACCTAGATTAAAAAAACATTTTGATCGAAGGCAACAGTGCGTATGGGTAATAAACTTTGAAGCAGGTTACGGTCCCTGCTAATCATTATTAATTTTTGTTTAAATAAAAAAATCATGGTCAAAGAACAGACCTACAAAAAAAAGAACTATACCAGTACACTTTTTAAGCACCATAGTTTCAATATCCAGTTTAATTTTTATTTTTCCAATTTTTATTTAAAATTCGAAGGAAATCTATATTTTTTGGAGTTCTTATAAAACTCTAAAATCAAAGAATATTTTTTAAGTTTTATTTGAGATCTAGAATTAATGATAATTTATTGAGTTTTATTTTCCGCTTGACAAATAACGCTTATTTTCTGATTTTTATTTTCTGATTGAAAAATAAAACTTATTCCTTGAGTTGTATTATACCCGTTACTCGTAGAGTAAACTGGTATATTGTATTCGTGCAAAAGTATGTAACAGGTAGAAGGAAGCTTTTCCGACCCTATAAAGTATATATATTCTTGATCAGGATCACTAGCCGAGTCGATCTAGCCATGTCCGTCTGTCTGTCTGTATGAACGCTGTGATCTCGGAAACTACAAAAGCAAGAAAGTTGGGATTACCAACACATATTCTTGGGCTTCCTACGCAGCGCAAGTTTATTTCAGTTTTATATCTCCATCTCCCTCGCACTCCCTTTAGCTGAGTAACGGGTATCTGATAGTCGTGGCACCCGACTATAGCGTTTTCTCTTGTTTGGCATGAAATCAAGAAGATTCGTTCTTGGTTTTTTCATTCTCAAGTTTTCTCAGTGTATGCACACAAAAAAAAACTTGGTAAAATCAACTGTTATAATTGTCAATCAGTCCCCAACCACAAAAAATAGTCAATTCTACTAAGTAAATAGTTACTTTCACAACAACAAACACACACAATTAGCAAAGACCCGCACCTATATCCTTGACAAAATTGACAATTTTTAGTGGTTGGGGTCTTTTTGACAATTTTTTTTTTTTTGTGTGTGTGAATATCACAAATGTTGCACTTGGCAGATCCATTTTCACTTGCCTTAAAATAAATTTTAGCGGCGCTCATCTTTCACATATGTATTTATTCTTGTCCCGATAAAAAGTGTAACCGCTTAAAATTATCAAAAAAATTTGAAAAAAATCGATGATACCTGATAATAATAATAATTATAATTATTCCAAAAAATATTACGAGAAAAATATTTATTTTTCAGAGCTCTCAAAAAGGGTCCCATTTCACAGGCTGTCAGAAAAAGATCTGTTACCCTAGGACACATTGAAAAAAGTTATTGAGAGACACTCTCAAAGTGTTTTTTGTTTCAAAGTGTCTTGCTCAGTTTTCTCTGTTAAGGAACCTGTTTTCCCAAGACACTTTTCAGATTCTGACAAAAGTGTCTTTCCATATAAACTCATTTTTGACTTAGTGCCTAATTTTTCTGTGAACAAAAAATACATCTTTTTTACATTCCAAAAATTTAGGTAATACTCTAGTTTACGGTCCTCACCACCAAAATTGGCGATAAAATTATCCTCGACGGACCGCGAATTCTTAAAAATTTACATGCAATAAAATAAGCGCGGACTGCCATGGTTCTCTTGTAACACCAGTTTACAAAATAAAATCGACCTCTTCCTCATCGAAGATAACCTTTATTTTCCGGTTAAGTACATCTCCCTGATTAAGAAATGGGCCCTTAAAATTTTTTGTATGGTGTCAATTTTTTTTTAAAGTGTATAAAACGTTTTTTGCCACTTTTTATTTTCTATCTTGAGTTTTGATAACCTGATTTGGGTCATATTATACACAATTTACAGGTAATAGAATGTTCTTTAACTTTCCTATACACAGCATTGAGTTCCAGTCATTAGTTTAGGAGGTACACTTCGTCAAAGCTGAAAAAGTTGGAAAAAGTGTGAAAAAATGCACAAAAGCTGGCATAAATGGCATCTTTAAAAATACACGCATAAAAACCGGAATTATTTTTATAAATTTTATAGTTAGATAGTACTTCGACAAAGAAAACAAGCTAATGATCGTTACAATCCGCCAGGAAATTATTTTGATATGAATTTTTTAAAGTGGGAAGAACGGTGGTTTTTTGGCCGTTTACAGCTGTTAACTGAGGTTAACAGGGCTCTAACAGGGCTGTAATACACCTTTTTTCCAACTGAAATAATCTATATAAAATCGAACCTTTGGTTGTTTATTGAGTTGATGGTCTTGTTAGTTTGCTTAAAGATGTATCTAACTATAAAAGTTATAAAAATAATTTCGGTTTTTATGCGTGTATTTTTAAAGATGCCATTTATGCCAGCTTTTGTGCATTTTTGCACACTTTTTCCAACTTTTTCAGCTTTGACGAAGTGTACCTCCTAAACTAATGACTGGAACTCAATGCTGTGTATAGGAAAGTTAAAGAACATTCTATTACCTGTAAGCTGAGTATAATATGACCCAAATCAGGTTATCAAAACTTAAGATAGAAAATAAAAAGTGGCAAAAAACGATTTATACACTTAAAAAAAAATTGACACCATACAAAAAATTTTAAGTGCCCATATCTTAATCAGGGAGATGTACTTAACCGGAAAATTAAGGTTATCTTCGATGAGGAAGAGGTCGATTTTATTTTGTAAACTGGTGTAATCGAATTTCAAAGTAGCCTTTTCTATTATTTTGAGGGGTTTGCTATAAAAAACAAAGTAGCCTTTTTAAGGACTTGCTATAAAAACTTATTGACTTTTAAATGATTTTCTAATTTTCACAACGCAACTACAAAATGTCTATGTGCGAGTTGTGCAACTTTACTTTCGGCAGTTTCTTAAGTATGGACAAGGAAGATATTTTCCTTTTTCTACAAAATCACGGAGTCTTTTTGAAAGAAAGGACCTGTCCTACCTGCTTCCAACTGGCTAGCCTTGTTTTTAAGGATGGTGAGAGACCAATGTGGGAATGCATTATGAAGGCTACCTGGCTCGTTTCTCCTTTCAGAAAAAACATAAAGACCACACCACTTTAAGTCACGGCATCTTTACAGCGATGGCCGATTTATACAATCCAAAGATCAAATTATTTGATGTAAGTTTAAAAAAAGAAAACTAAAAATTCGTAAACGTAAAATCGCGAGATTTTTTTTTTAAATTTTATGCCTTATTTCTTTTGAACGATTTTTATTAATTTTTACGTCCACGAATTTTTAGTTTTCTTTTCTTTAAACTTACATCAAAAATATTCTCATAAATATTTAATTATTTAGGATCCAGCAGATGCAGACGTTGAAGGAAATTAGTCCAATTATTTGATTCCCGATATGATATGGAGGTGCGGAATAATGTTAATGATTAAATAAAAAAAAAATTAGATTGTGCAACGCGAATTCTTAAGAAATGCTGTCCATCGAGGATATTTAATTCACGGCTGTGGGGTCTGGCCTGCTATAAAAAAATTTTTCACATTTTGCTCGAATTTTTCTGAACGCCTATTATTTTGACAAGGGATGAAAAGCCCTTATGTTTTTTATAGCAAACCCCTCAAAATCATAGAGAAGGCTACTTTATTTTTATAGCAAAACACGTATCTTTGAAATTCGATTACAAGAGAACCATGGCAGGCCGCGCTTATTTTATTGCATGTAAATTCTTAAGAATTCGCGGTCCGTCGAGTATAATTTTTTCGCGAATTTTGGGGGTGAGGACCGTAAACTAGAGTATTACCCTTATTGAGACCAACGAAGAGGCCATCATTGCTTCCATTGTAAAAATGGTCACAAATGTTGGAAGACCATTTTTACTTCTAGATAGCGAAGGTTTTCGGGAAATATTGAATCCAATATACCGTGCCCTCGAGATGTCACCCATAACTTCCCAGAATATCATGGAGAATGTTCGAATTAAGGAAGAATCAGTCAAAGATGAAATAAGGGCTAATAAGAGTAAGGCGCTAACTTATATCCTTGATAGGCGACCAGACTTGAAAAATCTATTTTGGGACTTAATCTGCAAATGTTGGATCCGTCTTTATCAAAACTTCAACTGTGTGATTATGATATACATAGGCTGGGCGAAATTAGCAAAATAATAAGTTCATGTCGTCAAGTATGCAAAGTTTTAGGTGCAGGCCAATATAGGTATATGGATTTAAAATTTTTTTTATTTAATTACAAACATTAATATATCCTATATTACGCAGAGGCACGTTGATAGGAAACAGTAAAAGTATTCTACCTCTTGATGTCACCACGAGGTGGAATTCCACTTATGAAATGCTTCGGAAATAATTAGAATTAAAAGAATTTATTTCAAGTAGTGACCACCATGTCAATATTGAAACTGATTGGGAATTTGTCGAACTGTTTATTTAAAATTCGAAGGAAATCGTTATTTTTTAAGTCCTCTTAAAGCCCAAAAATTAAAGAATATTTTTTGAGTTTTATTTCAGATCTAGAAATAATGAGAATTTTTTGAGTTTTATTTTCCGCTTGACAAATAACGCTTACTTTCTTTCTTTTTTCAAAAAAGTGAGAATGGAATAACCAAAAAGCTTTACTGTCGGCAATATACATGGACCCACGGATTAACCTGATTTTGACTGATCTTCAAAAAATGTTGGCAATTCAAAACTTGAAGAAAACAGCAAATCGGATATATAGAGTAAAAGGGTATATTGTATTCGTGCAAAAGTTTGTAACATCTAGAAGGAAGCAATTCCGACCCCATAAAGTATATATATTCTTGATCAGGATCACTAGCCGAGTCGATCTAGCCATGTCTGTCTGTCCGTCTGTATGTCTGTCTGTCTGTATGAACGCTGAGATTTCGGAACCTATAAAAGCTAGAAGATTGGCATTTTGAATGCAGATTCTATGAGTTCCTACGCAGCGCAAGTTTATTTCAAAAAGGTGCCACGCCCCCTCTAACGCCCACAATCGCTTATATACGATTTTACAAAATTTAAATATTTCGGTAAAATTAAAAATGCAATTTTATTGTTTTTATCAACACATATCGAAATGTAGAAGAAATTCTTTAAATCGGACTATTCGTTAAAAAGTTATGCGTGATCAAAGTTTTATATCTCCATCTCCCTCGCACTCCCTTTAGCTGAGTAACGGGAATCTGATAGTCGGCGCACCCGACTATAGCGTTCTCTCTTGTTTTCTAATCGGCAAGCTTAGCCCACAGAACCCTGAAGAATAGCGTTCACGGCATCTCGCAAAATTTGGTTGCTACTTGGTCAGGGCAGCACATTCGTGTTAGACCAATTCAGCACGTAAGATCCCAAATATTACTCCTTCGTATGGAATTCTTTGTCCTAAAGAAGAATTGATGCCGACTACCTGGTTCAAAGAATTTAAAAAACAGGATAATGAACCGCAACAACATCAGGGACAGAGGCCCCAAACAGCTCCAACATCCATATTTTGAGCAAAAAAAAAATTAGATTATTTAATGCTTAACTTCTAAAGTGGTTGGTATTTCGAAATTGGGATTTTGCAGGATTTTAGGTTTTGAAAAGGCCTATTTGGAAATCTAAAAGAAATTTCGATATCCCCCATAACTTGGGAGCTAGATTTAAAATTAACTTTTCGATTTTAAAAATCTAAACCGCTGCTCCGATCAAGATGATTTTTGAATCATTAGTTATTCTATGGCCCAAATGCTTATGTTTAATTTTTCAAGTTTTTAACCTTTTTTTAAGTATTTTTAATGAATTTATTTCGATTTTGTAAGTTATTGCGTTGTATTTTGTGCGAGCCTGCCGAGAGAGCGAAACCCAGAAGGCAGATGCCAAGAGAGCGACGCATAGTGGCGCCTTGGGCCAAAAAACGTGCAATAAATCACTTTTTCGACTTTGTCCTAGAAAGTTGCGACCCATACCAATCGACAGGTAATTGATCCACTATTACAAATATGTAACCCTTTTTCAAATCAAAAAATTGTTGTAAAAGATATGCCCTTTTAAAGTTGAACAATTTTTCACTTAAAAAAAACACACCGTTTTTAGGTAATTTTTCGCACTTCCGGGGGTTTTTTCTTATAAACTAGGCATCGAATCGCTTTGCTTCTTCTTTCCACGGATTGGTGTGTTAGTTAAGAGTAAAAAAAAAGTAAAACATATTGCAGTTTGCCATCCGCATCTCTTAGTTATGCGTTATTTGCGAAACGTCCATATTTTCCATATTTTTCAACTTTGATGGAAAATAAAAAAAAAACTATTTAATACTATTTTTTTTATACTTCCGTAAAACGTTATTTGGACTTTCTTCTTGATATTACGAAAGTTGTAGCTGCGTCCGCGGTTTTAAGAGCCAAAAAAGGTAAAAAAGTCATGGTCCCAAAAATTGCAAATGGCGCTACCTTGTGAAAGATTTGTCCAAAACATGGTTTTAAAGTCCTGAAAATGTGATATGATGTTCAACAGCTTGATATAAGAAACTTTAGTTCTACCACTTTTGGAAAAACCCGCAAGTTTAGCGGGAAAACAGCTAAAAATAGCTAAAATACGGAAGGCCGTAACTACTGAACTACTGAAGCAACAGACTTGTGCTGTATCTCGTTTGAAAGGTATTTTAAAATGCTTTAAGCGCCTTCTATTTGTAATTTGTGTAAATGTAATATTTAAAAAGATATGCACAAAACAAATTTTTTTTAAAACTTTTTTTTAGCTTTTTTTTATTTTTCTGAAAAACGGCTCTAACGATTTCCTTTAAAACTTTAAACTGTATAGCCCTTGAGATTCCCTAAATTTTGGTATATATTAAGTTACTGTAAAAAATCACGTTTTAAAGTTATTTAGAAACGAAAATAGCCACTTTTGCCAGCTCAAAACAACTTACGCTGCCTAAGCATTCAACTTAGTATGTGCGAATCCAAACTGTATTTTAGGGTCATGGAATCACAACCTTGTCAGAGAGTTAGAATCTAGTAATTATAGTCCAGAAATGTTAAGTATATTGGATTTACCAAGTTTACCAAATTGTGTTATTTCAAAAAACATGAAATATAAAAATTTTTATTTTAAAAAAAAACTTCAACTTCTTTTTTTTTTTGTTTTTTTAGTTTTTAAAAATTAAAACATAAAAAAATAAACTAAACAAAACAACATTTAAAAAAAATTTTTTTTTTTTTTTTAAACACCAATTTTTTTTTTTTTTATTATTATTATTTTTTAAAAATTACAACATAAAAAAAGAAACTAAAATAAACAAAAACTTTTTAAAAAAAGTTTTTTTTTGTCGGAAAAAAATGGATTTGTTTTTAAATTCTGACTTTGCCGATTTGTAAGTACGCCTCTGCCACGCCCACTCCCTGTCTCAAGCAATAATTTGAAAGGTGGATCAATTATCTATCATTTGCCGTTTACATCATTAAATTATCTTCACTGGTTCAAATGTTATGATTTATTACCAAAAAAAAGTCAAAAGGCGCCACTGTGCGACGGCCAAAAAAACTGATGATGGTGAGGGATAGTGCTGTGTGGAAAAGGGGAGGGGAAAAGGGCAATTTAAGTTAAAATTTGTTTTGGATTTTAAAAATTTATACTGCTGCTCTGGTCCGATCAATATGATTTTCGATCAGTAGTCAGTTCTGTGGATCAAATACTTAGGTTTTATTTTTCAAAAGGTATTTTTCATTTTGTAGCAGAAGTAAGAGCCTTATTTAATTTCCACCGTGGAAGAAGATAAAAAATTACTACAAATTCTGTAAACAAAGCCAAAATGTTTCCAAGTTAATTATTAATCTTAAGACTCGAACTTTTGACCAAATACGTATGTACATATGCATATTTGGATATGTTTTGATTTGTACAATACATGTACATTGTACAATACAATACATACACACAATGTGTGTTTATGTTTCTACTTGAAAGTCGATAATGTAAAATAATTCATTTCCTTTCAGCCAATTCAAGATTTGACGAGTTTAAAATTAATAATTATCAATCAAATGTGGAATCGGAAAATAATATGTTACTTAACTACATTTGTATGTACAAATGTTTTCGTTTCATTCAAAACAAAAAATTTGAAAACAACAAATTCCAATTACAAACATGTATACATACATATTTGTGCTCAAATTAAAATTGAATTGATAACATTGTAACTGATAGAAAGTATAAAAATGCATTTCTTTTACTTAGATCACATTCATCTAAACTAATATAATTGGACCAATAAAAAATGATCCTAGCAGAGCGGATTGACATAAAAATCTAGAAAAATCAAATTAATTCTGAAATAATTAGGAGACGCGTGTGAGATACAAATTAAAACAATAAACGACCCCAAAGTGCTCCAAAATTCGATTCGTTTTTTTTAAATTCTTTCTTTTGCCATTCTCTGTTATAAATGCTGTTAAAATGGTTTAAAAAAATTATGATCATAATCTTATGGCATAGCCGCAACTAACTGCATTTAATTTTTATGGAAATTCAGCCTCCTTAACCAAGTCCCCAATATTTTCCAATTTTGTTGTGTGTGACGTCACGGCCTCCACATATGTATGTATGTATGTTCTGCTGGCGCACTTTGCATTAAGTCGTAAATGTGTGTATGTAGCATTTTAAGTGTGACCGCGCAAGGGGAAAAATGAAAATACCAGTCACAAAAAATTTAAAATGCGCGGTTAAAAATCGATTATATCGCAAATCTTTTCTTTTGTTTTTAAATGTTGAGTATCTACAAACTTTGGATTTGTAAAAAACAAAAATAAACAATTTTGCAATGTACACACAAACGCACGAAATATATATATAAAAACAAGAGAGAACGCTATAGTCGGGTGCGCGGACTATCAGATACCCGTTACTCAGCTAAAGGGAGTGCGAGGGAGATGGAGATATAAACTTTGATCAGCCATAACTTGTTAACGAATGGTCCGATTTAAAATTTTTTTTCTACATTTCGATAGGTATTGATAAGCACAACAAAACTGCATTTTTACTTTTCCGAAATATTTAAAATTTTAAAATCGTATATTAGCTATTGTGGGCGTTAGAGGGGGCGTGGCATCCTTTTGAAACAAACTTGCGCTGCGTAGGAACTCCTTGAATCTGCATGCAAAATGCCAATCTTCTAGCTTTTATAGTTTCCGAAATCTCAGCGTTCATACGGACAGACAGACAGACGGACAGACAGACATGGCTAGATCGACTCGGCTAGTGATCCTGATCAAGAATATATATGTATACTTTATGGGGCCGGAATTGCTTCCTTCTAGATGTTACAGACTTTTGCACGAATACAATATACCCTTTTACTCTACGAGTATCGGGTATAAAAATGCGTATTTTACACACACAGCCATTAGATACATATATGCGTGTGTACGTTTG
Source organism: Drosophila prostipennis (assembly GCA_037075205.1). Classification (NCBI taxonomy): domain Eukaryota; kingdom Metazoa; phylum Arthropoda; class Insecta; order Diptera; family Drosophilidae; genus Drosophila; species Drosophila prostipennis. The sequence continues at coordinate 1,431 of JBAMCJ010005757.1, read as the reverse complement.
TGTGCATCGCAGCTGACTAAGGAATTGAGGTTCGCTCGAATTCAAATTCAAGATAATACTGATATCCTTTTGCTAAAAGAATATTTCTTTTACATTTCCGCAACAGATTTAAGACATTTTGTAACCGATTTTTGTGATTTAAAATTCAAATCGCATTGATAATATTAAAAGAACATTAAATATTCAAACCAATTGATGCTCTTGCTCTTTATTACACGTGCCTCATATTGTTAAAACAAATGCAAATGTTTAAACAATTTGATTCACGGCGTCCCCCTCCACCTGTCTTCCTGCTATCTCTAAAAGATTATAAAATGAAAGACCGATTTTTAAGGGGATACTACCACAGCCCAAACCGTAAGAGCTAGAGCAGCCAAATTTTTACACAGTATTCCATTGGGGGCGTAGGCGCCCACTAAGGTCCGATATGTCCCCCAGAGGCCCCAAACAGCTCCAACATCCATATTTTTAGCAAACAAAATTAGATTATTTTATGCTGGTTGGAATTTCGAAATTTGGAGTTCGCAGAATTTTAGGTTTTGAAAAGGCCTAATTGGAAATCTAAAAGAAATTTCGATATCCCCCATAATTTGGGGGCTACATTTAAAATTAACTTTTCGATTTTCAAAATCTAAACCGCTGCTCCGGTCAAGATGATTTTTGGACCATTAGTTATTCTATGGCCCAAATGGTTATGTTTAATTTTTCAAGTTTTTAACATTTTTATACCCGTTACTCGTAGATTAAAAGGGTATATTGTATTCGTGCAAAAGTATCAAAAAGTATCTTGATCAGGATCACTAGCCGAGTCGATCTAGCCATGTCTGTCTGTCAGTCTGTCCGTCTGTCTGTCTGTCTGTCTGTCTGTATGAACGCTGAGATCTCGGAAACTATAAAAGCTAGGAAATTGACATTTGGCATGCAGATTCTAGGAGCTCCTACGTAGCGCAAGTTTGTTTCAAAATGGTGCCACGCCCCCTCTAACGCCCACAATAGCTAATAGACGATTTTAAAATTTAAAATATTTCGGAAAAGTAAAAATGCAGTTTTGTTGTGTTTATCAATACCTATCGAAATGTAGAAGAAATTTTTTAAATCGGACCATTCGTTTAAAACTTATGCCTGATCAAAGTTTTTATCTCCCTCGCACTCCCTTTAGCTGAGTTGCGTTTATTAGATAGTCGGGACACCAACCCGACTATAGCGTTCTCTCTTGTTTTAAAGTATTTTTAACGAATTTATTTAGGTTTTGTAAGTTATTGCGTTGCATTTTGTAGGAGCCCAGAGAGCTGATGCCAAGAGACCGACGGCCGAGAGAGCAACAGCCAAGAAAACTGATAATGGGGTGGGGTAGTGCTGTGTGGAAAAGGGGAGGGGAAAAGGGCAATTTAAGTTTAAATTTGTTTTGGATTTTAAAAACTTATACTGCTG
>JBAMCJ010005748.1:0-13399 GCA_037075205.1 Drosophila prostipennis | reverse complement strand
ACAGATATTTTTGTCATTAATAAATCAAATAAAAACACCTCTTAACGAGGTAAAAAACTAGTGACGATCGCACCTTGAACATACAAAAGTTCTGATATCAACATTTGTGACGAAAAATTATTACACTCGTCATTAAATAGACTTTCTAATATTTTCTCATTCGGCCCGCCCTAGCAAACTATTCCAGCCTATTTCCCTTCACAGGCATTTTCTATTGCAGCGTGCCGAATGAGAAAATATTAGAAAGTCTATTTAATGACGAGTGTAATAATTTTTCGTCACAAATGTTGATATCAGAACTTTTGTATGTTCAAGGTGCGATCGTCACTAGTTTATACCAAAATTTAAGGAATCTCAGGGGCTATACAGTTTAAATAAAAATCGTTAGAGCCGTTTTTGAGAAAAAATAAAAAAAAGCTAAAAAAAAAGTTTTAAAAAATTATCTTTTTAACTATTACATTTACACTAATTGCATATAGAAGGCGTTTATAGCATTTAAAAATACCTTTCAAACGAGATGCAACACAAGTCTGTAGCTTTAGTAGTATAGAAGTTACGGCTTTCCGAATTTTAGCTATTTATAGCTGTTTTCCCGCTAAACTAGCGAGTTTTTCCAAAAGTGGTAGAACAAAAGTTTTTTATATCGAGGTGATGAACGTCATATCAAATTTTCAAAACTTAAAAAACATGTTTTGGACAAACTGACAAACAGAATTAAATTTTCATTTTGGGAAGAAGAAGAAAATCTTATTTTGGCTATAACTTTTGAACGGAGCGTCCGATTTTCTGATATGACCCCTCATATTAAGCGCATTTTCAGTAGGAATACAACTAATGGGGGCCAATTATCCCCACCGGCCCCAACAAGTCCAAATTTCTAAATTTTCACTTTTACACTTTCACCGCACTCCCTCCCAAACCAATTGATTTTCTTGAGGTCTTGGTATGCAATCCTTTAAGTTTTAGCAATACCTTTAATTTGGTGTATTACTCATTACGATCGGACTATCACAGCAGATTTTCATTTCTTCGTGTATATATAGTAGTCGCCTTCGCACACTCTCCTGGTGCGCTTCGTCACTACATGGACTGCCGCCCATAGTGATATAAGCCTCCAGATGCTATCTTCAACACAAATTCTGCATTTCAGTGTCACTTGTAATGTTTTTAATCTTCACCAGTGGTAAATGGTGTGCGGTGTTCATTAAATAGTTGTATGAATAGTACTTCAGTACTAACTTAATTGTTTAACTTAATCAAAATATTACATTTATTTCAGCCAGTTCGATTCTTCTTCTTGGGACCAGAACTGTTGCGCCTGTATTTCCCATATTTCATTTTTTCTTCTCATAGTTTTTGATATACATAGATACCCGACATAGAACAGCTGATCAGAGGGTAAATGTTCGGCCATGGCATAATTTCTGGAGAGATCCCTTAATTTGGTAGGGAGATGTAATAATGGTAATTACAATTATTCCTGGTCTTACATTCATATATTAATTATTTTTGATATTTTCAGAAGATAGGCTTACAAGTCATGGAAAACCGGGAATGCTTCAAACACTAACAATTTTTAATTCCAATGCTTCGATTGTTAATATTATTAATAAATACACATACAAATATTACATGAAAAAAAGTAATTTTTATTGTGGGAAATCAGATACTGATAGCAGTGGAAAACCATAACTGGGAGGTTGTAGAAAAGCAGATATTGCAAGTGGAGGAAAACCATAACTGGGTACGTGTGGAAAATCTATAATGCGGGAAGTCGAAAAACCAGTGGTTTTTGGCCTGCATTCTACTGCCAGAGATCCAGATAGGAACCTCATTTCCCCCTTACTTTTTGTGTCACCCCCGTGTATTTTGAAACCAGACATGGAAGAAATGTAAGGGGTGAATGACGTTTAGTCCCTTCCGCTTCTATGGAGAAACCTGATAAAAATATGTTATTTTCCAGAGGAATTTTCCCGGTGGGTAAATCTATATTTCACCATACTTATGTGTATATGTATACATACTTCACACAATAAAACAAAAAGAAAACACTACATAATCACCATAATTTTATAGGAACACAACATTTATAATTTATACATGTCTTTTATATAATCTTTATATTGGATACTTTTAATATTAGCCTTCATAAACATTATTATATTTAATTTACTCTCTTTTTATATTTTTTTATCATTAACACTACTTACACCTATTATATATTTATGTCAACCTTATGCACACATACACAAAACCTTTTTTACAATAAATTTATAATGTGAATCGAACTTCGTAATGTTTTGGTAGAAACCAATTAAAAGGGGAGCTGGTAAACATGGCAGAAGGGGTCAAGAACAATGACATAACTTTTGACTGACGACCGCGACATCAGGGGATCGCATTGCGCGGCCCGCGGCGATCCATTTGGCACACGAACGTGTGAAGGGGAGGGAATGTGGCCGAAACACAGCCCGATCGTGTTACGATCAAGCTACAGCTGAGCTTGTGGGGCAGTGCAGACAGAAGACCGACGGACTTTACGAATTTTATCCATTTTTCAGGCACGATAAATTTATTCTCATTATGTTGGAGAGGAAGTGGCTTCCAAAGAACCCCAAATACGGCGAGCTTAGCCGGCAGCCAGCGTGCCTGCTCAGGTCGCAACTTCCTCGACCCAAGTCCTTCTCAGGACTGGGGCACTAATATGCTGACGAAATTGTTTAAACATTTCCATTTGTTTAAACAATATGAGGCACGTGTAAGGAAAAGCAATATAATCAACTGATTTGAATATTTAATGTTCTTTTAATATTATCAATGCGATTTGAATTTTAAATCACAAAAATCGGTTACAAAATGTCTTAAATCTGTTGTGGAAATGGAAATGAAATATTCTTTAAGCAAAAGGATATCAGTATTATCTTGATTTTTTGGATATACATATTTCGTGCGTGTGTGTGTACATAGCAGAGCGAATCATTGTTTATTTTTGTTTTTTACAAATCCAAAGTTTGTAGATAACTCAACATTTGAAAACAAATGAAAAGATACATACATATACATACATATGTGGAGGCCGTGACGTCACGCACAACGAAATTGGAAAATATTGGGGACTTGGTTAAGGAGGCTGAATTTCCAAAAAATTTAAATGCAGTAAGTTGCGGCTATGCCATAAGATTATGATCATAATTTTTTTAAACCATTTTAACAACATTTATAACAGAGAAATGGCAAAAGAAAGAATTAAAAAAAAACGAATCGAATTTTGGGGTACTTTGGGGTCGTTTATTTTTTAATTTGTACCTCACACACGTCTCCTAATTATTTTAGAATTATGTTGATTTTTCTAGATTTTTATGTCGATCCGCTCTGGTAGGAATTTACCACTGACCCATTTTTTATTGGAACACTTATATTAGTTTAGAAGACAGGTGGGGGACGCCGTGAATCAAATTGTTTAAACATTTGCATTTGCATTTGAATTTAAGCAAATCTCACTTCCTTAGTCAGCTGCAATGCACACACACGCACATATCTAGGGATTGTGTTTGTAAAAAACTAAATTTGTAGCTTATATACAACCCTAGTCAAAAGTATTTTCACAAATTTGAATGTTAACTGTACTCATATTTTGAACTTATAATATAAACATTTTGGCACCTATGGAAAGAGCACCTTAATTCCGTCTAAATGACACAAAAATTTTCTTAACCCATTAAGTACCCTTTGAACAGTTCGAAAATTAGACAATTTTTTTTGAAAGTCAAATTTTCAACTTTTTTCCTGGGGCTTAAAACAAAAATGTTTTGATGCAAAGTTGTTCCCCAATCAAAATTAATAATAACTGCAAAAAAAAAAATTTCAAAATATTTTTCCTTGTATTTTTTATGAATTTTTGAAAATAGCTAAAAATGACCATTTTAGCCGCTTTTTCCTCCTTTTCATACAAAATTTTACTGAGATGTCTCCATTCAAAAAATCATAAAAAATACAAGGAAAAATATTTTGTAATTTTTTTTTTGCAGTTATTATTAATTTTGATTGGGGAACAACTTTGCATCAAAACATTTTTGTTTTAAGCCCCAGGAAAAAAGTTGAAAATTTGACTTTTACAAAATTTGCTCACTTTTCAAAGGGGTCTTAATGGGTTAAGAACATTTTTGTGTAATTTAAACGGAATTGAAGTGCTCTTTCTATAGGTGCCAAAAGTTTATAATATAAGTTCAAAATATGAGTACAGTTAACATTAAAATTTGTGAAAATACTTTTGACCACCCCTGTATATTTCGTCCATCTGTGTGAGCAGCGGAGCGAATTAATGTTTTTTACAAATCCAAAGTTTGACAATAACACAACATTTGAAAACTAATAAATAGTTTGCTGATCGGGTTTTTGCATTTTTAAAACAAAAGCAATTTTAAGGAAAATTTCGACTGTAAAATTGAGTATAATGGGATTTCTGTAAGTGTACCGATATTTTAAAATGTGAGGTTTACCTAAAAAAATGGCCACAGAGATCATTCCACCACCTACAATCCGTTGAACGGATGGTCCATAAGGTTTTGCCGTTCCGAAAATTTCCCAGTTAGTCCGCCATCCAAATTTGACGGACTTTGACGGGCTCTTTTATGCGATAGTTAGGTGATGTTTTCTCGATGCAACTCTGAATTCTTCCCCTTGACTGTGAAAAATGGAACGTTAACTACGAGAACAAATCAAATTGATGGCGGGAAAAATTGTTTTTTGGCTATCGATGAATTATTTGTAGTTTGTTATGAGCGGAAAAGCATTCGCCAACAAGTGGCTATGAGTGGGCCAAAAGTTAAGCTGTTCTGCATACGAAAACATTGCAACATTGCAGCGAAGTCTCAGAATATGATCTGCACTTCGTCAATAATAACTAATATTAATTAAAAATGTACTAGCACCTTGGCCCGTGAGCCATGCTCATACAGGAACATTCAAACAAATGTTTTTTTGTACTAAAAATAAATATGAATTTAAGTACGTTTCGTTCTTAGAGTAAGAACAGCGTTATTAAAAATCCGTTCTTAAAATGATACCATAAATTCTTATAATGATACCAAACGGTATAAAGCTATTTTTAAGACTCAATCAGACACGTTTTCAGACACAATCAGAACAATTTTTTCCTTGAGTGGAGGCTCTTACAACGCTTACAACGGAGTGTGTTGACCGGGAGGTTAGGCCCTCTCCCAGTCAGCAATATGTATGCATGCTCGTTAAAGGATAAGTTATAAAAGATCACATATGTTTTTAAACTATTATCTTATGCTATTTATTGTATTATTCTACAATAAGATTAGGAGAGTTTTTAGACAGTTTTTTTTCGATTTGAAATCCCCTTTGTTAATGTTGAGTTGAGCAACTGCTCTTCCAGTCAGCTGTTATTGGATGACGATGTGGATGGAAACTCTATGGGAACACGAATTTGTCAAAAATCCCAACCGTTTCACAACTAATAATCTATTTTTTAACCGCGAATTTTAAACGTGTTATGACTGTGTTATTTTCATTGTTCCCCTTGCACGGTCTCACTTAAAGTGCGACAGCAGGACATACATACATACACACATTTACAACTTAATGCAAAGCGCCAGCAGACCAGCAGAACATACAGTTTACGTTTTGCAGTCAAAGCGATCGGTCGTGTTTTCTCCCAAATCGAACTTAACAGCGTGTCAAGCTTAGGTGACAAACAAACATTCGTATGCATCTCGTGCACTCGCCCACCAAAGCAACACAAAAGCGCTGATAGCAATGCGGAATCCTCCAGACATCTGGAGGGGAAAGCCTTCTCCTACCAGTAAATTCTTGGTCGTAACTAGAATTAATGATTAAGAAACCCAATCCCAAGTCCCACCAACTCTAGCAGGTGTTTCACCATTCACCATTAAAAAAATCATCGATCTAACATGCGGGAGTAATATATTCAAATGATTTCCGAGGCATAAAAGAAGAAGAAATCCTAGTCAATTTAAAGTCCCAAAAAGTCTCCGAAGTAAAAAAAATCTTGAAATCTATGGCAGCGACCCAACCGAGACTGGACATATCGTCCTAACATTCGCCAGAATAGATTTGCCCGATTACGTATATATTGGATACGAGAGAGTCGAACTTCACCCTTATATTCCTTCCCCAATGCGATGCAATAATTGCCTACGATTGGGACATCTACAAAAGAGAACTGCTATAGGTGTAGCCAAACCAACCACATCAGCCTGGCTAAAGGTAAAAATTGTGAGCGGACAAAACCCTACCTAACTCCGACCACCATCCCAGAGATAGAAAGTGCCCAGTATTTCTCACTCACAAAGAAGTACAAGCCATCAAAACCCTTCAAAAAGTTGACTACAAAATGGCATGGAACATCCTCAAAAACAGACACCATCACGACGGCCCCTTATACGCCTCGGTTGCTTACGTCTCTAATCAAAAATAGACCCGACCTCAACAGTTCAGCCAGAACACACCATCCACTTCAGCTTCAACCTCTCATAACCCAAACACAGGAAGACGAAGCAATGTCTACAGACCCTGGAGAAGAATTTATTATCAACGGTAAAGCAACTAAAATCAATATACTGCCAAGAAATATAAGCAACAAAACTAAAAGACATCTTATCAATAAGGAAAAATCGATCACTATGTTAACTAGATCTATGATTAAAAATATCCCTAGCTCAAACGCAAAAAACAACTAATAGCGAAACCTAGCGAACACTCCATACACTATAATATTAAATATGGCACTTACTGTATTACAATGGAATATCAATAGCTATTTAAATAATTATAATGAACTACTAATTCTCTTAAAACTTCAAAAACCCAACATTATTTCACTTCAAGAAACCCACATTACACTCTTTCAAAAATTTCCTATCCCAGTTAACTTCAAAATGTACAACACAATTTCGGCTACAGCTAAAGGGGGAGTTGCTTTACTGATCCATAAGTCAGTTCAGCACAAACCAATCACTGCAAGTCAAGTATTCGAAACTTCTGGATTGAAAATACAGTCCCAAAAAAGAAAGGAAGCTAGCTTCGGCCAGCCGAAGCTTATATACCCTTGCAGATAATTCCTATTAATCACTAATTTTCCGATCGTTCCTATGGCAGTTATATGATATAGTAGTTCGATATTGATAAAATTAAAATCGAAATTCGAAAACATTTTAAAAAAGTCACATCCCAAAGTAGAAGAGAATACAATAAAAACCAACGAAGCAATAATTTATTTCCTATTATATTTGTCGTGGATTGGTTAGACAATTCAAATTATAACGACTGTTAGCTTTGATTTCTCCTTTCGCTTCTCCTTCGTTTTCATGTGCTTCTGTGCTGTTTCTTCGGCTCTCCGAATGGAGGCAACTGATTCTGTTGTCAACGTTAGTCTGTGCACTGGTGTGAGCGAGATAGAAGGATGCAGGTGTCCGCACCAAAAAGGAATAACGGAAAGTTCTCAATGGTGTGTGTATTGGAATGTGAGAGCGAGAGCGGAATAAAGTAGAGAGCGACGCTTGCAAAAAGGGACGCAAGCAGTTTTAGAGAACATTCGTATTTGAAGAGCCAAACTGCAAAGATCATGCCACGCGCCAGAAAACGTTTCCGTTCGGACCACGAAGAGCAGCCTGAAGCGGAGGACGATTCCAGTGAATCCTCGACATCAGAAGTGGGATTGCCCAGGCCTCAAATCGAAAGTGAAAATAATCTGAAACTGCTTTTGGAATCACAAAATCGTACTTTCTCGGAACTCATAAAAGCCGTACAGCGAGCCCCGAATGACGCAGCTGCCATTATATTGCCGAACTTTAATCCTGATCGTGCAAGCGCGGATGCAGTATCATGGAGTGCAACGGTGGATTACATTCTTTCCGAAAACAGTCTAGAAGGCAGCGCTCTCGTGATGGCTCTCAGTCGGTCTTTGCAAGGAAGCGCGTCTCATTGGCTTGCACAAACGGTCTACCCTGGGATCACATGGACGCAGTTCAGAGAACTGTTTTTGCAGTATTTCGCCGGAACGGAGACCTTGGCTGCAACTGTGTTAAATCTGCTGAATGGTCGCCCAACAGAGGGAGAATCTATGTCGCTGTATGGAAGCAGAATTGTAACATCCCTGATGTCCAGGTGGAAGTCCCTGACGGTAGAGCAAATTGCCGTTTCTGTTGCTTTGGCGCACGTGGCTGGATTGGACAAGCGACTGCGACGCTTGGCTTTTACTACAGAAGTCAATTCTCGGAACGAGTTGCAACAGGAGTTGAAAGCCTTTTCTTTTGATGCTGGACCGAGCCGCGGTACTGGTGACGTCTTGGCGGCCCCGACTAATAAGAAAACAAGACCCTTCTCCAATATCAGATGTCACAAATGCGGAAAAGAGGGTCACAAGAAGGCGGAGTGTCGTTCGTCTGGTGTGCAACCGCGACATAGCCAACTAGCTACTCAACGTTCTGGACATAATGGAGGAAGAGATCGCTCAACTGTAATCTGCTTTAAGTGTGGAAAGGAAGGGCATGTGGCTACTGTGTGCCCGGATCGTCAGGAGCGCTCAATGCCGGTCAAGAGGGATTATGTTAAAGATGTCAACCTGTGTACCGTACTTGAGCCCCTTGGAACTTTTCAACAATTTGGTGAGTCGTTCCAATTTTGTTTTGACTCGGGAGCCGAGTGCTCGCTCATCAAGGAAGCCGTCTCGCTGAAGCTGTCTGGACCTAGAATAAATAACGTAGTAATTTTAAGGGGTATTGGTAGTAATACGGTTTGTAGCACCCTACAGATATTGGCTAAAGTTTTGATTTGTGATCATTCCTTCGAAGTTCTTTTCCATGCAGTTCAAGATAGTTATATCAAATACGATGCTTTGATTGGGCGTGAAATTTTGAGCCAGGGAATCGGTGTAACAATTACATCAAATTCACTTTCAATGTTTAATGAAAAAACTGTATTGCCTGTCTTGACTTCAGATTGTGTTCCCGATTTGGCCAATGTTGATAGCGATCTAAGTGGTTTAGATAAGGATAGGCTAATATCAATGCTTCAAAATTATTCTGGTTCGTTCATAAACGGTATTCCACAAAGTCGCGTAACTACGGGGCAGCTAGAGATTCGACTGATTGATCCAAACAAGACAGTCCAGAGACGACCTTATAGATTGAGCGTGGAAGAAAAAGAACAAGTGCGAATGTCTATTAAACAGCTGTTGGATGCAAACATTATAAGACCAAGTTCCTCCCCCTTTGCAAGCCCGATGCTTCTTGTTAAGAAGAAAAATGGAACTGACCGTCTCTGCGTCGATTATAGGGAACTGAATTCGAACACTATTTCCGATAAGTATCCGTTGCCACTTATTTCGGACCAGATAGGTAGACTAAGCGGTGCTAAGTTTTTCACCTGCATAGATATGGCAAGCGGATTCCACCAAATCCCAATTCATCCGAATTCGATCGAACGAACAGCGTTCGTTACTCCGGACGGACAGTATGAGTTTGTTACCATGCCATTTGGGTTAAAGAATGCCCCTTCCGTATTTCAACGAGCTATTAATTGTGCTTTAGGTGATCTTGTTCATTCGTATGTCGTAGTTTACTTGGACGACGTTATGGTAGTAGCAGGTACCAAAGACGAAGCTTTGAAACAGGCAAGGGATCTTGGCAGGACGCTTTGTACGAAATTCAACTGGCTTTTAATTGCACTCCCAATAGGGTAACGAAAGTTAGTCCAATAGAGTTACTAATTGGAAAGGAAGCTAGACCATTTGGTCTTGTACCCGTTGCTGAAAACGAGAGTGTAGCTGATGTAAATCTAATCAGAAATATAGCTAAGCACAATATGGAACAAAATTCCAAATATGACAAATTGAGATTCGATCGGAATAAAGCCACTATTGTTAAGCATAAAGTTGGGGATCATGTCTTACTCAAGAATGAGGAGCGACATCAGACAAAACTAGACCCCAAGTTTAAAGGCCCATTTTTAGTTGTTGAGCTATTACCAGGTGATCGTTATAAATTAAAAGCATTAAAGGGCAATCGAACTTACAAATATTCCCACGAATTTTTACGAAGAATGCCTGAGAAGGGGATTACCACAGAGCATGACGAGACGGTCATGGATGAAGATGATGTTGATCGAGCCGGTGATGGCTGCGATGATTTATGAAATAAGAAGATGTAAATGACAACTGTGTGCTATGTGATGGCCGGTTGGTCGAGAAAGACTTAAATTGTTAAGTAAAATAAAAGTTGTTAGAGATAGTGATTGACGATGTGAAAATGTGATTGCTTATTGAAGAAGCAAATGAAAATGAAAAATTAATATTGTTTGAATTGATGGTAATCCGGATCTCAAGGCTTAAAATAATAAAAGTATTGTCCTTTGTTTAAGTATGGGGAAATGTAAGTTCGATCTGCTACTTAAGAACTAAGAATTCTGTATAACTTTTGAATTTAAAAGAATAATGTTATGAAGGAAAAATGCTAAGTTTGATTTGCTGTTCATAGACTAATCGCTCATAAGGCTTCTGATTAATGAAAATATAGTTATTTTGTATTATCTTCAAAGTACATCTAGTTCTATTTATTATTGGGAGATAATATTTTGTAATGTTTTAAAGTTGGAAACACACGAGGACGTGTGAAAGTCAGTATGGCCGTGTCGTGGATTGGTTAGACAATTCAAATTATAACGACTGTTAGCTTTGATTTCTCCTTTCGCTTCTCCTTTGTTTTCAAGTGCTTCTGTGCTGTTTCTTCGGCTCTCCGAATGGAGGCAACTGATTCTGTTGTCAACGTTAGTCTGTGCACTGGTGTGAGCGAGATAGAAGGATGCAGGTGTCCGCACCAAAAAGGAATAACGGAAAGTTCTCAATGGTGTGTGTATTGGAATGTAAGAGCGAGAGCGGAATAAAGTAGAGAGCGACGCTTGCAAAAAGGGACGCAAGCAGTTTTAGAGAACATTCGTATTTGAAGAGCCAAACTGCAGCCTGAAGCGGAGGACGATTCCAGTGAATCCTCTACATATTCATATTCATTTTCCGATCGTTCCTATGGCAGCTATATGATATAGTCGTCTGACTTTGATAAAATTTTATTCGAAATTCAGAATTTTAAAAAAAATTGCATTTCCAAAAGTAGGAGGTTATAGGTTCAATAACACCCAAGATATAATTATTTTAATTTTTTTCCCCCGATTATTCCTATGTCAACTATATGATATAGTTGTCCGATCCGGCTAGTTCCGACTTATATACTACCTGCAACAGAAAGAAGACTTTTAAGAAAGTTTAAGTCCGACAGCTGTAAAACTGAGAGACTAGTTTGCGTAGAAACAGACAGACGGATAGACAGACGGACAGACTGACATTGCTAGATCGACTTGTCTTGTGATGCTGATCAAGAATATATATACTTTATAGGGTCGGAAACGTATCCTTCACTGCGTTGCAAACTTCTGACTGAAATCATAATACCCTCTGCAAGGGTGTCGGGGCAAGCAGCAGCCGTCATCTAATTTATAGGTTCAGCTCAAATAAAGCTTTCGTATTACATACTAATTGCTTATGTTCTCGCCTTCGTTGGTCGCAAGCCGACTCTCTCTTTCTCGGCCGCTCGACTTCAGCGCTTATCGGCAGCATCGTCAGATAGAGAGCTTTATCTGCGCTAATTATCTAAAGCGGGATCACTCTCTCATATACCTTCATTGCGCGCGCTCAATATATTGGCATATATTTTCTGTATCCTACAATATTATCCGCAACAAAAAAAATTCTTATTATCGCGAGCAAATTAAAACTATTATTAAGTAATAAAATGAATAATAAATAATACAAAAAAATAATAAAATAATACGAAAATACAAATAAATAAAAATAATAATACTAGTTTCGCTGCAGTTTAGCTTTGTTAAATTGGTCGTAATTTGAGACTGGTGGCGATGGATGGCAGACGCAGGTTCACCCACTCTACCTCGGAGTGCTATTTTGAAATGCAAGGCCAATGCTCTCCTCCAGGATTTGAAGAGGATACAAGGAGCCCTTCACCCAATTTCAAGCGTGGAGGACGCCATGCTCCACGTGCGACATGGCTAGTTAGTCTCAGTGTACGATGACTTCAAGGCCATCCACGGGAATCTTAAAGAATTAGGCATTTCGGAGATCGGCAGCGACTTGCGATGGACCGTGTCGGAGCTCGTCGTGACGATGCACGCTGAAATAGAGCACGAAACCTGGCGACGCTCTGCTCAAATGGCTGCCCACTCAACTCTCACCAACGGGATCTCCTCTATGCCAGACCCAGGGCTCTTCCGCTCCCTACCTTCAGTGGAGGATACTCCGAGTGGTCTGAGTTCCAATCTATCTTCTCAACTATGGTAGGCGGAAATCCACATATAAGCAAGGTGGAAAAGCTGCAGAGGCTACGATCCTGTCTTCGCGACTCAGCGTTAGAAGCAGTTCGGTCCTTGGAAACTTCCGAGGAAAATTATGACGTTGCATTGGGTCTTTTGGAAAAGCGATTTAGTAACCGTCGTTTAATATTTCAGGCTCATGTGAACGAGATTCTAGGCCTCTGTGTCGTGGAAGGTGGCTCAGTGGCAGGTCTACGAGGATTCTCAGATAAGTTCAATGCCCATATGCGTGCCTTGAAGAATTTGGGAACGACGCAACAAATTGCCGGCTGCATCATCGTCCAGGTGCTTCTTCAAAGAGGTTCCGTTACCATCGGGTGGCCATTGCAGGAGATATCAAGTCTGGAACTCAACTTTTATTACGGTTGGTACAGCGGGTGCATTTTTGGGATGATATAAGGTCGCTTCAGAATGGCAAAGAGATATCGTCGTCCAGCGTACTTGCCACATCTTCACCTTTTTTGGATAAGTTCGGTCTACTGCGTGTAGATGGTCGGCTGAAGAAATCGCCGTTGGATTTTGATAGTCGTGATCCAATTATACTCCCTAGAAGCCAACCAGTCACTCTTGCTATAATTGTTGATTTCCATGAGCGAAATTTACACACGGGACCTCGTGCCCCTTTGGCTATGATTCGATCCCAATATTGGCCAATTGGGGGGAGGAAAACGGTGAGAAGGCGTTGCACAAATGCATCCGATGCTTCCGGTCCAAGCCTCGCCTGCTGGAGCACATTATGGCTGATCTCCCGGAACAAAGAGTCAACGGTTGCCAAGTCTTTGGAGTCACTGGCGTGGATTTTTGTGGGCCATTCTATTACAAGCCAGAAGTTCGAAATAAGGCTCCGGTAAAATGCTACGTGAGCGTCTTCATTTGTTTTGCTACAAAGGCCGTCCACTTGGAGCTCGTAAAGGATCTATCCACTACTGCGTTCTTGCAGGCACTAAAACAGTTTATATGCACCCGCCGAAAG
>JBAMCJ010005733.1:600000-951193 GCA_037075205.1 Drosophila prostipennis | reverse complement strand
TCATAATCGTGTTTTTTGCACTAAAATATCAGTATTTTTGGCGTAACATAAGAAATTTAAACTGTTTCTTAATTTTGTGTTGTTTTTAAATACTATTTGTTAAGTGTATTAGACCGCGTATATGGCACCGCGACAGTATGAAGCATTCCATACTTTTAGGCAGCTGGCAAAAACTCTCCCTATATTTTTTTGTATTTCATCTCTATATCTCTTGTTAAAAGAAAAAAATAAAATGAATGGTAATTAAACAAAATCTAAAGTTAAAAACAAAATTAGATTTTAATCAAATTTTGTTTGGTTTTTTGAAGATCACTCGGGTGATCCACCCCGCCGGGAAATGGCGATTCGGATTCTCGGGAGAGCCGCTGCCGCTTCGCTCCGCTCCTCGCTCTGTAGAGGCGGCCTATGGAGGTCTATAGAGGCACCGCCATCGCGGGCCGTCCTCAGTCTCTCACAGCCAGCGAATAGCTGCGCATCGCTGCGTTCGAGCGCCAAAGGAAAACTGAGCCGAGGAAAACGTATTTCCCACTTGCCTGACCATACATATTTCCCTGGCGCTGATCGCACTCGCGACGGCCAACCGAAAACCAAGTGCAGTGAATTGAACCGTTCGATTCCGATTTTGAATTACTGATTGATTTTCGATTTTTTTTTGTGCGCTCGGTGCGAAAAGAAAAGTGCTAATTGGTGCAATTGATTGACACGATCGATCATACACACAGATATATTATCGGTGGCAGTGCGAGGATCGCATCGTGTCGCATCGGATCATTAGATCATTGGATCATTGGAGTGCTCGCGTTTCAAACATGGAAAACATGAAGCCTGCCGTCGCGAATTGAAAGGCATAAATACTCGTAAGACGGCAGCAAAAGGCAGAGAAGCAGACAGACGCAGTTCGCAGATCGCAGATCGCAAACAACAAACGAGTGAAGAAGCGAAAAAGTGAGTGATTTATTTATTGCACAGTCACAGTTACAGTCGGAGAAACCGAAACCGAAACCGAAACTTAAACAGAAATACAAACGGAGGCTCAGGTTATACATAGTTATATGTATAGTTATTTGTGCCCGTCCGCCGGCAGATCGCAGGTCCAAAGTGAAGCCCACTTGCATCTCTCATTTCGCATCTCGCATCTCTCATCACCGATCTCTATGCTATATATGTACGCTATATATGCTGTGTTATGGTTTATGCTGTATGCTATATGCTTTATGCTTTATGCTGTATGCTTTATGCTTTATGCTTTATTGCTTATGGTTATGTTTCTGTTTCGGAAGCGGCGGCGATGATCTCCGGATTCGTGGGGTTTTGGGGGGGATGTGGACGCGAACGCGAACGCAAACGCAAACGCGAACGCGGACGCAGACACACCGAAATGGAATGGAATTAAATTAAATCAAATGATAAAAAATATAAATCGTGTGTAGAAACAGAGGCAGCCCTCTGTGCAGAGGCAGAAACAAAAAGATATGGAAAAAATCGAAAAAAGCTGAATAAAACAGAGAAAGGAAAGGAACATGGCAGAGTCTGAAAAACAAAATCGCCATCCAAATCAGATTCTGAGGCACAATCATAATCAGAGAACCCCCATACCAAACCAAACAGGGCGGACAAGTGATGAGATGAGATGGATGGACAGATTGGCTGTGCCATTGGGGGGCTACTACTGCTCCCGACATGTATTCAGTAGATACAGAAACAGAAACAGAAACAGCAACACATTCAGTTGGAGCTACAGAAACAGGAAGGAGGAGCTGGAAATGGAAATGGAGATGGAAATGGTGATGCAAAGGGTAAACCGGAGACGGCATCCGCACTTGTTGGCCCATTCTCTGGATAGTATAAAAATAATAATAAATAGGAAATGCATTGAACTCCCCGAACTAATGTTGCTTACATAAGGGATATGGCCTGTTCCATTTGCTTCCCCTTTTTTCCGAATGTCAAAATTCCGGAAAGTCTGTGTCTGTGCGTCTGCCAATGTAAAAATAAGTTATACAGATACAGATACAAGATACAAGATACAAAAACAGATACAGATACAGATACAGAGAGTAGAGCTATAGATAAACTGTACTTGTGTGCTCTGGATAGGTGATCAATACCCCAACAAAAAGATACAATTTTGCACTTTCAGTTCCAGATGTTCTGACCAGGAATTCCTATGGTTACACTTGAGTAAACAGCGAGTGATTCAGCAGAGAACCTGGCCATTCCAATTCCAATTCCGATTCCTAATCCACTAAATTGCTGCTCAAATGCCAAATGCCGCTTGATCGGGTTGCGTTCCCATCTAGCCAGTCAGTCAGCCGCTGTTGTTCCTCTTCATCAGCGTTGTTGTTTCATTAAATTCCCTGCCTTCTCGCTGCCCCACGAAAAGTGCTTAATGGTTTTGTCGCGTTTTGGAATTTACACAACAAACGAGAGAAAACAAAAAAAAAAGAAATGGGGAAAAAACAAGAAAGAAAAAAGTTCAGCCGCAGATTCAGAATCATAAAATTCGTGAGCGTTCAGCTGACAGTTTAATAAATGCCACTGCCTCTCGCTCTTTCGCATTCATCAGCTTCCATTTGCTGGGCCTGTGGATCGTGGATTGGATTGTGGAGGCGGTGGGCAGGAGGAGGTTCCTCTTGTCAAGTCTGGAATTCTTAGCAAAATTGGAGAATTCCTCACTTATCAATAAAGTATACAGTATTCCCCATTTAAATGACAACATTTTCTGGTTTAACAGAGAGCGTTAAGTAAAGATCATTTTGTAATTTAACTAAAATTTATCAACCATTTAGCTATTTTTTCTTAGTACAACTGATTTCTAACTTTATGTTGCATTCTGTTTAGAATTTTTAAAATTCATTCCCTGTTTATGGAACAGAGAGCGTTAAGTAAAGATCGTTTTGTAATTTAACTAAAATGTATCAACCATGTAGCTCTTTTTTCTTAGTACAATTGATTTCTAACTTTTGGTTTCATTCTGTTTGGAATTTCCTTAATTCATTCCCCGTTGAAAAAAGAGCTAAATGGTTGATAAAGTTTAGTTAAACTACAAAACGATCTTTACTTAACGATCTCTGTCGTTAAGTAAAGATCGTTTTGTAGTTTAACTAAACTTTATCAACCATTTAGCTCTTTTTTCTTAGTACAACTGATTTCTAACTTTTAGTTTCATTCTGTTTAGAATTTTTAAAATTCCTTCCCTGTTGATGGAACCTCTTACCTTGTATAATATCTCATTGGTAAGCTGTGGCTGCGGCAAGATCATGACTTCACTTACTGCCTGCCACATTTTAGCGTTCTGCAGTTTATTCCGTTTGATGTGCATTGATTTCTAACTTTTGGTTTCATTCTGTTTGGAATTTCCTTAATTCATTCCCCGTTGAAAAAAGAGCTAAATGGTTGATAAAGTTTAGTTAAACTACAAAACGATCTTTACTTAACGATCTCTGTCGTTAAGTAAAGATCGTTTTGTAGTTTAACTAAACTTTATCAACCATTTAGCTCTTTTTTCTTAGTACAACTGATTTCTAACTTTTAGTTTCATTCTGTTTAGAATTTTTAAAATTCCTTCCCTGTTGATGGAACCTCTTACCTTGTATAATATCTCATTGGTAAGCTGTGGCTGCGCCAAGATCATGACTTCACTTACTGCCTGCCACATTTTAGCGTTCTGCAGTTGATTCCGTTTGATGTGCATTTTATTTTGGGTCGCGAGTTAAAAATACGCCAATCTCTTTGCTGCTGGTGCTTTATTTTCTTTGGCAGCGACAGCCGCCAGCTGCTGAAAAGTGAAAAGTGGGGGGAAAATACAGAAAAGGGAAGGGAAATACTGGTCCACTTGGCTTGGTAATTGCATTGGCATGGATGCTCCACTTGTGGCTTTCACCTTTCTTGGTCTTTGCAGATCAGCTGACCCATTTCGATGGGCACCTCCTGCACCTTCTGCTCCTCCATCTGCTCCTTCTCCTGGCCAGTCGCCTCCAACTCAGCCTCAATTAGTGCAGCATGAGAGGCAGAAAACGCAACATGATTTAAATTGCTGTCACTGTCAGTTGTCTGACAACGGCGACAACAGCAGCAACAACAGCAGCAACAGCAGCACGAGCTACACAAACAGACAGAAGCGATCGCAAAATGTATCTTATAGATACACGGCCGCTGACATAATAATCTGCTCTGACTACCCCTTCGGCCGCCTCCAGTTTTGGCCAGAACCCAGACACATGGGCTAAAAATGCGAGCTGAGATCCACCAGCCGCCATTCCGCTGTCACTCAAGCTGTCCGAGGAGGAGGAGGCCTGGGTGCCCTCGTCTTTGGCTCGCCGAGATCAGTGATCGCTTTGGGTGCCGCAGCCATGATCCACATTCGGTTGGGCAATGCGAAAGATACACACTCGTACTCCTGGTGAATTCGCACAGAGAAACCATTCCATGCGGCTAATAACAATTCAGAGCACGATCGCGACACTATTTATGGGTGGAATGGGATGGGATCTGCTGGGGCTCTTAGAATCACGATCACGATCGCCATCAGTGGGCTGTGGTGAAAGCATATCATTATGTGTCGTAGAAATCGCAGGCAAATAAAATCTAATCAGCATAAGCAAACGAGCTTTTAATTAGAGGGAGGAGGAAGTGCTACTGCCTTCTAGGGAGTTTCCGATTCGAAATTCATTTGAAGTAAATATAAAAGTCGCTGGAAACACTTGTCGCTCATGCTAATGAGCTCATGTTTTATTTTCAATTGATCGCCAATTCCAATTTCACCCAATCGATTCGGGTAACTCGATCCATCCGCTCGAACCCGATCCCGAACCCGATCCCGAGCCCGAACCCGCACCCAGTGGAAGCCTCCTCCTCCACCTCCTCCACCCTGGCAATCCCACACCAAGCCAACCCCACCCGCTGTTATGGTGACGGTGGCCATAATGGTTGATTTTAATTAAATATTTCTTCTTCCTGTTGTTGTTTCCCTCGTTCGCATTCGGTTGGCCCCTATCCAATGCCCCACCATCCGCTTCCCGCTTCCCGGTTCCCGCTTCCCAGGGCATGACAAGTGCACGAACCCAGCCCATCCTAAACCCACACCATACCATCCAATCCAATCCAGAGTTGGTGAATGGGTTGTGATTGTGGCAGAGTCGGAATCAGAATCAAAATCAGTTTTTCCAGGGAAAAAGAAAAACCCCGAGGCGGCTTCTGGTTTTTCGGGATCGCCTAGGGACACCACTTCTTCTGCCGCGACTTCCCTCCCTTCAGTGGAACGGAAGTGGCCAGTGGGTATTCCCTTTGCCTCTCTTTCTGGCTTTCCACTTGGCTTGGCCGTCGCGTTCGCCGCATAAATAATAATCGCTGTCTATAATAGTTTGTCGTTAATGCGCCAAAGGAATCGAAACGAATCGAATCCGGGGAGGAGCATAAACAAATGGTTGGGGTTCGGAGTTGGGGGATGGGGGATGAGCATTGAACCCAAGCTGGTCGGTGGTCAGTGGTCCGTAGTCGCTTGTAGGAGCACCCAGCACCCGCCATCATTAAAGTTGATTGCAAACTGTACGCATTTATGATCAGCAGCACAGCACAACACATCAACCCGATGATCATGATCACCATAGTCGTAATCGTAATAATGATGATAATCACGATGATGGCGTCGCATTATCAGCGACTGTATTTGTTTATTAGTTTGCCGTTGCGCGAATTATTTATATTTCCATAGAAGATGGCTTCTGGTCTCCAGCTGCTAGCCCAAATGGAGTTTCCAGCGGAGTTTTCCCATGGTAAAGGTTTGCCTCTTGTTGTTCGTTCACAGATGATGCCGCCAAGACTGCCGGAAGGCCAGGAAGTAGGAGCCATGAGCCGGAGCAGGAGCAGCATGAGCCATCACTTAACGGAAACGACGGCGGCGGCGAACACAGCGTTTCACAAGCGCCGGCGGAGGCGACTACACATCGCCATCATCAGTCCCGGCAGCTACCTGGCCCTGCTCTTGCTCTCCACCACCTGCAGCCTGGTGGCCACCAGCTCCTCCTCCTCCGCTGCAAACACAGAGCTTGTGCCAGAGGATCCTCCAACGGCCAGCCAGTTGGCCATCGCCTCCAGCTCCTCGCCCTGCAACCCGCAGCATTGGTGGGACTCGCAGAGGGACAGATGCACTCCGTGCACCCGCTGCCAGGGCGAGATGATACCGCTGCGTCCCTGCCAGCTGCACACGGACACCATCTGCGGCTCCATCTACGATCTCAAGATCGATTGGGTCGTCCTGGCCAAGACGGAGCCCAACTGGAAGGAGGTGAGTTGGCTACAAGGTGTTCCGGTTGATTCCGAGTGACCCATATCTCCTTCGTTTCCCCTCAGCGCCGAAAGTCGCCGGAGTACGAGCACTTCGAGCACCTGAGCCACGAGCAACTGCAGCAGCTGCACGAGGAGGCGGCCGCCAACTGGGCGCTCGACTGGCAGACCGGCGTCCTCTATGTGGCCGTGCTCACCTGCCTGGTCTTCTTCTCGGTGGCCGCCTGCATCCTCATCCATCACATGCGCCAGTGGCGCCGCATGGAGCGACGCCTGGACCAGGGTGAGTACTCAATAGCCTAGCCCTAGTTGGCTAGCCCTAGTTGCCTGATCTATACGGATAGTTACGTAAAGTATATATATTCTTGATCAGGGTCATTCGCCGAGTCGATATAGCCATGTCCGTATGTCTGTCCGTCCGTATGAACGCTGAGATCTTGGAAACTATAAAAGCTAGAAGATTGGCATTTTGCATGCAGATTCTAGCAGTTCCTACGCGGGGAAAATTTGTTTCAAAAAGGTGCCACGCCCACAATCGCCTTAAGCCATGTTTTAAAAAGGTGTCTGGCGCCCACACCTTTAAAGATTTCGGAAAAGTAAAAATGCAGTTTCGCTGTGTTTAAAAATACCTATGGAAATGTAGAAGAAATCTTTCAAATCGGTCCATTCGTTAAAAAGTTATGCGCGATCAAAGTTGTATATCTCCATCTCCCTCGCACTCCCTTTAGCTGAGTGTGTAGTTAGCTCCTCGAGTTTCACACGCTCCCGGGCACTTTTCACCTGCCCAATTGTGAATTCAGAGCGCATCGGCCGGGGTTCCAAGGGTTCCAACAAAACTAACGCTTTGATTGACCGTCCGAGGGGGAGAGCTCTTACATATTTATAAGTTCTGAAGACGACGGGGGCCCAGAACACGACACTTTGATGTATGGAGGCCCGCCATTCCGTCGGCCAACGAATCTCTTGCAGGGATTTCCAGCGAATGGCTGCACGATCGGCTGGATCGCCGACTCCAAGGCATACTAACGAGGAGCCGAGGAGCCCCGGGGAACGTTGGCCAAATTGGAACGATATGTCCAAAACATTTTTGGCGCATGCGACTCGCGATTTGCATGCCAAATGCTTGCCCTCGACTGGTACAGTTGCCCTTGGCAGTAGAAAGACATCTTCCAAAGGGAATGCAGGGGAATCAATGGACTGTCCAATGGGGCTACCGAAAAAAAGGGATATTTGTGGCGCACAGACGTGGGCCACATGTTGTTCCCAGTGAGAGACGGA
The DNA here is from genome assembly GCA_037075205.1 of Drosophila prostipennis. Taxonomy (NCBI): domain Eukaryota; kingdom Metazoa; phylum Arthropoda; class Insecta; order Diptera; family Drosophilidae; genus Drosophila; species Drosophila prostipennis. Next base: position 943,630 of record JBAMCJ010005733.1, on the reverse strand, counting down.
GATTTATGCAGTGTTTTGATAGCGCTTCTTGTTGTTGATCTGCCCCCGAGCTGTTGTTGTTCTCCACTCCCCACTATTCATGCCCCGTGTAATCATAATTCAGGGCGTGTCGACACACCACGTCCCACGCAGCGTGTCCAGTGTGGAAAATTTATGGATCTGCAGCTGAGGAGAGATTTGGGAACTCATCAGCACTTGCAGCCGGAAATGAATCTCCACGAAGGGCAGGTAAAAATCTCAAATCTCCCCCCCTCCATCCATCCCTTCACTCCTTCGCTCTTCCGCTCAGGGAAATTCGGAAATCATGTCACACAAGCCACGGGGTGGGGGAGGGGGAAAAAACATGTTTTCCAAGACACAGGAAGCGAAAACGTAGGGAAAATGCGGAGAGAATTCGGTGATCATCGACGGATTTAAAATAGTGTGACAGGCGGAGGCATGGGTTGCACTTGAAGCGGAGTTTCCCCGCTAATGGTGGTGCCTCCGCCGTTTCCGCCTCGCTATATGATCTATAAATATGTACAAGAGTTCCCTGTTCTTCGCTTTTCCCGAGGGCCAAATGATTGAACGGCAACCAGCTGCCAGAACCCGGAGCCCAGAGCCCAGAAGGTGCAACTGCAACACTTCGTTCCATTCAAGCGCATCATTGACAATTGGGCATCCTCGACTCCACTGGGGAGAAGGAATCCGCAGCCGCGGAAGGCGATAAATTTTCGCACGAGCCAACGGGATGTTGGCAAAAATATGTGGGGTGTGTGGAAATTCTGGTTGCCTCTGGGATTTTCGCTCGCATTTCCTCTTCTCCGTGTTTTTCCCTTTTTTTTCGCTCCATAAATAGATCGACAGATTTCGTGGTTCCAGTGAGAGGGAAGCGAAAGGCAAATTTTTTGTCCCACTTTGCATAAAAATGCATAAAAACTTTCGCCTTGTTTATTATGTGGAGAGTTCTCCAATTTGCTTCCTGGACTTTGATTTTCCATTTCCATTTCCCTTTTTTTCCCAGCTGCCCTCGTTTATGTTCACTAATCTTTTCCGTGGAAAAACAGGCAGCAAACAAAAAGCATACACCTCATTTGGTAGACTCACATGTGTGTGTGTGTGTGTGTGTGGCCACAGAATGAAAAATCGTAAATGGAAAATGGAAAATTCGAATCCAATTGAACTGCGCAAATTTGAAAATTGTTTTGGCCTCGCTACGCTTTTCCCTCGGCTTTTCGGCTGTTTTCTTTTCTATTTCCAAGAGATTTTATTGTTCGGCCGATTGTTTATAATAAAAGGCGTTGAACGATGGACCAAAGGAAAGAAGACGCACATCATCCACGGGCGGTGGAAACGCGTCTCTCTTGAATATCTTAAAAGTCTTGAATCTTGAATCTTGAATGTTGAATCTTGGGCAATGGAACTTAATTTTCCTGCCCCGCGAAGGCAGTTTATAAATAAATGATAAATTATCTGCCGCTGGCCTCGTTCGTTGTTTACAATTCGCAACTCGGAGCAGAGTAAACTGGCCACTGGGATTTCCTGTGTTTGCCACCTAATAAACATCGTACTAAATCCCCTCCGTTCCCTTGTACTTTTCGCAGATGTGGAGGAGCTGTCCACCAAGCTGATGGCCAAGCTGGCGGAGGTGCAGAGCCTGGACGGAGGCACCTTCTTCATTGGCAACGCGGACGCCCTGCGAGGACTGCCGGCCTCCGCAGCGGCGACGCATGCAGCAGCGGCACAGTCGGGAATCTTCCAGCCGCAACACGTGCTGCTCCCTGGTAAGTGTCCCAGAAGATCCGGGATCCCTGGATATACAGCCGAACGAGGTCAGCCACTCGAACGGACCCCGCAGGAGGTGAGCCCTCAGCGGGAATCCCGGGGAAAGAGGTTGGGTTCGAGGCCTTAGAGGCATTTGCATGACACTCGCAGGACTTTTACATCCATTAATAATGTAAAAATGTCACAGTAAGCAATTTCACTTCAAGTAGTCAGCAGAAGCAAATCAACTTAGGAGCCAGGGAACGTAAATAATACATATTTGAGATATTTATTTTAAAATAATTTAATTTTTTATCAAGTTACAATTTTTTTTTTTTTTACGAACTTATGATTCTTATTCACATATAGGGGTAAATATAGTTTCTGTTGTTTTCCCAATTGCAGAAAAAAAAATGTTTTATTTTTTAAACCTAAAAATACAGTATTAGTACTTTTAAAAATTAAAATTAAAAAAAACAGTTCTTTAATAAATAATATTTAATATTTAAATAATATTTTTAAGAACATTTAGGGGTGAGTTTAGAACCAACCTTACAGAAATCAATTATATATTCATGTTAAAGGTAAGAAGAAGTATAAAGAATCTTTCAGAAAGAAAACAAGTAAAGGGATTTACGGAAAGTATATAAACGTTTCAAGATCGCACTAGTAGGCTGGAGTTTAGTGACCTGAAAACATCTATATGCAGATTGGCGTTAAGGTGACCCAGACCTCAAGCTCTGTGGCAATCGAGAAATCCAAAAACTCGAAATGCAAATGCAAATGGGAATGATATCGGGGATGCGGGTGGAATTTAAATGACGGCTGTCACTTGTTTTCGACAGCTACGCCTGTGGCCCTCCCATCTCATCGTTTCTCACCGCCTTCTTCCCGCTCTTCTTGCAGAGAAACGCGCCAAGCACCAGGAACGACGGATCCTGAAGACCCTCCAGCCCGGCAATGTCTACATCGAGGAGAGCAACGCGGGCCTGGGCGTCATGGGCGTGCGGGGGTTCGCCGGCCCCAAGGGCTGAGCCAAAAAAGGGGGACACTACTTAAGGAGTGGCGACGCATAAGCAGTACCGAACCGGAATCAAGATGGAGATGAACTTTGTACAAACAGCCGCTTAAAGGAGGAACGGATGGGAACCGAAACTATTATTATTTTTTATATTATTAATCTTATTCTAATTATTACGGCCTTTTTTTTTGTCCTAATATTTAATTGAATCGTTATGTTGACTTGTTTGTAATGCGCGGACAGATGAGGATGGAGGATGCGCCGGCTTCCCGTTGTGGGGAATCCCGAGCGAGGCGGCAGAATGTTTTGTACATAGAGATGAGGCACCTAGACCCACACACCCACACCCACATACCCACGTATATGATTAAAGCGATTATGATTAACAAATTTCTACTTAATGTAAATATTAAGGCGATCGAACACGAACCGAACGGATCGGATCGGAACGAAACCAAGCAATAACGGCAACATATCAGCTACTATATAGACCGCATATATAGAGGCGCGTATTGTTAAAATCACCCGAATCCTAGATCCTAAATCCCCACCCTCATAACCAAGTTGAAATATATCAAACGAGAGCATTTTCCGAGCTTAATCGAATTAACTGTAATGGTAAAGATACAGATATAACTACTTATAATAATGCTAATTAACGGATAACTATATATCGATAGGGAGAGATGTCTATGTCCTAAGTGCTATCAGTGTGCAAAAGCAATAAAAAGTTCTATGATTATACGGATATTGAGTACAGTGTTTTTGTTTTTTTGGGTTGCTTGGGATCCGCATTTTCTAACTACCTTGGTGAGCTACTTTGCAAGATCTCTGGTCTGGATTCCCCCCAACCACCCAGTGCTTTTGTGGCCCCAGAGTGTCTACCATCGCGGCATCGGCATAATGCAACTGTCGCCTTGGAGCCATCTCTCTATATACACAGAAAAAAATTCAATATAAAATAGGATAGATTCTACCTTAATTCATATCAATAATAAGCCGATATGATTTATGCCAAATTTATGATTTCGACATATCAACTTGATATTTTATCATATCATATGAAATACCAAATTTAGTATTTTTTGAACAAATAATGTAAAATAAGGTAAACATAATCTTTATTCATATCAAAATGATATGAATAACTTGATCTTTAAAAAATATAAAATTGACCAGCACATATCAATCTGATCTTTTGTCAATTTTTTTTCTGTGTACAATGTGCATTTGGAACACATGTAGTTGCATGGTGTCTATGGATGCCAGAGATCTTTTTCGAGGCGGCAGATGGTCGGGGGAGCCAGGAAACGTCTTTCAGTGGAAATAGAAATGAAAATGGAAATGGAAATAGGCGGGTGCTTTTACAGAATTGTCTCCAAGTTAACATTGAAAATGGAATGCCTTTGCATTTATTAATGCGGCTCGCTGTGCAGTTACACAATCTTAAACGATGGCTGGCCATACAAACATGTTATTGCCTATAATATTTGTAAATGAAATTCGTATTTGTAGCTGGCGACGGGCCGACTGCAAAACGCGCAAAAAATTTCCAATGAAAAGTCTCAGACCCAATCCCCCCCCCCCCCCATTTTCATTATTGACCATTCCGCGCACGGAACACTAGAGTTTCTGATGGGAGAGAGATTGCCCAGCCATGGGCTTCTGATGGCCTGGCCAGCAGAAATTAATTAGCCGCGACGTGGCATAAATTAGCAAATGTTTAGGAAGGGAAGGGGGTTGAGTTCAGTTCAAAGAGTTCAGAGTCTCAGAGGCAGGCAGATATTCCATCCATTAGATCAGCTTTCAACCGCAGACTCCGCCAGGCGCCTCCTTGAGTTCCGATTTCACTTCCCGTGTTCCCGTTTTCCCCCAGCTTCCCAGTTTTCCCCGTTTTCTCCGTTTTCCCAGCTGCCTCAGTGGCACATGCCAAACTCGTTTGGGATATTTTTAACATGCAGCCGGGGATGCATTGTCGCAGCTGCTCAAGATCGAGATGCAGATCGGGATGCACTGGAGAACCGGATAAGTTGTAAAAAGCAAAAGCGGAAGGAAGTGGGCATTAGCCAAAAAAAAGTGGGGGAGATAGAGATACTGGGGTTTATGGGCCCCATTCGGTGCTTGGAAATTAATAGCCCATGGCTGCTCACATTTTTGTTTTTGGGGGAACGTGATTGCCAATTGCTCAATGAATCAAAAATAGCGCCACGAGTGCGGCACTTGAATGAAGAATGGAGAATTGGGAATTGGGTGTTCGCTGGAGAATAGGAGCTCGGAGCTTTGGAATGCGCACGTCTCTGGCTTTTGGAAACTTGGCACTTGGCACTTGGCCATCGGGCACTTGGCAATGGCAACCTGTCCAAATGCGGTCAACATGGCATTTGATACGCTTTTGCCGTCGCATTTGGGCTTGGATTTTGATTTCGATTTGGCCATAGTGCTGATGGTGAGTGTGCGATTTATGGATTGCTTCCGTTTGGCCGACAAACGAGCGGCAGCGGAAATGCGAAATGAAAATTGCGAAACGATCGAAAGCGGGTTTATGGGAAAAACAAACAGGCAAGCGGGAAAACCTCAGCGGAAAGCCGACAGGAAATGGGTTTTTTTTAAATGGTAGAGCGGGGAAAATCCAGCAGAGATCTGGATCCAGAAATGGACAGCCAAAGCTGATGAGGGAGCTGGAACTGGATGTTTTTGGGATCGGATCTCAAAAGGAACTTAAAGCACTGTGGCTTTTACTTGCTCCTGGTTCGTGTCTCCGCTAAGCGAATCCTTCTAAGAATTCACCCACAGATGTCGCCAGTGGTAGTGAAATTCTAGTGCTTAACAGGCTGCTGACCTTCAACCACTCATTTCCCAACTTTGGGATCTGAATAGGAAGTTAAAAGCACTGTTGCTTCTGCTTGCTCCTGGTTCGTATCTCGGATAAGTGAATCCTGTTCACAATTGACAATTGAAATTCTGCTGACCTCCAATCTCTTATTTCTCAAAAAGGTGGTTAGACAATCGCCTCTACCACTCCTCACAGTGGGATCCCAAAAGGAACTTCAAAGCACTGTGGCTCTTGCTTGCTCCTGGTTAGTGTCTCCGCTAAGCGACTCCTGTTTAGAATTGACCCACAGATGGCGCCAGTGGTACTGAAATCCTGCTGATGCCTTATAGACTGACCCTCCCACCAGCCTTTTCCCAAAAGAAGCTGGTTGAACAAAGGACTCCCACCACTTCCCACTCCTGCCACTCAGGATCCGAATCCTAGCGAGCCACTTTTCCCCGACAGTCCTACCTGTAGCCTACCTGTATCCCCCTTTATCCGCCATTATCTGCCTCCTTCCCGGTGCACCCCCCTCCCCCCCAAGCCTGCTGTATCCTTCTGTATCCTTTGTGTAATTGCACGTTGCGGCACGCGAAATTAAACAGAAAGATAGCTCAAGTGGCTTGGGATGGGCAGATAATGAAGCGGTTGGAGTGCCGAGGAGGCGGAGACCCACAGCTCGAGGGGCTGACTAAATGGCGAAAGAATGACAAACGCCCAGAAGGAGCAAAAGTTTGTGCTCACAGCAAAAGTTTGAGGGGGTTGGGGGTTGGGGAGGGTTGGGGATTGGGGGCACGGGGGTGTCATATCTCTGGCGACGTCTATTGTTCCCAAAAGTGTTTTTATTTAGCTCGGCCAGCTCGGCAGCTCCGAGAAGTTTCAAGGCCTCCTTGATAACCAACACCACCCCCTGAATATCCTGTAAGGACCTCCCCCCCGTCGAGGAGTCCTTGCCATTTGCACAGACTTTACGTTTGTTTTATTATCTTTTATTATTGCCTTTGCTGCTTTTGTCTAATTTCGCCGTTGTCTTTTTCTGGCTTCCCCCCTGCCCCCAACCCCCTCCCTCTTTTTTTTGTTGTCGCCTCGCTTTCTTTCAACCCCTCCTCGCCGCCACCCCTGGTGCTAAATTGGCCGTTAAGATGCTAAAGATGCGGATTTCGGTGATTTACCAACTTGGTCGCCCTCGTCTTCCGTCTCCCATTGTTTGTTTTTATGCCCTTTTTCACGGGGTCTTATTGTTTTAGCCAAGTTACTGATGATTTTCGGAGGCATGTACATAATAGTTCCTAAGCTGGAGATCCCGATTTTAGCTAAGTTTTAGACAAATTAATGATTAGGCTGCTTGTAAAACCCAACAAACAGGATTTTTAAGGTGTGGAAAGTTGTATTTTTAAATCAATAAAATTAAGGCACAAACATTTCAAAAAATATGCCATTTCAAAAGATTGGTGGGCATATAAATAACTACATATATATATAAATTCAAAACTAACTAAAAAATTGTATTTTTCAAATAATTACACTAGTTTACAGCCAAAATGCTCCCCAGCAATTGATGGCAAATTCTGTTAGTGTTTGACCCCTAGATCGCGAAAATAGCATTAATTTTTTTTTCGATGGCACAGTTTTTTTTTAAAGATTTTTTAAAGTTCGAAATGTTAAATTTCGGACTTTTTTCGAACTTCTTCTTATATCTCGGCAGATATCCACCCGATTGGGCCAGTTTTAGTTTTATTTTAAAGTCAATAGATCAAAGCTCAACTTTGCCATACAGATCAATATGATTGGATAAGTAATGGCAGCGTAGAAACTTGACAAAGATGAAAAATGTGTTTTTTGGTCGACTGTAAGTCGGCTGTATATATCGTAAAAACTCGAAATAAATCCGTTGAAAAATCATAATGGGTACAAACTTAAAGTTTACATCCTACCGAATAAAACATGCCGGATATGGCCCAAATCCAAGGAAAACTGGATTTATGGTGGATTTTTAAAGTTCGGATTTTTCCACTTTTTTCGATTGACAAAGTCCAAATTTAAGATTTATCATAGGCGGCGACATGTAAACAAAAATGAGTGGTGATGGCAGCCGGGTCAAAAAATAGCTAAATCAGATATTTAAAAGCTAGAAATTTATAAAAATGAATTTAATTTTTAAAAATTCTTTAAAAAATATTAAAATTCTTGCGTTATGACTGAGAGTATTTTTAATAAGTAATATCCATCTGGACAATTCATTCTTAAAAAGTAGCTAACCTTAACTTTACAAAAGCATGCTCTTTTTAATAAGTACTGCCTTATCAAAAACGAAAAAAAGAGTACGTATTAGAGAAAAAAATAAGAAAATAATGAACAAGATAAAAGAATACACTTGTTTAAATGGTCCAAACACTTTTTGCAATGTGTGTGGTAAATTTATTATGAATAATAAATTTCGACCCTTTGATAGTGAGGTGATAAATCGATATTTCCTCTACTTTCGCATTAAACCAAATCTTGAAGAGGCTTGGACACCGAGGAGAATTTGTGATTCTTGCCGCTTGACACTACTTAAATGGAGCGAAGGCAAAAGGTATGTTTCAGTTTTGGATTTTTTGTTGAAAGGTCCTTCATTGTTTTCTTGACCTAGATGCTACTTGAAGTTTGACACGCCAATGATTTGGAGAAAACCATCTTGTCATGTGACAGATTGCTATTTTTGCCTTAGTAAATGCTTAGGCATCGGAAAGAATTTTAATATTTTTTAAAGAATTTTTAAAAATTAAATTCATTTTTATAAATTTCTAGCTTTTAAATATCTGATTTAGCTATTTTTTGACCCGGCTGCCATCACCACTCATTTTTGTTTACATGTCGCCGCCTATGATAAATCTTAAATTTGGACTTTGTCAATCGAAAAAAGTGGAAAAATCCGAACTTTAAAAATCCACCATAAATCCAGTTTTCCTTGGATTTGGGCCATATCCGGCATGTTTTATTCGGTAGGATGTAAACTTTAAGTTTGTACCCATTATGATTTTTCAACGGATTTATTTCGAGTTTTTACGATATATACAGCCGACTTACAGTCGACCAAAAAACACATTTTTCATCTTTGTCAAGTTTCTACGCTGCCATTACTTATCCAATCATATTGATCTGTATGGCAAAGTTGAGCTTTGATCTATTGACTTTAAAATAAAACTAAAACTGGCCCAATCGGGTGGATATCTGCCGAGATATAAGAAGAAGTTCGAAAAAAGTCCGAAATTTAACATTTCGAACTTTAAAAAATCTTTAAAAAAAAACTGTGCCATCGAAAAAAAAATTAATGCTATTTTCGCGATCTAGGGGTCCAACACTAACAGAATTTGCCATCAATTGCTGGGGAGCACACCAAGAATATTATTTTGTAAACTAGTGTTATTCTTAGTTTTCTAACTTATTTCAATATTAAAATAAATCTTGATTACTTTGACATTGAAAAAGTTTTCAAAATGTTTACCTACGAAATTTGATTTTCCAAAATTGCGGAATAAACTCTAATTTATATTTATAATATAATATTTCTATTCATTTCACCTTGAAAGCCTCGTAAGCTCCACTCAATATTCGTTTTTGCCTCCCCGAAAGGATGCTTCATTCTATTTCCCCTTTTTGTTTGTCATTTGTTGCTTTGTATTTGCTTTCCTTTTATTTGCCCTTTGTTTCGGCTCCTTTTGGCCAAGAAGTTGTGGCGGAAATGGGCGCTAATTTCGCCATTTCACTGCCTGCCACGCCCCCTCTAAGTTTGGCCACATAACGGTAGTTTGCGGCAGGATTGTCGAGGACAGATGGGATCGGATTGATTGCGGCCAGACGCGGAAGTGGATGCGGATTGCGGATGGCGGATTGCGGATTGGGTTCGATGTTCAGTGTGTTTTTGGGGGCTAAGTGGTTTGGACCAGGTGTCCTGACCTCCTCCCCCCCCCCCCCTTCATGGGCTTCATTAGCTGCGTTTTTCTGCGGGCTGCAGCCATTTGACCCTTTTGGACGGCCAACGAGCGCCATGTGACGGTGTTGATTTTCACACAACGCAGCGTGAAATTAGAAATCAACAACATGTCCTGTCACAAGGGTACTGTGAGGGGGGGGGGGGGCATTGGGGGGTCGCAGGGGCAATGGTCAGGTGTCGCTATTCGGCAAATCAGATTTGTCTGCCTGCGCTGCAGTTTCGCTGCTCCTGCATTTTGCGGTTTCCGTTGGCCGTCGTCTGCCGCTGACAGACAAAATTAAAATGTCCCCGGCTGCCAGGATGCAGGATGAAGGATGCAGGATGCAGGACGAAGGACTGGGCAGGGTAGCCCGTCTGCGTGTCACTTAATGACCAATTTGCCAGGGATCAGTAGCCAGGAATCAGAAACAGAAATCAGAAATCAGGATTCAGCCAGGAGAGGGACCACAGCTGTCGCATTTCGGATTCCGCGCTTCAGCTGACTTTCGTTTCGCTGCGATAAATCTTCAAGTCAGGCAAAATTGGCAGGCAAACAAATCTCAAATGATAAGCACAACTGACAAGGACAACGCGGAGGAACACGGAGAATTACAACATGTCGCAGTTTGTTCCAAATTTGAATAAATTTCAAATTCGTCGTCGGAGGAACAACTCCGCCTCCGAAAAGTTTGCGCTCGGCTACAATTAACTTTTAAGTATGCCATTTCACAGATACCGCAGATATCGCCGCGATATAAAAAGCTATATGCATCCCCCTGGTTGGCAGGGGTTGAAGTTGCCAGCAGTGGTTGAGAAATAATTTCCAGCAATTTATCATGTCACAGCGAGCACAACAATGGAAGCAGCCCTCTGAGGGTTCAACGAACTGTGGATACTCTGTTCTTCAGTATGGGTTTTGATTATTGAATAATTATAATTAATAATCTAAAACAATTTAAGATTGGATTATTATGTTTTTATGAAAAAATAAATATTTAGTATCTTATAAATTTAACACACAATTAAAAATAAATATATTTCCTTTAAATATTGACATTAAATAATTTAATTAAATATATAAAGATGTATATTGTTTTTAATTTTGTATACATTATTTATTAAATAACCATTTATATTTAAGAATTAAATATAATAAATATTAACATTAAATATAAACATTAAATAATTTAATTAAATAAATAAAGATTTATATTGCTTTTAATTTTTTATACATTATTTATTAAATAACCATTTATACTTAAGAAATAAATATAATAAATATTAACATTAAATATTGACATTAAATAATTTAACTAAATAAATAAAGATTTTTATTGTTTTTAATTTTTTGTATATTATATATTAAATAACCATTTATATTTAAGAAATTAATATAATAAATATAAGCAAATATTTATACAATTGCGCTCGTTAGAAGAAAAAAAACAAATAAAAAATAACGTATTAAATTAAAATAAAATAAAATTGAAACAAAAATAAGTTATAGTAAATATTTTAAAAATATACAATTATTAATACATATTTTAAGGCATTTTATGGCGTATTTTTCAATTAAAACTCAAAACCTCAACACTCTTTTATTGAAGAGTATTCAAAACCAAAGTGCGTGCGATTTCCGTTTCCGCTCCTCTGGCAGCCATAACGAATTTTTGCATAAATACCACAGGACGAGGGGGAACTTTTGGACTTGGCCAAGGACAGCTTGTTAATCGCCGGCCATTTATCTAGCTTAATGAAATTTGCGAGAAATCAAATCGTGTGCTCTTCCCTGGCCCGCTATTAGCCACAAGCTGCAACCGATGATCCTATCCCCATCCTCCATCCTCCATCACCCATCCCTATACCATCCCCCCCATCCAAGGACACGTGCGCAATTAAATTGACGCGCTCTTGACGGATTCCCTTCGAGTTTCAAGCAAAACACCGACCAGGGAATTGGCCTACTGCCGTCTAGCATTTATCAAGTGTGTAAATGTAAGTCTGTTTCTCCGGGTTTTTTTTTGCGATCAAGGAGGGCCTTGGGAATGTGTTCCTACAGCATCAGGGGCTGGCACGTTCTGGGAGGCAGTTAGATTGGAGCTCAGCTAGCAGCAACATCAAAAATATTTAGAAAATAAAAAGTACAAAAAAAAAGTGTGAAAAAAAACGAACTTTTTCGATAGTCTATAACTTGTAGTTTTCAGATATAATATTTCAGATACTTTTGAGATACAACCAGGTGAGTGCCTCGTACACTTTAGAATTTTTAGAATTTTAGGAAACCACAACCGAGAACAAAATTGAACGCGTAAAAAACATACGATCCCTAACTTACGTGATATTCCTGGCGCTCAAACGTTTTTTACTAACTAACTTTTCCATTCCCTTTGATATTCCATTAACGATTATCCTTATTTTATACCATTCACTTGGTTTATTGGTAAAAGAATTGGTATAGTGGATTTTTTTGTGAATATCGGTGCATCGAAATCGGTTTCAGTGGGTTTTCGCTTGCCGTATCCTGTGGCACCTATCTAACCGTCCGTTGGGCTAACCGTCTGGCCACGCGTAACCGTAACTAAACATTTGCATTAGGCGCCGTGCCGCAGAAACCGCTAAACAGGCAGCTGGCCCCCGGAAAGCAAACAGTTTAAATGACAGCTAGCGGCGGGGATTGGGATCGGTATTCAGGATTCGGGGCTTTCGGGGCTTTCAGCCTGTCGGTTAAATAAATTTTGTGGCAAATCGCAAAATCGCCAAAAGGGCAAGCCCTGCTGCGCGATGCCGCAATTGGCAATCGACGCCACAAATCGCGTTTTAAGCCCTGCGTGCGATTAGTTTAATTGCCATCGAGGGGGGGAGGGGGGTGAACAGGATGTTGGTGCAACAGGACAATGCAACATTTGCATAGCGGTTGCTGTGGTCCCAGGGACTCGCTTTCGCTTAATGCGAAAATAAGGATTAACCAATGAAATTTATAAATGCCCAGCCAGCTCACCAACAACCCGGCCCACTGTAAATTGAGTGCATAAATTGGCCGCATCGTCCGTTTGTCCAGGCAACTGGGAGAACTGGGAACTGCGACCAGGACAGGCAATCTATTTTGGATTAAATCAAATCGAAATAAACGATTTTTAATGGCCTGGCTGCCGTTGTCCGTTGTGTCCGTTGTGTCCGTTGCGTCCGTTACGTCCACTCCGTGTGGCAAATGGCGAATGGCGAATGGCTCTTGGCACAGTGGCAAAAACGAGGTCATTAATTATTTCTTCAAAAGCAAAAGATAAGCCCAACCAGACCGCCCCACAACCCAGATCCTGACCCCTTCGAGGGTTCGGCTCTCGCATCCTTTTTGGCGTTTTGTGTCATTAGCTTAAAACCGTAACCAGAAAGGACGCAGGACAATGGTCAACCGACACACACAAACACACACGCATTATCCTCCATGGCGGCCGCATGTGGCACCAAAAGATTAATTAATCTTTAAGGACTCATTGTGCGGTGTTTTTGCCGCTGCAACCCATTCCACTGCCCACTCATTAGGACGGAACGGACTGAGGGACAGTTGGACAGGACATTTGCATGTGCAGCGACGCAAAATGAATTTATGGCCTGGTCCAAACGAAACGGGGGGGGATTTGTGGAAGCTGCCCGCCCCCCTCGAATTCTCGGGATCCCTGCTCACTAAGCTAGACATTTGTCAACCACACTTCCTTCATCTCCTCCTGGTATTTATTTTGATTAGCCATTGACATTCATTTCTATTTGCTGCTTTCTTATCGTAAGCCGCCCCATCAGCATCATCATCTTGGCGGGATGACCAGTAAAGTCAGCAAAGCCCTATAGCCATCTTCCTCCCTGATTACCGATTTCTGTGGCACGCAACTTGGGGATGCCACACATAGTTTCATCTGCCACGGGAATTTCGTTTCGTTTGTCAAAGTTTCACGTATAAAATATTTACAGCTGATTATTTGCCCAGGTTAATGCTTTTCCGTTTGGAATACGAGAATACGAGTGAGGGGCAGATCCTGGCATTAAGTGGAGCGACAAAGTTATCCTTTGATGCGCTCGGGCCGCATTCCCTCTAATTTATTAGCTGGCACACGTGAATTATTGCTGCGTCTGAGAGTTTTCAACTCTTCGACTTTGACTGGCAACTGGGAATTGTTGTGGCCCAGCTGAGGGGGAGCCACTTGAATGGCAAACTAAACTTGGGATGGGCAGAGCCTTTGCTACCCAAGTTCTCGGAAATATAATTATTTTTGGTGGCAAAATACATTTTCTATTGCCTGGCATAAAGGCCCTAAACTTTAAATACCTGGGTTACTGAAGCTCCCAAATAGTTTGCTTTTAAGTTTGCCTAAGATCTATCTGTAACTTAATATATTTAGTTAGTGGGGAGGATGTACAGGTCCTTGTAAACACTGTAGGAACTTAGAATTCTGGTTTAAGTATGTGCAAATATATAAATATTTTGTTAAATTTATAATGTACTAGATTAAAAATCTTGTGAATCCAAAGATTTCCTATCCAATTTAAATATTTTTCGGTTAGCTTTTCATCCATTGCGGTTTTTATTAATTTTATATATAAAAATATTATATTTAACATTTATAGTTAATTTAAATACATATTTTAAACTTTGATTTAAATATGAAATAATTTTTTTACAATGACGTAAAAAATTTAAAGTAAATATGATTACCAACGAATATCTTTAATTGAAATATTTTCAAATTAAATCATGCAATCTAATATGCTTTTTATTTAATATTATGATACTACGAATCTTTGCCTTCAATATGCAAATATTTATTTTTACTATCGCATTTTTTATCATTGTATAACCTATCTATTTAAATGTGTTACCTTTAATCTTAGTCATAATTGGTTAATGGTTAAATGCTTTACAAGAACACTATTTGCTCTCTATTTATAGAGGCAGTAGGTCCTAAGTACTGGACATCATTTGTTACCAAGTTACTAAAAAAGTTCCCTACTTTTGTTTAACCAGAGGTGAGTTACATTCCGCCGGTTAATGGTCGATGGTTGAAGGTAGTTAATGGTAGACCGGCTTAGTGGCTCCCGCTTTTAATGGGCCAAGTTTACGGAACGGAAACTAGACAGCCACACGTGGAAGCCAAAGGAGTTGCGGAGTTGGCTGTTAAAATGATTAATGACGTGTGTGTGGCATGCACGTTAACGCCTCCGCGAGTGGAAGTGTAGCAAGTTGGGGGAAGTTAGGGAAGCCGGGACAGATGTTGTCATAAATAAAAAGAAGCTGAAAAGAAGATGAAGATGCCCGTGGGGGGTGGTTGAATGGTTGAAGGCCTGAATGGGTGGCAACATGTAAATAAACATACATGTGTGCGCAGTTACTTATGCATGTGTGGGCGAGTCTGTTTGGGCCACATTAATGTCAAATCAGCCGCATAAATTGCGTAAAACGCTCAATTTATTAAACGAAGCATGCGAGGCGGGGGGCGTGGCCGTGACAAGTGTATTTGCCAGTTAATAAATGTCGCAATCACTGGGGAGCATTCCGCGAATCCACCTTCTAGAAGGAGCGAAGGCGAAGGATGAGGAGGGGGCTGCATAGTTAGGTGAGGCCTTCGACGCCTGGCACATCCTTTCGCTGAAGCATCCTGAAGCATCCCCCACTCTGCGCCTCAAGTGGCAATTGTTCAATTCAGAAATTGCCATCAATCGATTTGGCTTATTGTGCCGGAATCATCGTGGTGCTCCGAAACTCGGAGGAATAGTGACAAAGGCAATCACAACGGCGTAGATTCAGATATGCCCTGGCCAAAGGGCTCATAAAAATTTTAAATCGCTTTCGCCGCAAAGTGGCCATCCAAGTCGACCGGTCGGCCACCCTGCAAGCCAGAAAATCATAATTTTAAAGTATTAAATTATTAATGTTTTAAAATCTCAAAATAAGTTAGTTTTAAGTAGTTTACTTATAAACAAATATCTTGGTAAGACCACTCAGTTCTCATAGTTTAAACCTTTAGTTTAACACGCGGATGAGAAAACGGAATAACTCCCAGAAATATTATGTTCTTCAATCTGTGTTTCTTCTTTAGGTGGTAAGAATATAAAAAATAAGCTTTTGCTTATCCCGCATTCCTTGAAATATCTTGATAAGACCACTCAGTTCTCATAGTTTAAACCTCTAGTTTAACACGCGGATGAGAAAACGGAATAACTCCCAGAAATATTATGTTCTTCAATTTGTGTTTCTTTCTTGCTTTTTTCGCAATCCCTAGCTGTAACTTTATTTTTAGCCCTTTAACTCGTAGCTAACAAGTAGGCTTTAAATTTAACAGCGGGCTTTAAAATTTGGTAGGGCAAACGAAGGTCGCCTATTCCCAGGACTTGCGTTGGAATTGCTTGTTTCGCGTTTTGTTTCGCTCCCGTTTTGCAATTGCACGGAGCATGGAGGACGGAGGACGGAGGACGGAGGACGAAGGACGTGCCGGGCTCTCTGTCTTCGCATGTGTGTGTGTGTAGGTGTCAAGGGTGCTGTTGTCCTGGCCGGGAAATCCCCACCCCAGCCCGGGCTGGATTGCATATTTTGCTGCCTCACGAACATGAGCGCTCGTTAAACGGATGAGTTAAAAGTCAAAAGCCCTAAAGGATTTTATTTGAATTGCGGTCTGCGCCGCGCCGTTCGACGTCTCTCCTCCGGGAGCATCGCCTGCTGCCTGCGATGCCTCCTGCCCCAAAATCCCGGCACCCCTTCCTCCTTTTGAGCCCTTGTATGCCATGTTTTATTTAAAGTTTATCTTCGCCTTCGTCCCTTTCGTTTGGTCCTTGCTCCTTGCGCCCCGCCAACCCCGCTTCACGCTAATTTCGCGCCAAGGCGAGGCAGTAAAAAATATGCGCAAAATAAAATGTGGAAAAATATTTTGACGCAAGATGGAGAACAAAAGGGTTTCGTTTCGTTTCGTTTCGTCCTTCCGTCGGCACGTCGCCGTTTCAAAGCCGTGTTGAAAAATATTTGAAATAATTGCAAAAATGTTTTCACAGCAGCGGCAGCAGCAGACACAGGATCTCCCCAGGAGTTGTGGGTTATTGTCTTACAAAGCAGCCCCCCCCCCCCCCCCTTTTACTTGTTCATGCGAAGCACGTCCTCGGACCGAAGCTTATACTACGAGTCTCGCATAAGCAGAGCTGATCTGATCCTGGTATCCTTAGCTGCGAACCCACGGGAGTAAGCGTGTCCTTAGTAAATCGTGTTATTTACTCAGGTGGCTTCCCCGCCAAGGATACGGAGATCAGATCAGTTCCGCTTATGGCAAACATATAAATATATATATTATATGGCCTGATCCCCCATCAGAATGTCCGAACCGGCAGTGCCCACCGAGGAGTTGTGCTCCACCATTTCGAACGCAGATTTGTCTAGCTCCTCCAGCATGTCCTTGGCCTCCACGGCCCTCGACCTGATCCACACCGGACTGCCGCTTCTCGAACAGACTGCCCTTGGGTCGCTGCCGGAGCAGCAGGACGCGGCGGCCAAGCCAGGAACAGAGCAGGCACCAAAAACAATGGAAGAAGCTGGTTTACAAGCGATACCAAATCCGGTGGCAGATGCTGTGCCAGGTTCAGTATCATTTTCAGTACCGCAAACACCAACAGATTTAGCTGCAGATTCCCCATTGGAACCCCTAGCGGAACCGCTACTGGAACCACTACCAAAACCACTACACGAACCCCTGCCGTATCCCTTGACAGAAACTGTTCCAGAACCTGTACAGAAACCCCTATGGAAACCTCAACCGGAACCTCTACACAAACCTCTACCGGAAACCCAACCACAAACCATACCAAAACTCCCACCAGAACCTGTACAGAAACCCCTACCGAAACCCCTTCCGAAACCCCTGCCAGAACCTCGAGAAGATCAACCAGAGACGCCCGCTAGAAATCCGGGGAGCCAGGCCCAAACCGAGTCGCCGATGAGCATCATGGACATCTCGATCAGCGCCCAGATGTCCCCCGACGCCCCCGTCTTCTATCCCATGGGCTCCTGTCTCGCCCGCCTGCTGACCAACGGAGGAGAGTCCGGCCAGGAGGGCCCAGGCACTCCGCACATCTCGCCGCCGCGCAGCGTCTTCGAACTCGGAACTGGTCCGTACATCGGCCCCGGAGGCGACATCCCGCGCAGCTATCAGTTCGTCAATCCCCTCAACGGAGAGCGCAACTACAACAGCTTCGGGTTGGGCATGGACAGTCAGGAGACGGAGGAACAGCAGCAGCCGGTGCAGCCAACGGAAACACCAGGAGTATCCTGGGTGCCCTACTGCTTCGGCAGTCCGCGGGGCGGGACAACGGTTGAGGATGCCGTCTCCCCGGAAACAGGAGCAGGAACAGGAACAGGAGCTGGAGCAGGCAGGACCAGGTACAACATCAGGTGCAACTGCTCGGGCGGCGCCGAGACATCGGAGGTCTGGACCTCCACCGAGTTCCCATCCTTCGAGTCCTTCGCCGGGCAGCTGGACGAGATCGGCTTGGCCCGCGACGAGTTCATGGCCACGCTGCGCAACCTGCTCATACGGGCCAACGACCTGTTGGCGCCGCTACTCCAAGGTCCCTTCCAGCACATGACGCCCATCCAGATGGCCGAGTATACCAGCGCCATTCTGGAGACGCCTCCCTTGCATCCGAGTCTCTTCATGCCCGCGGTAAGCTGTCCATCTAACCATCAGTCCAGATTCCCGACCCTTCCCCACACTGCCCATCTCGTCCCTTAGAACGTGCCACGTCCCTGGACGGGCCTCACTGGCCTCGACCTGCCCTACGACCTCCATCCGCACAGCCTGACCCCCGAGGATCTGGCCCGCATCCAGGTAAGCTTCAGGTGCCTTTTGAGGCCGCCAGGTGTCACCGCCAACGCCAACGCCGCCCATCCCGCAGGCGCTGCCCAAGCCCGTGGATGCCGCCACCCAGACCGAGTTTCGCTGCATCTGCAGGCTCTTCTCGCAGGCAGGATCTGCGCCTGCATCCGGAACCCCACAACCGCCAGCCGTCTATTGCCCGGGACAATCGATCAATGGCCCGCGGTTGCCGGCTGCAGGCGCAGGAAACGGGGGACCGCGTGTTCCGCAGCCATATCCCAACCAATCCGCCCCGGGATCTTCACAGAACGGACAGGCACAGTCGCAGCAATACGGTTTCTGGAGCAGACCCATGCGTAAGTTTCGATATTGTTATCGGTAAATTCGATAATGTCGATATTGTATTCGTGCAAAAGTATGTAACAGGGAGAAGGAAGCTTTTCCGTCCCTAAAAAGTATATATATTCTTGATCAGGGTCACTGGCCCAGTTGATATAGCCATGTCCGTCTGTCTGTCCGTCCGTATAAACGCTGAGCTCTCGGAAACTATAAAAGCTAGAAGATTGGCACTTTGCATTCAGATCCTTGGAGTTCCTACGCAGCGCAAGTTTGTTTCAGACGAGGGCCACGACCCCTCTAAATATTTCGGAAAAGTAAAAATTCAGTTTTATTGTGTTTGTCAATACCTATCGAAGTGTAGAAGACATTTTTCAAATCGGAACATTCGTTAAAAAGTTGATAGTATCAGATAGTCTCGTGTTATCGATATATTCGATAATGTCGATATTTGTCCAGCTTCAATTACTAATCCACTGCATCCTCTCCTCCTCGCCCGCAGCAATGGCGATGCATCGTATGCCCCGACATGCCGCCTTCCAGCATCCACCGCCACAACGGCATCCACATCCGCAATCGCGTCCGCAGCCGCATCCGCAGCAGCATCCTCAGCCACATCCGCAGCCGCATCCACAGCCGCATCCGCAGCAGCATCCACAGCCGCATCCACAGCCGCATCCACAGCAGCATCCGCAGCCGCATCCGCTGACGCATCCGCAGCCGCATCCGCAGCAGCATCCGCACCCGGGAATGCAGCCGGGTCATCCGATGGCGCACCACAAGATGGGAGGAGCAGTGCGCTACGCGGAGGCGGGAAACTATCGTGGCTACCGGCTGCCTGGTCCCTACAGTCCGCGCAGCCAGGCGAGTCGCTACGGCGCCGTCGGCGCTGGTCGTCCTGCCCCGAATAATGGTAATATGGGAAGGAACCATTACCAGAACCCTGGCTACCGAGGCAATCCACTCTATGCGCGGACAGCGACGGGCAGCGGTCAACAGCAGATGGCTTCGGTTGCGCCGAACATCGGCCATCCCGGTCAACCCACCGGTAATCCTGTCCAGCCCAACGATCTGGGCATGCAGCTGAGATTGGATCTGAATGCGGAGGAAACGGCCTCCGACTCGTCGCGCACCGAGTCCTCGGCCACCGAGAACACCAGCGGTCGCTCCCAGTTGGAGGGCGGCGACTCCGAGCGCCGGGTGAGCGAGGAGAGCAGTTGCGTGGAGGCGGAGGTGGAGGACGAGGAGGACGACGGATCCGAGGGGGAGGAAGGCGAGGATGAGGGCGACGATGTCGAGGACGACGATGACCATGAGGATGCGGAGAATGAGGAGGAAGAGGATGGGGATGGGGATGGGGAAGAGGAGGAGGTTGATGGTGATCAGGGGGCAGGTCTCCTCGCAGCTCCGCAAGAGAACGCCCCCGATTCCGGTTCCTACTGCTTCGGTGAGGTGGAGTTCATGAAGTACGTCATGTCCGAGACACCCATGCTGCCCAATCCCGGCCAGCATCATCAGCAGCAGCAGCTGGAGCAGCGGAACTACGGAGCCGCCGCCTACATGGAGCACGGCCTGCCGCCAACCCCACGCTCGCATATGCCCTGCGCCCAGGTGACTCCCCACCACCTGGCCACCCACTTTCCAGGCTATCGTCCTGCCCGGGAGCAGCCCACGCAGGCCATGCCCCAAATGACTCAGCTGCCTCCCATGGCTCCCACACCTCAGCTGCCTCCCATGACTTCGATGCCTTCCATGCCTCCTATGAATCCAATGAATCCCAGGCCAGGAGGCAGTTACGCAGCCAGCGGCATTCCAATGGAGACGGCGCCAGGAGCCCAGGATCACTTTACCAGCCAGCAATTCAATGCCATGTACGGCAAACCGCGACACAATATCGACTACAATGCGGTCATGATGGGCCAGGAGGCGCCGGTGGCTGGAAGCAGTGGCATGTATATGAGGCAACCACCTCCTCAGCCGGCGGCACCAACCCAAGGAGCGCCCCCGCAGGCGACGACCATGTATCCCATGCGCCAGGAGCGCCCGATGGCCCCCATCCTGTTCGAGGTGGGCGGCAATCGCAGCCACAGCGCCGGCACGCCCATGATGATGCAGAACGTCATGAATGCCCACGGACAGGGACGCGGTCGTGGACACAGTCGTGGGCCCAGTCGCGGTCCTAGTCGAGCACCTCATGGCCACCACAATGCCTATGGCCAGATGCAGAGCTATCAGAATCAGAATATGAATCTGAATCCAAATCCGAATCAAAACCAGAATCATCAACATGGAATGCCCTTCAATGGGCAGTTAAACCAAATGGGACAGATGCCTCCGCATATGCGCGGCGCTCCTGGGAGCCACATGGGCCACATGGGCAGGGGCGTGGGCATGGGAGTGGGCCTGCTGCCCCTGCCGATGCAGATGCTCGGTGCGAATCGCATGCCCCAGCCGAATATGCAGCAGGGAATGCCCATGACTCGCCCGACGATGAGTCCTCGCCAGTATCCCAATCACAATCACAATGGCAATATGAATCCCAATGCGATGCCCAGCTATCAGGCTCAGCCGGAGGGCTCACCTCGTGTGAATTTCGTGGCCAATGTGGCGAACAAGCCGCGCGGCAGCACTCCACGCAACCAGCATCCCGGAGCGAGGATCCCATCGCCGGCCACTCCGAGACCAGGAGCCCAACAACCGCCGGTTACTCTGGCTCCGCAGGTGGCTCCTCCCCCTGCTCCGGCTCCTCCTCCTGTTCCTACTCCAGTTCCTGCTTCTCCACCGGCGGAAGGAGCAGCGGTCCAGCAGAAACCCATCCAACCATCCTACGCCTCCTTGCTGCAGTAGTTTTAGCTCCTTAGCCTTTTCAATGTCACCTATATGTCACCTATGTCCTTTTTTTTTCTCGTTTTTTTTTTGGACAAATAAAGCACGCACAATCGAACAATGAAGTCAAAAACAAGAGAGAACGCTATAGTCAAGCGCCCCGACTATCAGATACCCGTTACTCAGCTAAAGAAAGTGCGAGGGAGGGATATACAACTTTGATCACACATAACTTTTTAACGAAAGTTTCGATTTGAAAAATTTCTTCTACATTTCGATAGGTATAACTAAACACAACAAAACTGCATTTATACTTATCCAAAATCTTAAAAAATGTGGGCGCTAGACACATTTTTGTATCGTCTGTGGGCGATTATGGGTGATTGTGGGCGTTAGAGGGGGAGTGGCGCTCGGCTGAAATTAACTTGCGCTGCGTAGAAAACCCAAGAATAAATGTTGGTAATCCCAATATTATAGCTTTTGTAGTTTCCGAGATCTCAGCGTTCATACGGACAGACAGACGGACAAACGGACAGACGGACATGGCTAGATCGACTCGGCTAGTGAACCTGATCAAGATTATATATACTTTATAGAATCAGAAAAGCTTCCTTCTACCTGTTACATACTTTTGCGCGAATACAATATACCCTTTTACTCTATGAGTAACGGGTATAAAAACCCCCACAAGAGGTAATCATTCCATATTCATATAACGATGTGCGAATGGCAAATCGCGGCTCTCCCCTTTTTACTTCAATTCGCAATCCTGTGAATCCTGCAAATCCTGCGAGCCGAAAAGAAATGTGTTTACGCCGTGGAATTCTCAAGTGGGCCACCGGGACGAGGGTGAACCCTTTGAACTAATCGGGCTAATCTTTTACGCTGCCTGCATTCTAAAGCGTCCTTTGCCAGCCGCTGGCGGGGATTGGAAGGGAGTTTAGGAGGAGCTCCCTGCGCATTTCGCATTTCGCATGCATGCTTATGGCTCCTCTCATGTGTGAGCAAATGTAATTAAATGCCAGTCGCTGCAAATTTGAAGCAAATAAACATTTAAAGCGAGTGGCCACTGTGCTCTGTGTGTTTGCCCAGCGCCCATAGTTTTTAACCAGACATTTAACGCTTCCCTGAACCGCCGACCGCATTGGCTACATTTTTAATCTACAATTAACCACAGCTGCGGTGCAAGTGGAATTGGATTCGGAATCGGAATTCGATTCGCCGGGGCAAAGGGGCAGTATCAATATTGATTCTATTAATTATAAAAACATTAAGTGCCGGCCAACAAATGTAATTAAACGCGTTAAACAATTGCAGTGATGCAACCGCCCACCGCCAATCCCCGAGTGAAATCCGGAGTCCACTCCGTCCTCGTTTGCTGATGTGCGGCGATAAGCACGTTTTCAATTCGCACCGAGGAGCAGGAGGAGCAGGAGGAGTCCAACCAGGACTCCAACCAGCCAGGTGGCAAACGGGAAACAGAGAAAGGAGGAGCTGATCCGATTGTCGCACATTAATGACGAAATTATTGTTTCAATTGCTTTCAACCGTTGTCAATGCAAATTTTATGCAAATACTTTCGCGTTTCGCAAAAGTCCGGGTGTGCTGGCCTCTCTTAAATGCCATTGTGGCCAATAAGTCAATAATAATTATGGCCCGCTGTCCATTGTTCTGGCCCACAATCGCCTTCCCCCCCCCCTCCCCCTGCTGACCTCCACTGACCTCCACTGACCATTTCGGAATAGGCGTTAATTACTTTTATCTGCCCGTGGCCAAACAAACAAAATAATAAAACTGCAGCGCAACGTTTAGCGCCTGCGGCCCATAAACTCCCCTGGAGATATGCATATTTATTTATAAACAATTAATATTATGGCCATTGTTGTTGTTGCTTCTGCTGCCGGAGGAGCACGGGCGGCGCATAAATTAAGCCCGCCCAATCGCCCAATTGTTATGCAAAATCGTCACCGGGGAGAGTTCAGTTCGGCAGATAAAGTCACTCGATCTGGAAACGTAAATTGTCTGTGCCGCTTTCATTGAGCAATTCGCCGTTTTTCTTTCTTTTCCTTTTTGGTCAAGGTGTGCTTTTAACTTATTCGAATTGGTAAATGACTGAGAGTAATATTCTTAATAATTTTCATTTTGCTTTTTTGCTGTAACTTGGCCAAAAATGGTCCTACACCAAAAATACATACTGTTTTGAACAGATAACAAAATAATTTTTAAATCCATGACACTTTCCATGTGATTCTAAAAAAAATACAATTTTCGAAAATTTTCATTTTTTTATAAGGGGGTACATCATGATTTTTTGCAAAAAATTGACAAAAATTAAAATGTCAAGGCTTAAATGCCAATCGATTGGAAATTTAATAACGAGTTCAGAAAGGTAAGACATTCCATATTTGGATTAATATTTTCATTGTTTCAGCCAAAAAACCAATTTTATTTTTTGTAGAAAATTGGGATTTGGGTTTTTTATTTTTTTTATTTTTGTTTTTTTGCTGTAAAATGGCCAAAAATGGTCTTACACCAAAAATACATACTGTTTCAAACAGATAACAAAATAATTATTAAATCCATTACACTTTCCGTGTGATTCTAAAAAAAAAAAAATTTTCGAAAATTTTCATTTTTTTTATAAGGGGGTACATCATGATTTTTTGCAAAAAATTGACAAAAATTAAAATGTCCAGGTTTAAATGCCAATCGATTGGAAATTTAATAACGAGTTCAGAAAGGTATGACATTCCATATTTGGATTAATATTTTCATTGTTTCGGACAAAAAAACAATTCTATTTTTTGTGGAAAATTGGGATTTGGGTTTTTGGCTGAAATATGAATTTTTTCTTTTTGTTCTTTTGCTGTAACTTGGCCAAAAATGGTCCTACACCAAAAATACATACTGTTTTGAACAGATAACAAAATAATTTTTAAATCCATGACACTTTCCATGTGAATTTAAAAAAAATAAAATTTTCGAAAATTTTCATTTTTTTATAAGGGGGTACATCATGATTTTTTGCAAAAAATTGACAAAAATTAAAATGTCATGGTTTAAATGCCAATCGATTGGAAATTTAATAACGAGTTCAGAAAGGTAAGACATTCCATATTTGGATTAATATTTTCATTGTTTCGGCCAAAAAACCAATTCTATTTTTTGTAGAAAATTGGGATTTGGGTTTTTTATTTTTGTTTTTTTTTCTGTAAAATGGCCAAAAATGGTCTTACACCAAAAATACATACTGTTTTGAACAGATAACAAAATAATTTTTAAATCCATGACACTTTCCGTGTGATTCTAAAAAAAATAACATTTTTGAAAATTTTCATTTTTTTTATAAGGGGGTACATCATCCTTTTTTGCGAAAAATTGCCAAAAATTAGAATCTCCAGTTTTGAATGCCAATCGACTGGGCATTTCAATACGAGCTCAACGAGGTATGACATTCCATATTCGGACTATTATTTCCATTGTTATGGGCAAAGTACTGATTGTTTTGGATATAAAATCAGGATCTGGGTTTTCGAAAAATGTTGAAAAATAATTAAAATAATAATCAGTAACAGACAGAGGGCATATTATTTCCAGGGGATAGTTCTTAATTGTGGTCCAGTTTAGAAAGAGGAGAATGAATGGAAAGCGTTTAGTGGAAGTCAAGTGGGTGGCAAGCGAGGGAGGCCATCCACTCGATGCACAGCCCCCTGGTGGTGAGACTGCCTCCTTGCATGGGTCATATAATATAATTAATGCTATGAATTACTTGGGAGCTCCGCATCCTGCGCATCCTTCGCATCCTTGCGTGTGTCGGGTGGTTCATGCGGGAGCCATAACACGATGATTCCCGGGCGTTCAAGTGTTTAACCTACAGAACAGCCACCTCCCGATGCAAAGAACGCACAAACACTGGAACACTCGAATCCTGTCCCATCCAGGACCCCGTCCGCCCGCAGAGGGTCAGTTATCCTGGCTGCCCGTCGTTGGGGTTTGGGGTTTGGGGATATTCCAACACGTTGCTGCTTGGTCAGCCACATGCACTTAATTGCTTTATGAGGCGGTCACTCGCTTGTTATAGACTTCAATTTGATTTTTCTGCGAGTGGGAAAAACGAGACGCAGGGGATCAATTATTTTACGGAGACTGCGGAGGCCGCAATGCCGCAGGATAGAGACGTCGGCGACGTCGGCGGAGCCGTTGACCCCAAATGGTGTTTTAAATGCAGATTTTGGCACCCGAAACGAAAGTTTTTTAATCATTCCGATGGCACTCTCCATCAAACGAAGATGATGATGATGATAGCATCAGCGAGGTAATGATAATTGTGATGAGGATCGCAGGGATATGGGTCCTGCGACAAGGAGCACGTCAGCAGGGCGCAACTTTTTAATGTCAGTTCCGCGCACTTTTACGGCGAGGTGCGAAAAGAAATTGAGAGATCGCAGGGACTCGAAGGTGGTATATCCTGCCGTCAGGTGGGTAAACTGGGAAACTTTGCCGGGAAACTGGAAGTTTGTAATGGCTTTTTGTTTGCGACTCACGCACACAAATCATTGCCCCGCAACCCTTACTTACTTCATCCCGTAGGTTTCTGGGGTTTGGGTTTCCATGGCAAAGTCTCGTTTGATACAAGTTTTTCGCAGGCATTCCACCTTTTTTTTCTCGTTTCTTTTCTCGCCGCCCGTGGCACATGTCTGAGTTCTGAGTTCTGAGTCCTGCGTACGTTTCTCAGGATTCAGGATTCCGGACTGCGGATTTCGGACTCCTGGCGAACACTTAACATAATTTGCTGGCCCCATGACAATCGACTGACCAGGACATTGCCAGGACGACGAGGACTGTGGCTCTTGGACTTGGAATGGCTCATCCGCATTCTGATTATATTAAAATTGTTGCACATCATTTGATTTGATTTAAAAGGAATTCCTTGCAAGTCTCTTTTGAAAGTGGGAAAGCGTAAAATTGTTAAATGTGGAAAATGGTAACCATTGCTAAGGAAATCCCTCTCCAGTCGATTTTTCCATATGCGTTTAAAAGGGGATGGGGACTACATGGTATTTCCATTTTGGCACTTAAGTCAGCCAAAGTCAATTATAATCAACGCCTCCCCAAGAAAAGGATTAAAAAGCATCAGGCGCAGGCATACGTGTGAGTTTAACTTATGCAAAAGAGTTTCAAGACTTTCGGAGGTGGAAGGTGGATGGTGGGTGACTTACCAACCAGCCGCCGGCGTTTTCCAAAGGAGCAACAAAAGAGGAACACCTTATCCATATATAGGATATACCACATTACCATCCATAAATATGCCACAGAAAGTGTCAGTTTTCGCACTAACCAAGCCCGGCAACTGAAAGGATAACCAGATGTCCTGATGTCCTGATGTCCTGATATCCAGATATCCACCGCAAACTTAATTGCTTCACTCCGGACTCAGCCTGGACTTCTTAATGTGTCCCGTTGCCATTTGCATTCTGCGTTCTTATCGCGGCGAGGCCAAAAAACCATCGGCTTGGACTGGAATTCAGATTCGGTTTGTGTTTCTGGCACGCAAATTATATGCAAACGAGCTTAATATCCGGCCAAACAGAGCCACACACACACGCATGGAAAAAGGAGGAGGAGAAGGAGGAGGAGGTCCTGGCCAGGCTTTTTTGCCTTTTCTTGCCATTTAACATCAAGTTTCAGCGCATATAACTCACTCGCACTCGCACACAGCCGCTATACCCGGAATCTGGGAATCCTGAGAGTCCTGGAGTCCTGGGAGTCCTGGGAGTCCTGCCGTCCCCAGCTCCGCACAACGAGAGTCCACTGATAATTTCACTGCACTCCACTGATAACAACATTTAATTTAATGCCCGAGGTCAGCAATATTCCATTTATTATTGGATTAAATTCGGCAGCAAAAGTTTTTTGCCCGGTCGCCAGGCGGATGTGGGATGGGCAACCAGAGGCGGATGCGGATGCGGATACAGATGCGGATGCGGATGAGGGACGCCCACTATCAGTGAGGCTGGGATAAGCGGTCTCTGGATCTTCCTTCGCTTCCATGCTTGTGCATTTTTATGTGGCACACACTTGTCGCACTTGTCGTCGCTGTGCCAGCATGTCCTGCCTCGTCGTCCTTTGTCCTGCGAGGCTGCCAGGCTGCCTGACTGCCAGGCTGTGCCTTGCGACTAGACGACAGGAAATGTATTTACAATTTTTTATGTATCGCTTTTTTCTCTGCCAGGCAAGCAGCCGCATGAAATTTGCATGACTCGCTGACTGAGTGACTGACGGATGGGGGGGGGGGGTCCTGGCCAGGACAAAATGCCCATAAGGGATTAGCTGCCGCTGCTGCTCCCTTTTGGCTTTCTTTTTTTTCGACTGTCCTGTCGGAATTTGTTGCAAAACTCATTTAAGCCAAGTTATGTCGAGTATGTAAATTGTTTTGGCCGCTCACCGATTCTCCTTTCCATTTTCCATTTTCCTTTTTGCCATTTTCCATTTCCCGTAACCGTTTTCATTTTCATTTTGTTTCGCCACGAAACTTAATTGTTTTAGATGCAAAGTCATCAGCGCACTGGACTCTCCGAATGGCAGTAAACAAGCAAACATAACCGGAAGGAAGTATCTCACTCGAATCTCAGTCAACCATAAAGCCCAACACACACGATGAATTTATGCATGAAATTGTCGACGCCCGCGTCCTGTCCGCCCGATTTTCGGGATGTCTGTGGCCTATCGAAAGGAAATTGAAACAAAACCTCATTGCAAACAGTCGTTGGAAGGGAGTCCTGTGTGTCCTGTGTCCTGGCTTCTGTTGCAGGCAGACATCGCACAATTTCCACTTCCGTGTGGACTGTATGTATGTGCTCTCTCATTCGCAGGACACTTTTTGCCCAAGCTGATAACAGTGTTCGTCCCGCCCCACCCACTAGGAATTCCACTGCTCCTTCTCCTCCTCCTGATAATGTGTCACATGTAGAATGCGGGTGCCAGGATTCATTTCTCCCTCTCGCGTGTGTCTGTCATGTCCTGCTTGTCCTGTTTGCCTTGTTTGCTACCCAGTCCGCTCGTAAATAGAGCATAAATGGTTAATTCAATCATCTTTTTCGTCTGACAAGACGAATTACACTCGCAGCAGCTGGCACAACTTTAAAGTCAACATTTAAATGGCTGGCAAAGGGAGTTGGGAGTACGAAGAAGCACCTAATTGAGCCATGAAAAGGTCGAAAACCCAATGAAATTCCAGGCCAGTGCAGAAGGTGCAAGATGCAGTCTGTCCGTTATACAGAATACGGACAACGGACAAACTATCGATTCTGAACTCTCGAAACCGGAATCGGTTAAGGCTTAGTGGCTTCGGGACTTAATAGCCAGACGGAAAGTGGCCCGCACATCCCGGCTCCATTCAAGCAAATCGCATTAAGGCTCATTTGTTTTGGCAGCTGCACCTTGGGTGCTGGGGATTCGGAACAATGCAAGACAAGGAGTACCCTACCCTGTGACTAGGAGCACCCACTAGTCATCTATCGTTACTCCTTTTCCATTTCACAGCTGCTACCGAACCGAAAAGGGTTTTCGTTTCCCCCAATTTTGCGGCACTATTTGCCATACGTGGTGCCCCGATAACATCTCCATCCTCCATCCTCCATCCTGGTCCAGCATCTTCATCACACGTTGCGCCCACAGAAAGTTTGCCTGTCTCTTGGTTCTTCTCCCCTAAGAAAAGGATGAAAAGTTCCCCCGAACAAAAGTCTCAAATTTGTTCCAATGTAAACTGTCGCTTGGCTGGGCCTTATCAACAATTGCCCAAGACGGAACCCGGAACCCGGAACCTGAAGAAGCCCCGGTCCAAAGAGGAATAGTTTAAGCTGCTTAACAGCTTCTTTGCATGCGCCGTCGAAAGTTTTTGGACGTTGGCAACTTGATTTAGTGCTCTCTGACCTCAGTTTAAACATAAACAGCCGCGTCCAACCATCCAACCATCCGACCATCCAACCCTTCTGGTTACAAAAGTTTTCACTGGCAAGTAAAGACATAAATGGGATTATGATCTTATCACGTGCCCAGCAGCCAATGCAGCCTCCACATCCGCAGCCACATCCGCATCCTGGACGACCAGACACATTCAGAGGGGGGAACATTATAACAACACCTTCGCTCCTCCGGTGGACAACTTGTTCTGCGACTGCTTGGACAAACAAGTTTGCGGCTCAGCTTTGTCAAAGATTTATTCCTTGAGGTTAAGCGACGGCTGGCCAGGAGCTTCAGGTCCTTCGGTTTCACAACTTAATATGGAAAATTTTAAGTACATTTTCGCAGAAAGAAAAGGGAAAGAGTCTGGCGAAACTTTGGTGGTGGCAATCTTTAATTAAGAGCGGATTAGTTTGGACATGGGTTCGATCTGCCTCAGACGGAGTGACCTCCCTCCTCCTCCTCCCCCAGCAGCCACTTTCAATCTTTGCTCTTTTTCGGTTTTGCTCTGATTTGCATCTGCGGTTTTGCAACCACCAGCAGCTGGCTTCATTAGTTAGCCGACCTCCTTCTAAAAAACTGGGAATTGGAATGATTCTGGCCTCAGACTTTCTGAGTGCGCCATTAAAATTTAATGCTTGTAAGAGATCAGCGGCAAATGGCAAGCAGTAGTCTCTAGTCTCCATTCCAGATTAGCTGTCAGAAGTTGTTCGATTTAATTTCACGCTCCTTCTTCTTCCTGACCTGGCGCCATCTTAATGTTCCTGTTGCCAATTTTTTTTCTTTTTCTACCCAACCATCAACCCCCCCCCCCCCCTGCTAAACGATAAGGCCATATCTTTCTAGTTCGCTTTTTAATGGCTTTGGGAAATTGCACGCGCCGTTTACGCGCTCGTTAGAGAAGCTCCAGAAATGTGCCCATCACAGTACAGCATTATGGTTATTGATAAACCCGAAGAAGAAGAAGGGAGGAAGCCATCAATGGCTGACTGGGAATGGGAATGGTAAGGGGAATGGTAAGGGGTGCAATTAACCCACAGACAATGGGGCAATTGGCGGGTTAAAGTCGAGAAATAACGATGCGAGTGAGCACTTGGTTATTCAGTGGCGCAACTCCAGCAACTCCAGCAACTCCAGAAACTCCAGCCGACATGCAAATACTTTCTTCAAATTTTTACAATTCTAATTATGCAGCCGAATTACAAGCGACACTGGCTTGGATGATTATGGCGAGCACTTGGCATAATTAAGATGGAAAGCGAGGCACTCCACTCCGGTCCACGTGTGTGCACTGTGTACTCTGTACTATGTAGTAGATTGTACCGCCTGAGATTGTTCCCAGCATGCATAAAAAATAAGAGACAGGCGACAGCGACGGCATTTTAAAACTTTCACAAATTAAGACGAGCGGTGGCAGACGACACAACCCCTTCCTATGTTCCAACCGAAGACGAACCACCCTGAGCTGCTTCCACTTCCACTTCCACTGAGCTCATGTTAATCAGGTTATGATAATTATTTGTAACAAATTGTTGCCAGCCACCGACCGTTCGGAGGGGTTGCAATTAAAATGTGGAAACTCCACAGTGCGGCAAATCGGGCCAAAGCTGGTGGAAAACTTTATGGAAATGACAAGGCAGCCAAAGCCAGACCAAGCGACATTTTCATTTAGACAATTAAAATTTAAAGTGGCGTTAAATTATACAGGCATTAACGAAGCGACCTCCGAAAAGGGGGGAGGGGGTTCAGTGAACCATGTCCGAACCGGGGGACATATAGCCCCAAAGAGTGCCCTCTCAATTATTCAGATGGCACTGGCTCACAAAACTTTCCTCTTTGCACCTTCCTCACTTCCCCACCTTCCCCACCTTCACCTCATCGCGTGTCACTTTGTCAGCTACGTAAGTTCGTAAGTTTTGTAAGTTTCGAGGCCTCCCCAACCAATCACCTTATCTGTCAAAATGGTGGAAATGAACTCGGCTTTCCACTATCTCAAAGCCAAACCGCAGGTCGGCAAGCCAAGACTCGGATAGTTTCCTTCGGAACAGGGAACACGGACAGAAGCAGGGAGCATAAGTTACAGGCAGGTGCCCGATAAAAGTTTTGAGTTGACAATTAAGAAATTAAGTTGCCACTTAGGCAGGCTGTCAGTGTCAGTTTGACAAGCAGTCGCATAAGCAAACGCAAAGGCACGACTCTGTAGATAAAGATAGGGATACGCCGGAAGACGCATACATCATACACACCGGCACTCCACGCCATATACCCTTTGTCAAGGGCGTATTAACTTTTCAATCAAATACATTGTATCTCCAGAATTACTCTTAAAGGTTTCCTTTCTTGAATATCGGGGTCACCTCATAATTTAAATGACTCAGGAAAATGTTAAACTTTAGGGGGTAGAGTAACTTTAAGTCAAAGATTCCATCATCAAGTTTAAGAAATACACAACTACCTAGAATTACAGCTCTAGGTCACTTTTCTTTAATATCGGGGTCACCACATGATTGAAATGACTTTAAAACTAACCATAAAATTGAAGGGATATATTAATTTGCAGTCCATCTATAAAGAAATGGAAGTACACAGAAATATAGGCCACCTTTCGTCAACATCGGGGTCACCACATGATTTAAATAAGTCAAAAACGAGGTAGATAATTCAAAATTTCAAGAGGCATAGTAGTTTTCAGTGCAAGTTCTAGACATTAGGTTTAAGTCGGTTAATCGGGGTCACCACATGATTCAAGTAAGACAAAAACGAGCTAGATAATTCAAAATTTCAAGAGGTATATTAGTTAATCGGGGTCACCTCACCTTTACCTCGGCTTATCCCACTTCCGAAAGGGCATGCGGCATTCGATGGGCTGGCAACTTTTCTTCCAGCCCGCTTCGTTTACATTATCAACAGACTAACACCTTGGCAGCTTGTGAGTGCGAGTGCGAGTGCTACCTGATATATCCGTTGCCGCTCTTAGCTATAAATGCCACTCATAATTAAATCAAATGTTTGTCTGCTGCTCGCAAACTTTCGCTGGCTCTTTGCGTGAAGCTTAAACATTAATTTCCTACGTGCCCGTGTTAGTTGTTGCTACTCTATCACGGCCGAAAGGTAAATAGAATGCGGCAAGTTTGGCTCCCCAGGGGAGGCTTTTCATATGCCAAATGCGATATGCCCGGTCTCTCTATACGGCAACCTCCTAACTCATCGGCCCCACCTCCCACAATTATTCTGCCGTGGCATAGTTTGCGCTCTAATGAGCGTTTGTCTGTGGCAAGCGTATCATTTGCTGCCTCGACTTGCGTTCCTGTAAATTTTGTAGCCTAATGTCTTCATACGTCTGGTTTTCCAACCCATCCCATCCCATCCCCTCGAGCGCCTGCCATATTGTGATACTTTGCGTGTTCGGATGCGTTTGGCATGCCAGAATGATATTAGTCACACACCGATAGAGAAATGGGGAATTGGAACTGGTAACTGGGAACTGGTAACTGGGAACTGCTAACTGGAATTGGCCGGGGCAGACAGATGGAGATTCATTTGCACAACAGCATCATTTGGCAGTACACTTCATGCCCCATTCGAGAGAGAGAGAGAGAAGAATGACGAAGAATCACTGGAGCGGGGGTAGAAAATTCTCCTCCCGGTTGTTTCGAATATTTTCGGTGTGCCATATGAATTCCGTGGGCCCTTGCAACGCGGCAGCTCGTTAAAGTACCGGTTTTCCGGTTACCCCGCCAACTTTGACATTATTCCTCAGTAAACAGTGGGGAAAAAAAGTAAGGAACATGAATAGCGGGCAAATGTTTGGCAACTTCCGGTTTCAAATGGCCATCGCAGGAGCCATTTTGACAAATCTAAGGGGCAGTGGAGTGGAGAGTAGGGGATGGGGGTTGCATAATGGATGCGGCGATAAAAGCCAGCCAGGGGCAACAAAAGATGTAAACGATACCTAATTTCCGGCCAGGATCTGAATGGTCAGGTATCCTATAGGCAGGCTGTCTTGCATTCCATCACCCTGAACTCGAACTCGAACTCAGTGAGCCGTGAGCTTTTATAAACTTATCTCATAACATTAATTGTGGTCAACACTTTTCGGCCATTTAACCCAAATGGTCAAAAGAGAGGGGGGTTCATGTATGTATGTTTACATTGTCAGTGATTTATGCAACTGCGCCACATGAGCCATAAATACCGAAATGCCAAAACTTTTACCCTGGCCAGGTGAAAGCTGTGTGTGTTGTGTGTGTGTGGTGTGCTCCCAAGTGGCCAACTAAGCGGTCAAAAGGCTCTGGCCCACGCAACGAGTCACACAAACGGACCAAAGTTAAATATTTAAGCAGGCCAAAGCATAGCGAAAACAAGTCAATTAATTTGAAACGACCCTCGGCTGCGCAGAGAAAGTTCTGCGGCATAAATAAGGGACCTCGATAAACGGCATTACTATGCACTCGGCATAAAGTTGGTCCTTGGTCTTTAAAAGGGGCCAACATTCAAGTGACTCAGTTTGATACATATACAATGAAGGCTATACTTCCGATTCTGATACCTACACAGAAATACGATTTAATAGAATTATATTTTAGAGTTTATAGGAAAAGGAGTACGAATATATCATAATAACTAAGGGATCGTAAAAGTTACAAATGCTAGCTTATAAACTGTTCTTTTAATTGGTCCTAGCGAAATTTATTGACAGTCGCTTTATAAGAAAATGTTTTATTTTTGTTTTAAAGAAACAACGATATCGATATCAAGATATCGTTCAGTAAGAACTTCATTGTAAGAACTTCATCAATAGTCAGTGAGATTTATTTCGGTGAGCAATGAAACTTTCAGCAAAGGGGGTTGTGATTTCTCTTAGTGAGCTCCGAATATGCCATTATATCAATCGCATGACGCAACGGAAACAGGGAGCCCAAAGGCGGCGAAAACAAATATCGCAGCATACTTTTCGGCATCGTCAGCACGGCTCGAAGGACCAAAGGGCACGGACACGGTTACAAGCTCATTAAACGATTGCCAGCCTCACAGCCTCACAGCCTCAGGTGGAGCAGGAGGAATAGAGCCGTTAATTTCTTTTTATGAACCAGCTGGGAAACATTCCTGCAAAGAGGAAGGACGAAGGACGAAGGGCCAAGAGACAACAGGCGAAAAAATTAAGAAAATAAAACTTACACTCGAAGATAGAGATCTCCCACAACCAGGACTTCAGTTCGCCGGGGAGAAGCAACAACTGCTGTAATCAGCAGTTAACGAAATATAAAAACAAAAAGGGACATCGGACGAAGGACGACGGACTTTGGACTGCTGGCTGTGCGCTAACGAGCAATTAGATTTCATTCTAAGCTGGGGAATTAATTGCAGTTCCTTCCTCCTTTTCCTTCTTTTCCTCCTTTTGTGGCAGCTCCCAGCGGGAGTCCTTGGGGCCAAAAGGGCCTGCGATCCCCGCCATATGCCACTTGTGATTCACTGGCTTGGATTGGGCCAATTGGCCCCGAAAGCCCGAGTTCCCATCTTCACACTGCTTGACAACGTAAGCACCTTTCGGAATTGCACATTAGCACATTAGCTCGCCACCCAGACGGCCTTGCGTAATGAGCTTCGGTCTTTGGCCACATCTCTGTGATTAATTCTTTATTGTGTTTTTTGGGGGGCGGGGGGCTAAGCAAATAATTGGGGTGGCCCTTTTGCCACTTGGCTTAGACGAGCTACTAACGGCCCATTTTGGGCCATAACAAACTGGCCCTTGGAAATTAGTACGAAGCTTATGGCCAAGTAATTCCCGCCATGTGTGTATGGATCCATATCCATATGGTTATGGATAGGGTTACCCTTTTCGCTGCCAGTGTTGCAACAAAATTCGTGCCTTGCTTTAAATTGTCAACCCTTTCCCGACTATCGAAGTCATTTAACCAAAAAGCGATTAATCTATAAACACATAAACAACATGCCCAGCCAGCAAGGGAGCACAAAAAAAATAAACCAAAAAAAGAAAGGAAGGACGAAGGATGAAAAACAGGCGCAGCGCCCAGCGGCGGACACTGAAAAATGGCCAAAATCAGTGGGAAAAATCGAAAATCGAAAATCGCGCCATGGGCAATGGTCAGTGGGAACTGGGAAATGGGGAATGGGCTCTCGGCTGGCAGTTTATGCAAATGTTTGGCCACATGCAGTGCAGTGTCGCAGCCGATTTCCGGCCATGTGTGACAGTGGCCAGTGGTCAGTTTTGGCGGCTGGAGGGAGCCTGCCAGCCTGGGAGGCAATAAAAGTAGCCGCCGCCGTCGTAAACAAAAAAAAACAAAAAACGGGGGAAAAAGGAAGGAAAGGAAATCCCCACCAGGGATGCGAATCGAGGGATACCCTGGTGAGCTCTTCAGGGGATCTCCTCGGCCTGAGTGATGATCTAAAATTTTCGGATCCCAAGGATTTGCGTTGCGAATTTATCCTTTGGGTCTAGGAATTCGTTATGCCACACTTTTCGTCTAGTCGGGATTAACTTGGGGTTTCCAGGGTCTCCATCCCCTCTGCGGCCGTCGCTTCGCCCATTTAACGGTATTTGGCCATTTGCAATTTATGTGACTCGCCCTCCAACGAGGGACGCGAAATCTGGTCGAAAAACGGGGGCTTCTCCGCCTCTTCCGTTGACATTTGCATGGGCATTTCATATGCAGGCTATTATTGTTAAATGACTTTGACTGGCAACAATTTTTGAAGTATTCCCCGAACTCGATTACTTATGAATGGGGTGTACTCTTCCCGAGACCGAGGGACTGTTTTTACAAACATTGGTCACTCGTCACTGCCCATTTCCCATTTCCGCCTTAGTTTGATATTTTAATGTCTTGAGAAAATTGAAAGACCAAAAAAAAATGGAAAAAGGAAGAAAAACGGGAAGCAAAGCGGAGCTGGTGAAGTCAGAAGTCGGAGAGCGGAAATATTTACCCAGGCGGAGGGCGGAAATCGCAAAATAAGCAAATTGTCTGGCAAAATAAAAATTGTTTCCGCAACGCACGGACGCAGTTGGGTTAGCAGTTGGGATGTCCTGCAGGAGCACTTGTTGCAGACTCTTCTGGAATCAACAAATATATATTAGGTGTCTGAAAATATGCATTGCTGCTTGCACAAAAAAAAACCATGTAAAATCATGAATGATTTTCGTAGAGGAAAATCTTTTGATTTGAAATCAACATTTAACAAAAAAGGAAAAACATCATCTGCAAAACAGGATTTGAACTCACGACCCAGAGATTATGAGTCGGATACTCTAACCACCCTAAGTCCAGAAAAATAGTTGACCTAAATTTTATAATAGTATTTTTAAAACAACAAAATACATGAAGGAAAAAAATGGTTTTGTTTGTAAAAATAAAACAACAAAATACACGCAAACAAATAAAATAGTTTTGCTACGATATTAATAAGGACGTCACTATTAATTTTCCAAAACAACAAAATACATGAAAATTTCGTAAATAGGTTTTCCACTATTTTAATTGTTAAATACTATTCAATGAACAAAAAAAATAAAACTACAAAATACATGAAAAATGCAGAAAATAGTGAACTACTATTTCCTATGTTGATTTTACATAGTTTTTTTTGTGTGTGGGACTTTTGTAAAAAACAAATATTGTATCATACTTTTCGGCTCTCTTATGAGTGACTTCCGTAGTTGGGAAATGGGGGTTCTGTAAATTAGTTTTCCATTTTTCTGTGATTACCTTAAAAGTGAAATCAGCAAATGTTTGCTGTTCTCTGTCATTCGAGTTTCTATTTCCCTGTGCTCCTGGCTCCTCATCCATGTAATTATGCCCCCCAATCCCCGCCTCCTTCTGGCTGGCTGACAATGGAAACCCTAGTACGGTGGCTTTGATCTGACAAACAAATTGGCGCACAGGTGAAGCCGGGAGTGGTAAACAAGTAAACAAGTGATGACAAAAACGCAACCACCCACGCCCCTGTCCTCCATGGAAGGTGTTCCAATTATCCATGTGTTGGTGCTATTAGCGCTCTTTTCCAAGGGGGGCAGCAAAACATCCTAATGAGTTGCCTGGCAGCCTTTGGACATTGAAATGCGAGTGCCGAAATCTGTTCCTCCTCTGTTATTTTGACGCCTCACTTCGGGGGATGTGGATGTGGCTGTGAATGGATTTTGGGCATTGGGGATGCTGGTATTCATATGTGTGTATGCTCGTCTTGTTTTTCTGGTTTATTGGGCTAATTCAATAACCAACAATACCGACAACCCAAACTCAAACCGAAGGCAGGCGGTAAAAAAGCAAGGACAAGGCTTCACTTTGGGGGGTTGGCAGTCGGCCTTAATGCATGACAGTTATCTGCCCACAGGATTTCCGTTTTAGATCATCACACACACACAGGCAAAATGGCCAGGCTGTTCGCACTCAATCAGATAGCTCCAATCGCCTTGGCCAAAGGAATTCGGCAACCGCAATCGTGTGGGTGAGTGTGTGTGGGTGCGATGTCCTTTCTGGCAGCTTTAACTTAGCCCCCCTTCCTTGTTTTGGGTATATTTTTGCATGTGTTTTAATTTGGCAGGCACTAAATCAATTCCCACCCTCGCAAAGGCCGCACACACACACGAGTTTATAACTTTATCGGGCATAACGAGTGCATTATCCTGGCACAGGCTGGCACACGTCCTGTTCGTCGGCTGTTGTCTTGCTTTGCTGCGGCATTTAAAAATAACTTTAATGGAAAATTTATCGATCTGGTATCCTTGGGATGGGGCTGCCAAGGCTCCTGCTCCTGTTTCTGATTGCCGAACGGAGATAAGCGACGCAAAAGCACAAGCACAAAGCCAACGTGTGTAGGCAGTAAATCGCCTGAAAAGAAATCAACAAGGATATTATGTGCCTGCCGCCTCCGTATCCTTCGTATCCTTGTATCCTTGTATCCTTGGCCATTTTGCAGGTTGATTTCCCCCCTTTTGTGGAACATATTAAGACATTTTAGTGCCGTTTTCACTTCATTAGTTTCGATTTGGCAGCGATTCGTTCGGAATGCAGTTGGCCCAAGAGGGTTAGGGGGATGCAACCCGAGTCTGGAACCCCTCCCTATCCCCATCGCATATTTTTATGAACTGCTCCCAGCTGGCAGCCAACAGAGCTACTTAATTCTGCCATCGCCATCTGGGGAATGGAAGCTGCGAAACTCCGAAACTGGCTAAAGTTTTGCCGTCTGAAGTCTTAATCATGGCGCGGGAATTATGAAATGTGCTGCGTAAGAAGAGAAACCATTAGGCTAATGTACTAGAGAGAGAGATCCTCCGCCTTCCCATCGTCCACCGATGACAACTGTGTGTTCTTCTTGGCGCGATGAAGTGATTGTCCGGGAATTCATCCAGTGGACTGGCAAAAGACAGGACGATGGACCGACCAGCACCAAGCACTTAACCTAATAACGAGCTTTGGCCGCGAAGGAGCAGGATGACAGAACGTTAAGTAAACGCCATTTGAGCGCCATCGCCTCTCAAAGGGGCGGGGACAAAGTTTTCAAGTTTGAAGAACTCGCATAAAAATGACGGGCATTGTAGTCTTGCTCTGATTTGATGAAGACCTTCGTACTTCCTTCGTTTGTTCCACGAGCCACCAGGCGCAACCGAAAAATTCCGCGACAATGACAACAAACAAGGCAAACAAAAAATCTCAAAAAAAAAAATAAGAAAGGCTGAAGAAGTTGGGGACACAGCAAACAAAGATGCAAATCCGCTTAAGTATCTTGCAATGATTGCCGTCAGCGAGGAAAGAAAGTCGCTGGCGTCCCCTTCTGCAAAGGAAAAACAACCCCCACCCCCTGACTTTCTCCCTGGCGAACCACTTAAAGTGATCAAGAAGGATTCACAGTTTGTAAAATGGAATTTTATGGCTTAGTTAGAGTGAGGGGCGCTGAAAAAGAAGAAGACGACGACGGCGAAAAGGAAAATATTTTTTGCGCGGCCGAAGGGAAAAGTGAACAAATCACACCCCATTACAAAGGAGTCCTTCAGTGAGAGGGGGGAAGGAAGGGGGTGGGGGATGGCCAGAGGCGGCCCAGGACACGCACAACTCTGGGCAAGGACCCAAGGAAATTCCTCAGCAAGGAGGACTGTTTTTTTTTGTTTGCCTTTTTTGTTTCCTCGCAGATTTGGAGCGGCTTATCGCGCGACTTCATTTGAATATTCCGCCATCGCCCCCGCACTTTGTTTATGCATTTGTTAATGTTGTAACGGAGATTTTTACGAGTGGAGCGGCATAATAACAATAATGAAAAGCTATTATGAGCCCAAGGATAAATGCCAGGCACAGGAAAAGAAATCCAGTTCGACACGCCCACGCATCCCACGTGCCATTTGGCCATATTAGGCGAATTAGAAGGAGCACCGAGGATTTGGGGACGCGAGGATGAGGGAACAGGTCTCCTGGAGGAGATAAAAGACCCTCAACGGTAATGTTGACTTCATAATACGACTTTATAGCCGCTAATGGCAAATTAGGCGACACATTTGCCATCCACTTCAGTTGGAAAAAAATTGAAAAATTGTTACTGAAAATAATAGCTAAGAAATAATATAAATTTAGATCAATAGAGAAAAGTGTTATTGGTATAACAAAGTTTTCCAGATAAAATTATTATACAAATTATCCATTTATAAATGCTTATCCACTATTAAGTCTCCCAAACTCCACCTGATTTTCATAAAAATTGATAAAATTTTTGAAATATTTAAAAGTTTGAAGCACAATTTGTCTTGATTTTTTTTATGTAATATTTATTTTAATAAAATATATTTGTTCAAGTGTTGGGAATTACAAATCGAACATTCGTTTCGGGAAAAAAATTGATTAAATTAAAAACTTAAAAATTCAAAGTTACTACACCCAAAAGAAATATCAAAAATACCTTGTTGAGTTTTATTTTTTTGTGGTTTTTTTTTATTGGATGTAGTTGTCTGCCTTTTTTATACATTTTCTTTACTGGGTGATATTGTTCTTGAGATAGAGGACCGGTTTATACTGTACCTCTACCAACACGGAAAGTTCCAGATGATTCGGACTGGAGCTCCAGGATAAGCACATATTAATAATCACAAACCAAGTACCTGGGTTCACGATCAATATAAATTGAAAAGACTTAAAGCACAGTTCTATCTAACGATTTCTGGAAACATTTGCTGGAAACTTTATCTGGGGATTAGTTTAGCTAAAAAAGTATTAGGGTTCTTAACACTGATCCTTGAGCTGCTCGTATGAATGGAGATTCATCATATCCCTACATTTCAATAAACTTTTAATGTTTGTGTAAAAAGTATAACAATAGAAATTACTGTAAAAAAATTACAAAACTAGTACAAACTGAACTTTGTAGAAATAGGCAGTGATAATTCAAACACCAAAAAAAAACTAGAAATAAAAGTACATACATAAGTAATCGTTAATGTAAAAGTTATGAGCTTTAATGAAAAAACTGAGATATGCCAAATTTTCTCATAGATGAAAATGTTTGTAATTTAGTGTTTACCTTATAGAGATCGCACTGAAATGACAGTTAGCATTGTATAATGATAATATAAAAAAAGCGGAAACGAAATGGAAATGGGATTGGTGTCTTTTGGGCCGGCAATAGATTTATTATTCCTTCTGGGAGGAAGGAGGAAATGTTAAGAGCCCGCCTGCCCCAAAATCAGGTGTTATGACCTCCCCTCACACCTATGCTCCCCGATTCCTTTGTTTTATCTCGGCTGGGAAATTCTTTTGACTTGGGAAATGTGCGCATGAATAAAATTAAGTTGATGGCGTTGCCGTTTCCATTTCCATTTCCGTTTCCTGCCGGAGGTGGAACTGAAACTAGAGAAGGAGTCGGGGTGGGGGGCACTCGAGGGAGCTCCCGGAATCCTTGAATCCTGGCGAGGCTGAAGTGCGCATGAAAAGCCACTCGAATGCCATAAGAATCATTAAAAATCGTTTGTTTTTCTGTTTGCGCTCGCGAGTGGATTTTGTGGTAATCAAAATAACAACAAAGCGGCGAAACAATTGCCAAGAAGAGCGGCTCGGCGTGGAAAAAGAATACAAAAAATAAGAGGGGAAACGAAAGCAAAGAAGTTGGCATAAACAAAGGCCGAAATGAATTAGACAACTTAATTATAAATGAACTGGGAGAGGAGCCGTCGTCGAGACAAAGGATTTCCACTCATTGTTGTGCGCGGAGTTGCCGAAAAATCTACAAAATTCTGTTTACCCACTCATTAGGCGGGGCAGCTTCAACTCCAACTCCACTTCCATCTCCACATCCGGTTCCTTGGTCCTGAGACGCTGCCAAGAACAACAACGGAATTAACAAGTTAAACAGTCAACGAGCTGACTTCGCAATGACGAATGCCAAATTGAATGCAATTACCAAAATGGGCTGGGAAAAAGCAATTGCACGACAGGATTGAGTACGGGGGCAGGAAGCCAAGGCCTTTGTCTTTAATTGAGTTACTTCGATTGCTTTTGCAAAGCCGGAAAATGCATTAAGAGGGCTCAAAACAGGCCAGCATCTTCAAAAGGCTAGCTGGGGAAAGAGAATTCCATCCACTATTATTAGGTTTGTGCAAAAAAAGGGACCATGAACTGACCAACTGGCAATTTGATAAATATCTATCGATTTGATGGTTTTCCAATCTAAATATAAATATATAATATATACGATGACCAAGATTGAAATCGACCCTGATCGGACGTCAGTTTACCATAGCTCTC
Source organism: Drosophila prostipennis (assembly GCA_037075205.1). Classification (NCBI taxonomy): domain Eukaryota; kingdom Metazoa; phylum Arthropoda; class Insecta; order Diptera; family Drosophilidae; genus Drosophila; species Drosophila prostipennis. Next base: position 901,392 of record JBAMCJ010005733.1, on the reverse strand, counting down.
ATATTAACATGAACTTTTTTGTTTTTAAAGAAATTAAATCTTAGCATATCATACTTCTATATGTATACCTACATCAGGGTACAAATTCTTGCCGATCGGTTGACTATATTTTTGAACTATTGGCTTCTTAAAGAAATTTCGCAAGTTTAAAAGGTATCAACATAAAACTTATTAATTGATGTATGTATATTCTTTTCAATTGGTTAAAATATAGAAGCTTTTCAAAATATTTATTTATACATATTTCGCTATAAAATATTTATATTGATATTTTAAATTTGCTTCACTGGCGATTTTTTTCTATATTTCAGGCAAATTTTTTTATATTTAGTACATTTTGATTAATTTGAAGAAAATTTTGTTTACCAGTAGAAAATTTGTTTTATTTTAAGAAAACATTCGCTAGTGAAGCAAATTTCTAAAATTCAGGGCGAAACATTTTTAAAGTGTAGTCACAGATTAAATAGTAAAATCAAAAAGGGTATTAAAACCTTGGCTAGCATTTGTAAAAGTTAGTAATGGTTCCTCCCAAAAGTTAACTTAAAAGAACCTATTCACCAATCTTAATGATTTTTAAAATTGATCCCAAAAGTATAAGTACGTTTTTGAATTTATAATAATTATATTGTTAAGAAAATAACGCAATATGACTGTTGATTTCATCAAAAAGAAATGAGTAGGGTGTTCTAATATTGAATATTTGAGTGCATTTTTATTTGAATCACTTTTGAATCATGTTCACTTAATAAACTACTGAAGAAGAATGCAATGTGAATATGTGATTTTTCTATAATATACTCAGATTTTATTCAACCAAAGCACAGCAGATCGAATGAAATTAAGCTGAAGCTTAATGGAGCCGAGCGAAATGTGTTTTTTGCAGCAAAACGGTGACATTGGCGTTGCAAGGGGGAGCAATGAACCGGCACTCTACGTCTATGTGCTAAGTTCAGAGGCTGCGTATATAGTGCGAAATACATGGGTATAGGTATATACATATATATACTATTTGTGCGGGCAACTGTCATTCGATACCCACTCTTTGGGGGGCGGAGCCTCCGGCTGGCCCCGCCCCCGCACATAAAAAATCCCTCCGCCAAAAGGGAGGAGCCTCTGCCAGAGCGAGAGGCATATAGCGCAGGAGCGAGAGAGCAGGATCTAAGAGAGAGAGAGACATATATACAGCGAGAGAGAGAGAGGGATAGAAAGTGAGAGAGCAAAACTATACAAGTTGCATTTTTATTTGCGAAACGGAGGGAACTTTGAACAAAAGGACAAAAGGACGAAAGTCAGTTGGCAAGTTTTGTTTGCCTAAATGCTGTACTCCCCTGCATGTGGCACACAAAGGAATCAAGCAAATAAACACATCACTCAGCAGGCGAAGGAGCAGGAAAACAGGATAGCAGGATGGCCGGATTGTAAGGACTGTAAGGATTGTAAGGATTGCAGGGGGAGGAGTGGAGTGTTTGTCACTTTGGCGACATGTGTGACGGCGACGATGAGCCAGGACTCCAGGCCTCGTCATCATCTTCATCTTCAGCATCCTACAAGCAATCCTTGCAGGAGCTTCTGCCGCAGACAGGCCTACAAGTGGGCAGCTGAAGAGGTGGAAGGGGTTTGCGATTTGGTTGTGTTGTTGTTTTTGAGGCCAGGACTCCGGACTCCTTTGCTCCTCGCAAGGCGCAACACGTTGCTCGAAAGACGCTGCCAGGTGCCCGACTGCCTTTGCCAAAGGTCCTTTCGGCCATCGGTAGTAAATTACTTTTTGTTTATCAAGCAGCACACACGCACACACATCCTGAGATTTGCATAAGGATGTGCTTATGATGTGCTCGGATTATGGGGCAATGGACTGGAGACTGGAGACTGGAGACTGGAGACTAGAGAGACTAGAGAAGGCTGGAATGGCTATCTAGACATCTACATAATATTAAGACAAAGCTCGTTGAGCCGTAAGACGATTTAATCGAGCTGAAATAATGGACTAAGCTAAGGCACCGACACAGACACGCACACACACGGGATTTTCATGAACTTGTTGAAGGTGCTGGAGTGGGAAGGGGTTTGGAAGGGGGTTTGGCAGAGGGTTTGGTAGGGGTAGGGGTTGTAGCCACTCTTTAAGGACATGCAATGAACCGAATTTGATGCCCCTATTGAATTTATGGCTTATCTGATTTCCAGCAATTAAAACCAGACCGTAAGGATTTCCATTTCCAACTCTTAACCCTACCACCTCCTTCTCCACCTCCTACCCCTACCCCTACCCCTTCCCCTACTCATTCTGCTTGTCTCGCTTGGCAGCGCTTTAATGCAATCAAAACATTTATAAAGCTTTAGACGCCGCGCACCAAAGACAAAAATTCGGTGGTTGTTGTTTTAATTAGATTTCCAAGGCTCAGAGCTCCTGGCAGGACGACTGTCTAAATTGCCACAGCTGTAAGGGGTTAGCCCTTGGCGCTCTCAACCCTTAATCACAGCCAAACGGCACGAAGCGCCGATACCCTTCAGCCTGCCTTGTAATTCAGGTGGCTTTGCTACCCTCTATAGAACCAGCATACCCAGCGTTTGAGGGGTATGCAAAGTGGGCATAATCTGCCGGCGGCAATCTCGGCGCTCAAGTGTGCCGCGCTAGCTGAGCGGAGCCGCTTAAATTAATGAAGAAATAAAGACGCACGAGATTTACGCGCTTAGGTGAGCCAGGATGCCAGGATGTTTGGATGTTAGCATGGGGGGTGGACAAAAAAGGCTTCATTGTGGAAATATGCAGAGCGAGAGGCCGGGGAGAGATTCGTGAAATGCCGCACAATGGCTCCCAGGGGCACGATAAAAATCGAATTAATAAGAGTTCAGCATAAATGGGCCTGGAAATGTCAGGCGGCGAGGCAGAGGAACACCTAAACCCCTTTTGCCTCCGCCTGGCATTTGTATACATTATGCTTTTTATTGCGATTTGCCAGAGATTCGAGTGCGATGGCAGTGTAATTAGCTCAAAGGGTTTGTGTTGGATGATGGCACAAGGACACTGAGGACACAAGGACACAGGCACACACTTGCTCACCGACAACTTTGAATGGTCCTCGACACAGCAGCTTAATTAATGCATTGCAAGTGCTAGTGACAATTCCGTGTGTCCATCAGGTGCCACAGGTGTTTCGGCTAATAACCAAGGACGAGGCCCGTTTAAGCCAATGAACACAAATCACGCACGCCAGGATCACCATCACCACACACACACACACACACACACACTCGTAAGTAAATTATGACAAATGTCCTTGACAGCCTCGGCGGACAGTTCGTAACCCTTTGGGCCCCGGCCATTCGCATTGGGATGGGTCCGAAGTCCAAAGTCCGGAGTCCGCAGTCCGCAGTCCGGGACACATTTTGTGGCAGCTGTAACTAACAACAACATGCACACAACAAATTACCCATTTAACACAACAATAACAGTTGCAGGAACACACACAGCAGCAGACATTCCTGTGAATACCCTAACTAACTGGGATTACTTTCTTACTTCCTTCCTTAAATAAAATTAATATGTTATTTATTTATTTAAGCTAGGAAAAAAATCAATATTTCAATAACAATTTTATATTTTTATCCTATTCTAACAATATTTCCATTCGATCAAAAACCAATTATTTTTTTGTGAAAAAATTTGAATTTTATCTTGTTTGTTTTTCTGTAACTTGGACAAAAATGGTCTTACACCAAAAATACACACTGTTTTGAACAGATAACAAAATAATTATTAGATCCATGACACTTTCCGTGTGATTCTGAAAAAATAAAATTTTCGAAAATTTTAATTTTTTTTTATAAGGGGGTACATCATGATTTTTTGCAAAAAATTGACATAAATTAAAATGTCCAGGTTTAAATGCCAATCGATTGGAAATTTAATAACGAGTTCAGAAAGGTATGACAATCCAAATTTGGATCAATATTTCCATTGTTTCTGGTAAAAAACCAATTTTTTTTGTGGAAAATTGGGATTTGGGTTTTTTACAAAAATATGAATTTTTATACCCGTTACTCGTAGAGTAAAAGGGTATATTGTATTCGTGCAAAAGTATGTAACAGCTAGAAGGAAGCTTTTCCGACCCTATAAAGTATATATATTCTTGATCAGGATCACTAGCCGAGTCGATCTAGCCATGTCCGTCTGTCCGTCTGTCCGTCTGTCCGTCTGTCTGTCTGTCCGTATGAACGCTGAGATCTCGGAAACTACAAAAGCTAGAATATTGGGATTACCAACACATATTCTTGGGCTTCCTACGCAGCGCAAGTTTATTTCAGGCGACCGCCACGCCCCCTCTAACGCCCACAATCGCCCATAGTCGCCCACAAACCATACTAAAATGTGCCTGGCGCCCACATTTTCAAATATTTCTGATAAGTATAAATGCAATTTTGTTGCGTTTAGTTATACCTATCGAAATGCAGAAGAAATTTTTTAAATCGGACCATTCGTTAAAAAGTTAAGCCTGATCAAAGTTTACATATATCTCCATCTCCCTCGCACTCCCTTTAGCTGAGTTACAACCTTTAGTCGGGACACCAACCCGACTACAGAGCTCGCACTCCCTTTAGCCGAGTGACGGGTATTAGATAGTCGGGACACCAACCCGACTATAGCGTTCTCTCTTGTTTCTTTTTGTTTTTGTGCTGTAATTTGGACAAAAATGGTCCTACACCAAAAATAAATACTGTTTTGAACAGATAACAAAGTAATTATTAAATCCATGACACTTTCAACGCGATTTTGAATTTTCGAAAATTTTCAATTTTTTTATAAGGGGGTACATCATGATTTTTTTGCGAAAAATGCTCACAAATTAAAATGTCCAGGTTTTAATGCAGATCTATTGGGAATTTTGTTGCGAGTTCAACGATGTACGAATTTCTATATTTGGATCATTATTTTTTTGCTTTGACCAAAATACTGATCTTTTTTTGTGGAAAATTAATTTACCCAAACATATTATTACTACCATAAATTCTGTAAAATTTAAACTGGAAAGCATGCAACTTGTCGCAGTTCTTTCAAAACGAACTTAACTTGGCGATTTCTCAAAGTTGATTAGGGTGTTTCCACGTCGTGTTATTTGAGCCACATATCATGTCTCTAAGCCAACAAATCCCTGCTCCAGTGGCCTTCCCTTCGGCCGACTCCATGTAATTATTCAATTCAATTAATTCCGTTTACGCCTTTCGGGCCAATCCTGCAGCTACAGCTGCCACGTTGCGAGATTGTGTCCGTTCTCGGCTGGCCACTCGTTACACAGCAGCCATTTCCGCTTCCGATTCCTGGAAAGGAGGTCCTGCCAGGCTCTCAAGTGTGTGCGTGTGTCCTGCGTCTGTTTATCTGTGTGGGATGGCTGGCTGGCTTTTTTTGGGTCAGGCTCGAATGTCAGGCTCGAGGATAAGGAGCAACAATTTCAACTATCCAGAAGGTCCTGTCGGATCATAGGCCTTGTGTCCCAGCAGCCTCTCGGCATTCCTCGCATAGTTCGGCTTTTGTTTTGCGGCCCAATGCGAAAGGCTATCCTTTTGATACCAGCAAATGGCCGGGGCAAACAAACAAATTTCATTTATTTTTTAATAAAGTTTTATTTGCTGTTAGCATTAATCCTCTGCAGCATTTGCTTTGTGCTTTCTCGTGTGTATTTGTGTGTGTTTGTCCATGTCCAACAATGGTCGCTTCCGTTTCCGCTGGCCCAAAACAAAAAATACACATTCCAAATTGCTTCAAAAATAGCTGGCAACATAGAAAACAAAGAGAAAAACGAAACGGAAACTGCAAATAGAATTTTTGTGAAAAACTTTTTGCCGCAGTTATGAGATATGCTTGATATGCGTACGTGTGTGTCCTTCCTTCGTTGTTTGCGTGTGTGTGTGTGTGTGCGTATCCTTATCACTTCCGTCATAAATTTCATTTTGGCTTTATTTTTCTATTAAAAACTAACCGAGCTTCGAGTGGAGCGAGGGGGACTATGTTTTTTCGCCCATAAATCAAAAGGCAATCCCGAGCCGAAAAAGACAAGAAAAAAAACAGACAAACATGAACAGCAAACTAAATCGCAATAATATGAAAAATAACAAAAGGCAAACGGCAACTGAGTATTCTGCCCCTGGCCTCTGTCCCTCGAGCACCGTGCAATCTGCCACGTGCTACGTGATCTCCTCACGCATGCAAATGTGGCAACATTAGAATTTTCAACAGATACTGGCCCCGGTTTTCTTTTATTTTTTCTCCATTTATCTCCTTGCCTGCGGTTTGGCATCTTCGCTACCACTTTTCTTGGAGTTTTCCGCCTTTCCGCCGCTCTGCCATATTTCCATTTTTCCGGCTCATCTTGGACTGCATCGTTTGTCATTATTTAAATTCCCCTTGACATCGCATATATGCATGAAGTTGTCACCGGAAAAGCGGCAAGGATATTGAGGGAGGGGGAAGGATGTGGCAGGAGTTGTCAGGCGACTGCTTTCCTAATGTGACATAGACGCATATGAAATTAAATTAAACGACAAACTCACCGGATTTCCAGGTCCTTGTACGTGTGAGAGAATAGCGGGTTCTTTCGGTTTACTCCTTAAAGGATCGGATTCTCGATTATGAAACACACACTAATGATTTATTCAGCCCTGGAGAATAAGCATCCTAAAAATTCGTACTTTAATGTCACGATATCGAAGGAATATCTAAGGAATTAGTAACAACTGTAAAATTAAGTTTTAAAATCAAGACATCTTATTTTCCGGATTTTATATGAATGAATATTGACTTCTTAAAATCTCTCAGATTTCCCACTTATTTTAATAATATTGTCATGTGACCTATTTGATTAATAATTAAAAATAAATAAATAAATTAGGTTATTTAAAGACATTTTAGGGGAAACCATATACTTTTTATATGTTTAGATAATTCATTATTCATTCATTTAGGTGAAACCATCTGTAAATTGTTAAAGTGTTTTTTTTTAATTTATGTATTATAAATTATAAGCTTAATATTTATTTTCGATGCTATTTGTAAATATTTAAAGCGTTATTTACGGAAATAAATGGAGTGATCATAATTCTTAAATTCCAAATATTTTTAAAAGATTAATAATTTAATTTAATTTAATTTATTAATTTTTTAAGTTTGGAACTAAACGACCCATTTTTGAACCCTATATTATTTCTGCATAACTTCTACAGGAAGGTTAAAATATTCCCATAAGGTCCCCTGGACGACGAACTCCCCGGCGCCGGAAAAAGCTTGCCATTGGGACAGAAAGTTGCAACATAAAAAGATAACAGATAAATGTGCAGCAATAAAAACCTGAGGTTGCGACTGGAATTAAATATGCCACTTATCTGGCGCAAACTGCAAACACATTAACCCGCACAGCGGGTGGTGCCAGTGGAGGAGCACCGCCAAACACCGCCCAAACACCACCCAAACACCACCCAGCACCCATCAAACAGACAATGCTCAGGTATCAGGGGCACAATCAGCAGCAGCGGCGGCGGCGACGAGATTCGGGCCATGTTTGAATTGCTGTCATTAAAATGTTGACAAAGGCGCAGAAAGGTGTAAAAACCGCAGCCCCTGATTTCCGCGTACCAACCAACCGCATTGGTGGATTGGCGGTGTCGGTGGTTCGGTGGATCCGTAATGAGTTTTGTTAATGTGCCGGCCACAAATGTGGCCCGCGTATGAATATTATTCGTATTCCTATGCCGAATATATATATATTTTTGAGGCATTGCAACTGACAGGCCGGGGAAAAAGGTAATGTGAGTTTGTGGCCCGCAAAAGGTTGATGGAATTTCCACAGGGTAATTCGGCAGCAGAGGTTGGGGGGAGCAGGAGCAGGAGCTTCGAGTGGCGAAACGAGGCGAGAACGAGTGGTGACCCTTGAAAGCGCCAATCAAGTGGCTGGGAACCGGGCTCTTACATGCGTAATTTGCAAGCCAAGTGCTCGAGAGCCCCGAAACGAAACGAAAGCGAAAGCAAACCCATCCAGTCTGGTAATTAAATTTCGTACGCCCGTCCGGTAAAGTGTGAAAATCATAAAAAGCATCAGCGTCGTTCATACGCCGTGTGGTCCCAAAAATGTTAAACAATTCACACGCCTGGGCTAATTAAGCGCTCGTCCTGGCAAAACCCTCGTCCTTCGAGTGGCTGAGTAAGTGAGTGTGTGTGATTTTCATATTTTGATAAATCCAGAAGGGAGTCAGAGGCAGAGTCAGAAAACCGGAAATTAACTTAATAATGACTTGTTTATGCATGTCTGTGATTGCCTGACTGTCTAACTGTCTATTTGTGTGCGCATAAAGATAGCAAAACTATCCCCCAATTTTCGGTGGAACAGTCAAGGGTATCCTTCAAGCCGCTTGCGGTCATTTGGCACCCTTTAAACCTCCACCCCCCTACAAACTCACAAACTCACACACACAGTGTGTATTTATACATGCTTGCCTCTAATTAATGACCTCATAAATTAGCCATAATTATTGTAATGAGCCCAAGTCGCATTAATGAGCCCCGCCTGAGACAATTCAACTTAAAATTTATGAATTTATGGCCATGTGTTAGGGCCAATTAGTTGGCGTTCGCATTCGCATTCGCGTTTTGTAGTGGGCGCGCAATTCGCGCAATTAAATGCACCTGATGACAGATGAAATTGGAGTTTGGGGTTTGGAGTTTCCATAGCCATTGCATAGACACATTAATCACGGCTATCACGGCTATTAAGTTAAGGAGTGGGAGGACTTAAGCTCTCGCCGCGATATGGATTTGTTTGCCCAGGGAAGCCAGGATCCTCCTTCTAAGCGCCGAAATAAATTACGGGGTCAGCGTAAGTAAATAGCAATAAATTAAATGTACATCAATGGAATAAACCAGCGACAAGAAAGCTGAAAAAAGGACAAGAACTTCTTTTCAGGGGATTTTGGGGGAGGAAGGGGGTTTATTGAGTAAACAAACAAACAAACAAACAACAATGAAACCAAGCAAACAAACAGACAGCCAAACAGGCAAACAAGCGGCGGGAAAGCAGGAAAAGCGGAAAGGCAACCGAAAGAGGGTTGCACCACCACCCAGCTCTCACCACCGACCGCCCATCGCCCCCACGAAGGACGAAAATGGCCAAATGAAATTTTAATTTTTTTCCAGCTTTTTTTTTGCCTTCCTTAATTCCTCCTTCAAGATGGGGTCCTTGGGCGGGATCCGTGGCGATTATGCACGGTAAATCATTTCGACATTTTCCCGTTCATAAGCACGTAATTTGACTTGATTTTTTAGCCGCCGCCGCCGGCCATTTGCTTTATTGACTGCCGCCCCCCTCCCCCCACCCCGAGGAACTGGGATAAACAGGACGAAGGACCCACGACTCCGCATATAATTGCGGTTAATTAAAGCCTGATTTCTTAGCGGCCGCGTCAAGTGAGCGTTAAAACAAATGGCCCACTCTGACCCCCTGCGATGTCCTGCGATAAGGAATGATCTAGCCCACAGCCAGCGAGGATTTATTTTTATTTTGCCCCTCATTTTTTCCCTCTGCATCCTGTGTGCCTCTTCACCTGCCACTTTTGGTGGTGATTCCTTTTTTTCTCTTTTTATACCCTTGCAGAGGGTATTATGATTTCAGTCAGAAGTTACCAACGCAGTGAAGTATATATATTCTTGATCATCAACACTAGATGACTCGATCTAGCCATGTCCGTCTGTCTGTCCGTCCGTCTGTTTGTTTCTACGCAAACTAGTCTTTCAGTTTTAAAGCTATCAGGCTAAAACTTTCTCAAAAGTCTTCTTTCTGTTGCAGGTGGTATATAAGTTGGAACGAGCCGGATCGGACAACTACATCATATAGCTCCCATAGGAATAATTGGGGAAAAAATTTTAAAAAATTGTATCTTGGGTGTTTTTGAACCTAGAACCTCCTACTTTTGGAAATGCCATTTTTTATCTAATTCTGAATTTCGAATACAATTTTTTCAAAATCGGACGACTATATCATATAGCTGCCATAGAAACGATCGGAAAATTAATGGGAATATAATAGGAAATAAATTATTGCTTCGTTGGTTTTTATCGTATTCTCTTCTATTTTGGAATAAGACTCTTTTTAAATGTTTTCGAATTTCGATTTTAATTTTATCAATATCGAACTACTATATCATATAGCTGCCATAGGAACGATCGGAAAATTAGTGATTAATATAAATTATTTGCAAGGGTATATAAGCTTCGGCTGGCCGAAGCTAGCTTCCTTTCTTGTTTTCATACAAACAAAAAATTGATTATTAATGATGGAGCCCACTAGGAAGTAAAAGAAAAACGAGTGCGACGCCTGGCGAAAAAAAAGCGCAAAGAAATTAATTATGGAAATTACTTGGCCTGTCTGCCCCCTCAACCGACCATCGTTTAATCGGCTTGCGGTTTGATTTATTTAAATTTCGGGAATAGAATTTTTATATTTTCCATCCAGGCCACTCTGGCCTGCCCAGGCACAAATAACAATTTATTTTCATTAATTTGTGCCTTAACCCCTTTGAGGGCCAGGCGGGTTCATTAGGAATGCAGGCTGCATGGCGGCGAGTTGATTGCCGTTAAAGCAACCCTTTCCCTCCTCCTGGGCTTTTCTCTCTAGTCCCTTGTAATTATTGCAATCTGTTCGATTTTGGGACACACGATGGCCGCGAACGCGAGACCATTTTGCAATTTGGAAATGCAAATTAATTGCCACATGGCCCGGCTGGGAATGTCCTGGCTGCAGAAGTGTTGCGGCATTAGCTGTGGCCATTAAAGTAAATTGTAATTGGTAATTCAACCCCTCCTTGGACTCTGAGATGGAACAGATCGACTGGCGAGAGCTCTGCGAATTTTCACATTTCCACCCAGGGGGTGGCTTGTACGTTTTTTTCCGCTTGCCAATATTAAAAGTCATAATTCAATTTTATTGCAAATGTTTCAGGTGCCTTAATCATTTCTAATATCCTGCCCAGCTCTCTCTCTCGTCTCTCGTCCTGCCTCCCAGGACGCCTATTCAGTGACTCGACTTCCGCTCCACTCATAAATACTAATTTCACAGGCAATAAAGGCGCAACATTCGCCAACAGGCCTTTCGGATCCTCGCGAGTCGCGAGTAGCGACTCCTCACGTAGTTCTGCCATTTCTGCCATTTCGATAGATGCCAGGACATTTGCCAGATACGAGTTGTAGATATAATGGCCGGAGCAATTTTTAATGGATTACTCCGCGACTCCAGGCAGCTGTTCTTTGGCTCAGAGTTCGAGAATTGGGGAAGGGTACTGCAGGGCACAAAGATGATTTTCCCTCACTTACTTACCAGACTGTCATAACTTAATGTCAGAACATGGTGTTTATTGCTGCAAAGGCCAAACAGTTTGCCATCAACTGATGAAGAAGACTTTCGAAGTATTATATTATATGCAATCTCTTAACTTTGTTACGATAGAATTATTTTTGTAAAAATCAAAATAACGTAAAGCCCAAATCAAATTTTGAATTTAGGATAATAATTTACATTTATTTGATTGTCTTTAATATTGATGAGGCAGAGTGGCTCTATGAAAAAGACTTTCAAAGTATTATATTATATGGGAAATCTTAACTTGGTTGAGTTAGAATTATTTTTGTAGAAATCAAATTTTCTGTATAATAATTTATATTTATTGTATTGTTTTTAATATTTAATATCTAGATCGCTTGAAATAAAATGTTTATAATCCATTTTTGCAAACAAATTGTACTTATAAACGCGTATTAGTTGGGGTAAATACACAGCTTAAGACGCGTGAATAGTTGGAGGGTACTAATTACTCCTTCCACCAGGAGTTATTACCCACATCAGTTGCAGGATGTAGTTCAAAGGGTTCCCCTCCTCCTCCTCCTTCTCCTTCCCCGCCAAAGTAGCCAATGGCCAGCAAACAAGACCAGAGATAAGATGGGCTACGAACTCCATGTATGTATAAATATATATGGCGCCCAACGTGAAACCCCCCACCGCACACGTAAAGCGAATCAAAGGATGTGAGTCTTGCGTATTGTTGCGGTTAGGGTTGAGTTGAGTTTTGGGGGCGGGGGGGAATGGGTGTGTGTACGCCTGATTATACATAACGGTTCATTGCCTGCCGAAGGACGAGGGGCAGGGGCAGCAAGGACTCCGTCTAATCACTGTCACATGCAGGCGTCGCTTACGCATTCAAAGCGAGAGGCGAGACAAAGGCCAAGGGAAGGGGTCTCTCCTGCTGGACAATGCATCCCAGGACGAGGAGGAGGAGCTGGAGACGGGGAACCCGGGAGGCTGGGCCATTGGCCTGCTGTTAATTCGATTAATTACAACAATCAGCGGCATGTTTCATGTGGCAGCGACAGTTCGCTGCTCGGAGGAGGCGCAGGAGCTTAACAAATTGCCCCATGCTAATGACACATGTTCATGTTCATGCTAACCAACAATCGAAGCATAATGACAATGATAGATTTCCCAATATCTGTCATGTTTATGGGCAAAACAAAAGAAATGGAAGACAGACTGGAGAACAACAGGGCATAATTGGATATAGCATTTATACGCAATCATCGGCAGATTGCAAAACGATTAAGCCAACCCTCGGAGAAAGTTCGAAGCTCGAAGAAAGGCGATTCCCTGACGAAGCTGTCATTCCCCTGCCACTTTCCCATTTCCCATTTTCCGCTTCCCAAGGAAAAGTAAATCTAATCGAGCAATCGAGCTGGCCAATGTTCGACCCTGAAAAAGCTGAAATGCGGGCTGGGTCCGAGTTCATTTAGTTGCTTTTCGGGGCAAACAGAAACAGAGAAAGAGAAAGAGAAACAATCAACTTAATTTGGCGCCCGCTGAAAGCCCTGTGGCAGATAAATTAAGTCATTAGTTCGAGCTGGAAGTTGGAAGTTGGATGTTGGTGGTGGTGGATGGACGGCTGAAGAAAGTTCCCTCGGCTAAAGTGGAAAATAAATTGGCAAACGTTTGTTTTGAGATTAACCGCGATTAGAGAAGTGGAGGTGGGCCAGTTGGTTGGGGAATCGCAGCAAATGTTGCCATTATTTGATAAGCTCAAACATAGACAGAGAGACCTCCCCCCATGTGTTTGTGTAAACAAATGGCAAATGCGAGAATAATCGTAGGAGATTAAAAAGTTTCCTGCGCCCGCACAAAGCACCAAAAAAGGGGGCAGGACGAGGATTTGGAGCCGGAGGAGTGGAAAAGTGGACCTGCTCTGACGCGAGACAAATGAGTGGCGCACGTGAAGCGTCTGGCCTTGTCTGTATATCCCTGGGCCTAACTAATTTATGGCGCCTGCATACAAATTGCCCTGGCTTCCCAGCCATCCCATCCCACCCATCGTTTACCCCGGGAATCTAGAAATCCAGAAATCCAGAGGCAAAGTTACGGCAGGACTTAGTCTTGGCCAAACTAACAACAACTATCCCCAACCAACGGCAGCCGGGAATCGAGAATTGAGTGAGCAGCCAGCTGGCAATTAAGATCCCAAACACACTGCCGGATAATCCCGGGATTGCACATATTCATCATTTTGAGATCATTAACTAGGCAGTTATGTGGGCTGTGCGAGAGGTATTGGCATCTAGTGGTGAATGTCTGTAAGAACTTTTCCAATCCAGAGTTTTATGTCAAATGTAGAAAAGAACAGTTGCATTCCCGTACTTTCCTTTGTTAAAAGTTAAGATTGGGAAATTATGGCAAAACAGGAACTTTTCTTGTTTTTTTTGAAAATTGGTATTTGGGTTTTTGGCAAAAATATGAATTTTATCTTTTTGTTTTTTGCTGTAACTTTGCCAAAAATGGTATTACACCAAAAAGACATACTGTTTTGAACAGATAACAAAATAATTATTAAATCCATGATACTTTCCGTGTGATTGTGAACAAATAAAATTTTCGAAAATTTTCATTTTTTTTATAAGGGGGTACATCATGATTTTTTGCAAAAAATTGACAAAAATTAAAATGTCAAGGTTTAAATGCCAATCGATTGGAAATTTAATAACGAGTTCAGAAAGGTATGACATTCCATATTTGGATTAATATTTTCATTGTTACGGCCAAAAAACCAATTCTATTTTTGCGGAAAATTGGAATTTGGGTTTTTGCAAAAATATGAATTTTTTCTTTTTGTTTGTTTTTTCTGTAATTTGGCCAAAAATGGTCCTACACCAAAAATACATACTGTTTTGAACGGATAACAAAATAATTATTAAATCCATGACACTTTTCCGTGTGATTGTAAACAAATAAAATTTTCGAAAATTTTCATTTTTTTTATAAGGGGGTAAATCATGATTTTTTGCAAAAAATTGACAAAAATTAAAATGTCAAGATTTAAATGCCAATCGATTGGAAATTTAATAACGAGCTCAGAAAGGTATGACAATCCATATTTGGATAAATATTTCCATTGTTTCAGGCAAAAAAACAATTTTTTTTTTGGGGAAAATTGGGATTAGGGTTTTTGGTAAAAATATGCATTTTTTCTTTTTGTTTTTTGCTGTAAGTTTGCCAAAAATGGTCTTACACCAAAAATACATACTGTCTTGAACAGATAACAAAATAATTATTAAATTCATGATACTTTCCGTGTGATTGTGAACAAATAAAATTTTCGAAAATGTTCATTTTTTTTATAAGGGGGTACATCATGATTTTGTGCAAAAAATTGACAAAAATTAAAATGTCCAGGTTTAAATGCCAATCGATTGGACATTTAATAACGAGCTCAGAAAGGTATGACAATCCATATTTGGATTAATATTTCCATTGTTTCAGGCAAAAAAACAATTTTTTTGCGGAAAATTGGGATTAGGGTTTTTGGAAAAAATATGCATTTTTTCTTTTTGTTTTTTTGCTGTAACTTTGCCAAAAATGGTCTTACACCAAAAATAAATACTGTTTTGAACAAATAACAAAATAATTATTAAACCCATGACACTTTCCGTGTAATTTTGAAAAAATAAAATTTTCGCCAATTTTCACATTTTTTATAAGGGGGTACATCATAATTTTGTGCAAAAAATTGACAAAAATTAAACTGTCCAGGTTTAAATGCCAATCGATTGGAAATTTAATAACGAGTTCAGAAAGGTATGACAATCCATATTTGGATAAATATTTCCCTTGTTTCAGGCAAAAAAACAATTTTTTTGCGGAAAATTGGGATTAGGGTTTTTGGTAAAAATATGCATTTTTTCTTTTTGTTTTTTTGCTGTAACTTTGACAAAAATGGTCTTACACCAAAAATACATACTGTCTTGAACAGATAACAAAATAATTATTAAATCGATGACACTTTGGAAGCGATTTTGAAAAAATAAATTTTTCGCCAATTTTCATTTTTTTTAAGGGATTTTTTGCGAAAAATTACAAAAAATTAAAATTTCCAGGTTTGAATGCCAATCGATTAGAAATTTAATAACGAGTTCAGGAAGGTATGACAGTCCATATTTTGACAAGTATTTCCATTGTTCTGGTCTAGAAACTGATTGTTGGTGAAACTTGGATCTTTAATAGTTTTTCTTTTGTTGTAACTTGGTCAAAAATCAAAATCGCATCAAAAATACTTACAGTTTTGAACAGCTTACGACATAATTAATTGATCCCCGTCACTTATTTTGTTGTTGTGAGTTATTCTTGATTGGCAATCAAACTTGGAATAAGGAAATGAAGAAATTACCGAAATATAGAGTTCGAAGCCTCGACTTTCTAGTCGACTGCCGATCAAATAGTACAAGTAAAAAGAATAAACCATTGCAAACGATATAATTAAAAGTTGTTCGCAGTTAACTGCATACTTTTAGAATGTGCGGTGAACATTTGTAATTCCTCTGGAGCTGGGCTAATTTCGGTTGTGCAACTCCACTATTATACGATCTAATTTCGACCCTTTGTCGGCCCTCGAGTTGCCCTTTTCCTCGGCGAATGTGCATTTTACTGCATGCAAGCAAAAGTTTTTAATTAAATCAGGGACACAGCCACACGTTATAAATATTTCGAGGGTTAGGCTAGGCCGGAGTTTTGAATATGGGGTTCGGGGCTATGGGGGGTGACAGTGAGCAAGACAAATAGCTGCAACAGGGGTAGCTACTAGCTGCTGAGGAACACCAATCCACCCCGCCTTCTGGCAAGTGCAGCAGTAGTTTGTCTGCATCAGATAGCAAACTCAACTGTGGAAAAAAATAAAGTGGGAAAACTGAAATGGGAAAAAGGAAAAGCGCAGCCCGAAAGGATACGTCGAGAGTCCTGTTTAGCAGGCGACGCCTCCTGCCGCTTAACAGAGCTCTGTTAGCGACTAACAGTGCTTTTTTCTTGGCGCCCTCGCTCCTTCGGTGGTGGTTTGGGTGCTTTTCGGGTGGCCTTGTGGGGTGGTGGGGCCTCAGAAAGTGGGCGTTGCCAGTTCACACGCATCTCTCTCGCTCGCTCCGCACTGTCTCCTTCGGCCGCTGCCCCCCTCCACCTCTCGGCTCTCTCCACTCTCTCACTTAGCTCCTTCGCTCTTCTCAAGACGAAGGACACAACGACGACGACGCTGATTTGGCATTTGGCCACTCCCACGCCCACCCCTCCTCGTCCTTCTCGCCCCATCCCCTCGCGACATCCACTTGACATGTGGGTCAGGACATCTTTCTGGCGGCAGCTTGGGGATGGTGGTCACCGGTGGACTGGGGGTTCTGCCGCCTCTTGATTGGCCCCAGGCACGAATTTCGGAAAGGGGGGCGGGGGAGCAAAGCATATTTATGACCTGCCCCGAGTGCATTGTCAACTAGGAAAACGGAATGCGAAAACTATCCCATCATCATTCCAATCTCAGTTTGGGCTATTCCCAAAGTGTACTTTTGAGACCTGCACATCTATTAACTGCATCTTCAAAAGAATCTTCCAAGAATAACAATCCACTTAAATATACTTTGATTTCTAGAGGAAAGCTTCAGTATCGCATAACATAAATAATATATTTCGTAACTTAAATAATAGTAAATGTTCTATAGAAGAGTTACAGTAATGTTAAAGAATTTTAAAAAGTCTTTTAGAATTAGTTCTTTTAAGTCAGAATTAAAATTTATATTATTAAAAATGAACAATCGTATTGGTAATATCTCTTAAAAGTAACTTATTTTATAAATGTATTCTGTTGAATAATATTGGTGACCTCAAAAATAAATTCTTTCAAAAGTTTTTCAATCTAAATCTCTATCATTTTAATTTTATTGGCTAATAAATAACACATATTATAGACATTTTTTGATTCAAGATCCATGATCTAGCAGTACCTAGCAAAAATAAGATTGATTTTGGTGACCCCGATACATTAAGAATACAATAATAATGCAGTAAACTCACTCAAGTGCCCCTCCATCCCTTGTTTGTGTTTAGTCCTTGAGTAATATCGTTATTTATAGAATGAAGAATGAACCGGTCATGTTGCTGAACTAATTTACACAAAGCAATCCGAGCCCTTGAATATATGCGATGAGAAGGCTCCGAAACAGAAACCGAATCAGAAACAGAAACTGGATCAGGAGAGGAATATGCAAACAAGGTGAGTTCTGGAATTTCCACTTTGAAGTTGACACAAGGTTGGCGTCGAGAGTTGTCGCATTACAATGGGGGATTGGGTGGATTGGGTGGCGATGGAGGTGGATCCAAGGGCACCGCAGCTTAGACAAATTGTTTCTTATGCATATTTCGGAGCTCTCCACTTGTCGCCATAGCATCTGGTGAATTATGCCGAGTATTTGCGTAATTAAAACATGAAAAGAGTTTATGGCGCAAACTCCTTTTAATTAATCATCCGTTGAAGGGGGATGGTGGCGGCTTTGTCAAGCGAATTCCGCAATGCCAGCGATTTCTCTTGGCTTATCATAATATATTTTTGGACACATTCCTCTCACCCCGAATGATTGACAGGGGCACTTGGGCCCCTCAAAAGAGAAGACCATACCGAATGGAAACATTATTTTTATAGATTTTTTGTGGCGACGACAAGGAAATGGGCAGGAGGCGGTGCTGATAAGCATTTTGTGGGACAAAGGACATTTTCATAAGCACTGATACTGATTATGACACCAGCCAACAGCCGACAGCCAGCAAAGACAAAGGACCCAAGGAAACCAACCCACCCTCGTGTCCTGCGAACAAAAGTGCTGATAAGCAGCCCGAAACTATGCAATGCGCAAGTTATACATATAGTCCTCCAAAGGGAGCCCCACATGTGCCCGAAATCGAAATCTATAAATGACTTTTATTGTTATGGCCTGCGGCGGCGGCTTCATAATATCTTCGCCTTGGTCCTGGTCGTCCTGGCTCCTTCGATCTTGGCTCCCAATCCGTATCCGCATCCTCATAAGACGACAAACTTTTGCATCGTATATTGAAAAGATGCGCTATCTCCATGGCAAAAGTTTTGCGGTCTCTCCCGCAGACAAAAGACGCGTGTTCCCTTTTAAAGTTTCATTAATCAATGGCTCAGGGGGTGGTTGGTCCTGGGTTCGGTTCGTTTTGGTTCAGCTTTTCGGTTTTGGTTTTATTATTTCAATTGCGGAGCCCGGGGCTCAAAAATATGAGGCATCATTTATCAGCCTTCCATTCCGTTCTGGTGCGGATTGGCTGTCTGGGCTGTGGATTTGAAATTGGCAACAACAATGCCGTGATTAATGGCCGTCAAAGCGAAAGAGTCAACAAATGTCAAGCGACAAACTGCAATCGGCAGTTGGAGGTGGGGGGAAACCAAACCCCCTATACCATACCACATACCATATACCATCCATATACCATAGCCCCCGACGATGAAATGAATGCCAACAACTGCGGGTTAATTTTTTCAAATGTTTGTTAATTACATTTATTGTTTCCTTTTGTTTTTAGCCTTTGCTTTGTTTTATATTTGTTGTTCTTTTACGTTTTTTACTCTCTTTTCTCTTTAGTTTTGATTTCTTTTATTTGCATTTAGCATTTGTTCTGGCTGTTTATTATTTTGTTGCCGTCCAAAACACGGAGTATGGGGTGTTTTTTGTTTTTTTTTATATTTTATGTTTTATGTATATGCACGTATATATAAGTCTAAGCGGGTTTATCTTACACTTTAGATATTTTTGATTTAACTTTATGCCTGCTCTCTAACAATACGATACAAAAAAAATATTGGGTAATCGCTCTTACTTAGGTCTGATTATTAGATTATTACGATATTTAACATAGTTTCGGTAATTCGATAGATAGGTAGTATTGTTTATCGTTTATCGCTCGTAGATAGACTGATGCTTATACACACACTTTGGTTTCTCCCTTTACTTAGTATATTTGCTAGCTCCGATCGAACGCTAATTACGCATATTGATTAGTGTTACATTAGATTGCTCAAAAAAAAGAAGGATTAATAAATACACCCATATTGTAACTAGTTCGCTTGGTTATCGATACATACACACACGCACAGATCCTTAACGCTACATCCACCTAGCCTAGGCTCTCCTTACATCTAACGCTGGCTCCCCATCGGATGATGATCATCCGCCCCCAGCTGCTCTTCTATACAACGTTCGCCGTGGATAGAACATTCTTTAGCCTCGCACTAAACTAAACTTAAATAATAATCAACAACGTTGCTCCAACAGACTTAAAATGGAATCAGAACAAAAATCATGTGTGCTTAAGTCGTGTGCAGAATGTTTCAATATTTACACATCAAAGTTCACTTTGCCAATTGCCCTCTAACATCGTCTCTACTTTCCTGCGGCTCCTCAGGGATTCCAAGGACCCGTTTGAAATCTCGAACATTGATCGGTGGGGATCTCGATTTCACAGGTCCTAAAAATCCAATTCTTCTCCTGCCGCTTGCACTTCTCTTCACTTTCTTCAGTTTAATCCTTCATTTATTTTTTTACTTTTTGGCACTGCTTTGAATTTGTTTTGGCACCGCACGCTTCGAGCGTGAAAATAAAATTATTTATGCATATACATAGATAAATACGAATATATCTATAAGGTGGAGTATATCGAAACAAAAAAAAAAATGTTCTCGCTAAAAAGTCAACAGTTTACAAGGAAAATATGTACAGGTTTCAGTGGAAACAAGAAAAAAAAATAAGTAGCCTTGTTTGAAAACAAAGGGTGATATCTTCACGAATAAAACTAAGTAAACATATTCTCTCACTTAAACGATAGTAGATCCAAAAATGTCTGCAAATTCAGCAAGTACTTTCGTGTAGGCTAGGCTAACACTAAACTAATAAGCCTTTAAATCTATAAAACTTGAACTCAGTCAAAGCAAACGAAGATTTGAATATCGATTCTGGATTTCTGTATCCTTTCCCCTAGCGTCGATTCTCCCCCGTCGATGCGATTCCCTCAGTTGCGGTTGTAGAACTTTCTTTGGTAGCGCTTGCAGCCGCTCCCGATGCTGCCAACGCCTCCGCCTCCTCCTCCGCCTCCTGCACCTGCTCCTCCGGCGGATCCTGCACCTCCTACTCCTCCTCCGCCCATTCCCAGGCCCAAGCCCATGAGCTGCTGCTGCTGCTGCTGCTGTTGATGTTGCTGGTGTTGCTGGTGCTGGTGCTGCAGTCCAAAGCCCGAGTAGAACTGCTGACTCGTCGCTCCAACTCCAGGGCCAACTCCAACTCCAGATCCTCCGGATACAACAGCCCCAGCGGCGCCCATGCCCAGGGCTTTATTTTAGCTGGACGCTCCCAGTTGATTCTTCATATGGGCAGCGGCGGCGGCGGCAGCAGCGGCTGCGGCAAACGGCGAATTGCCGCCGGTCGGCGTCTGCGGCCCATTGTTGTTGTTATTATGATCGCCGGGCGTGCGCGGTCCATTGACCATGCCGCCCACACCCACGCCGTTCACATTGCCGCCACCGGGTCCGCCGCCCAGCAGTCCGCCGGCGCTGTTCTGCGCCCCAGCGGCCCCAGTCGGCGATCCTTGGCCCAGGGAGGAGACATGGCGCTTCAGCATCGGATGATTGGCCATCGAGGCGAAGACCAGACGCTCCTCGTAGTCGTACTCGCAGAGTATCTTGTTCTCGCACAGGTAAAAGCGGTCGCCCACGCAGAATCTGATTGAAGATGGAAAAGACCGGAAAACGGCAGTGGTTAGTACGGGATGACAAGTCGGAGAGGAAGTGGAAACGATTTTTCCACACGCTTAGGCACGGTGAAAAAGGGAAATGCACAAAGACAACGACAACGACAAGGACAACGATGAGCGATGACAATTGACAGCGGTTAAAGCGACTGTAACTGCCAGCACAGGAACCCAGGAAGCCAGGAACCCAGGAACCCTGGATCGTCATGAAACAAAAGCAAAACGAACCAAAGACGAAGGACAGCCACTCAGGCAAGGCAGCCAGGACAAGGAAGTCAGATAAGCGCCTGGCAATGTCGCTCCGCTGTCAGCAACAGTTGGTGGAGGAGGAGGCAGCAGCTCCGCGGAGAGTGCATCATCCAGCCAACTGCAAATAAAGTTGCCTCCCAGCAGCTCGACGGGCATGGAGCCCCCTTTGTCAAAATATTTATGTTAGCACCTGTACGGTTGGTAGAGGCACCCGCCCACCCGCCACGCCCACGCCGGCAAACAGTAAACAGTAGACACACTCGAACCAAAACGAAAGGGAGCTCGCATTACAAACGGTGAAAAAAAGGTGGAAAAAGGAAGAAAATCATAGGAAGCACTGGGGGAGAAACAGAGGACACGTCGAGTAGACGAGTGGATGTCCTTCGAAAGGCAGTAGTTCTGAATATTACTGGTAAAAATATCTAGGAACCTCTTAAAATACATGAAAAAAGTAAATTTGAATTTTTTTAAAACTTCGTCTAAAGTTTTCTTATGAATGTGCTTCGGAAGAGAGTAATTCTGAATTTTCTAACGATCTTGGGAAAGTTAGGAATCTCTCTAAAAGAAAGATAGAAAAACGATGTTAAATATAGGGAGAAAGGGTAATTCTGAATATTAATTGTACAAAATATTCGAATAAAACTGGGAAATTTGAGAACCTCTTAAAATATTTTTAAAAAATAAATCAATTTGCATTTTTCTTGAACTTTGTTAAAGTTTTCGTATGGATGTCTTTTGAAAGGCAATAGTTCTGAATTTTCTAACGAACTTGTGAAAGTTAGGAATCTCTCTAAAAGAAAGATAGAAAAAGAGTAAAGGGTAATTCTGAATATTACTTGTACCTGGATGTCCTTCGAAAGGAAGTTTTTCTGAATATTACTTGTAAAAAATATTCTAATAAAACTGTGAAATTTAGGAACCTCTTAAAATATGATATAGAAAAAGTAATCTTGCATATTTCTCGCAGTTTGTCTAAAGTTTTCTTAAGCAACTTTCCATATTCCCTTCAAATTGGCTTGCTATGTCCCAAAACTACCCACATCTTTTCTCGAATATGCACATCCTGCTATCCTGCTCCTCCTCCACCTCCACCTCCACCTCCAATGAGTGGAAAAAAAGAAACGTTTAAAGTTTGATCCCCATTCCCAGGTGCACTGCATCCATTCCGGGGGAGTCTGGGTAAATCAGCTTACAGCAGACTTACAGCGGATATGAAATTTGGCTTTTGATTTACGTCAACATTTTGTTGGCCTGCTGGTTTCGGTTGCGTTCGCCAAATCGATTGACGGACGGTGGGCGGTGGGCGTGGCAAAAGTGGGGATTGGGTTAAAAAACGTCGCTTTGTTTATCAACCAAAACAAGGCAACAAAAAAAATCGGTTTCGAAAAAGAGTCAACAAAGCGAAACTTTTGCTTCTTTTGCTTCCTTTGCCGCTGGCATTGAGCGCACCTGTGACATGGCGATGGAAATGGAAATGGACACGGACATGTTGATAAGTGAGTGCCTCTGTGCGGGATTCGCACATCCGGGCATTTCGTCTGCTCCTCCCCCGGCGAGCAGAAGAAACCGACCAACAGCAAATTGTCAACAGGAAGTACCGAAAAAATAAAAACAAAAATATATTGCACATATATGGGTGTAAAAGGTAAAAATATAAATAAAAAAAACATAAAGATTTGACTTGGATTGGAGTCCAAGCGGAGAGCAAGCAAGGATGTTGTCGTTCGATACTGACGACAGGAAATTATGCAAACCTCACAGTCGCAATCGCAATCGCAGTCGCAGGCAAACGGCAATGCATTTTGCAACATTTCCCAAACAGAAACAGAAACAGAAACGGGAACAGGACTCTCAACAGGAAAACTCTTTTTGTTTGCCAAATGAAAGCCCGCATTTTAAATGCAAACCAACAATGAGGAGTGGAGTGGAGTAGATTGGAGCAGCCGCTGGCCATGCGGCCACGCCTCAATGGATTTTTTCGGCAATTGAATTAATTTACGTGAAAAATTCATTAGCAGCAGGAGGAGGAATCCCTGCTACTCCATAGACCGTTGTACTAGTAACTTGGCTACTTTTGTTACCATTACTTGTTTAAAATGTTCTATAAGTCCTATAACAACCATATAACAACCCTTTAATGGCCGGCAATCTTGGGCCTACGAACTAATCATAAAGTCAAATGGTTTCTGGAAAATTAACCATAATGATAGCTCCTCCGCCGAACCTCTGAACCTCCGAGTTCGATGCTCCTCCTACATTTTTAAAGGCAATTCGCAGAACAAAGGCCCAAAAGGGAGGCCCAGGGATCGAAGAACGGGTGGAGACGATTCTCACAATATGCCAATATGTTTTAACATTTATTTCAATATTTTTTACCAGCCCAGCACCGTGTGGCGGCATTTTTAATATTTAATGTTCGCTCCCTTGTTGCACAATCGTCGACGGCGACGACTATGCCGTGGGTTTTTGTCGAGGAGTGTGGAGTATGGAGTATGGAGGCATATGTGCGCCCTCATTATTAATGCAGAAACCCGAAACGAAAACGAAACCAAACCAAACGAGGCGGAATTGCTGACCAAAGGGAAGAATGAGACGCGGACGCCTTCTTCTCCAGGTTTAAAGCTCTCCAGAGTGACATTTCACGAATTGGCCAGGCCCAATAAAATATTTGAGAAGGCGATGACTTGATGGCACCCAAAAGGGTTCGATTCAATGCGAAATTTATGCGGTTTTCATAGAAATCGTATGACACTAAAGGGTCCGTCCGTCCTTCCCACCCCATTTGTTTTGTGTTGTTAGCTTGTAAACGACGGCAATTTGCCGGCTGCCAGCGCGTTAATAAAACTTCAAGTGCCACTTTGGGCCCGCCACGATGGGCCGAAGATTAAAAAAGGATTTATGCAGCCACCTCCGAATGCGAATCTGTGTGCAAATTGCCCATAAAAATGCATGCGAAATATAGTCAGTCGCTTCCGTATGATGGATAGGATAGATTTGGATAATAGGAAGATGGGATGATGGGATGAGTGGGGGTTCGATGCTCACCTGTGGTTGCATTGCTGACAGGCGAAGCACTCCAGGTGGTAGACATTGGTGCGCGCACGCATCACCATCTCGAAGGCCGGGATCACCTTGCTGCAGGCGGCGCAGTAGCCCGTATTGCCAAACAATCTATGGTGGATAAAAAAAGAAAGGTTAATTAATGTATTTGTACAAGAAATATTTTATAAAAAAAATACATAAATTATCCCTAACTTAAGGAACCAAGAAATCTTTCTAGTTATTAAATAATAATATTTATTAAAAAATAATAATATAAGAATATTAGTACTCCGTATCTTATGATATCTTAAAGCCCGTATTTTATTATCACTATTATTATTTAATTGTTTGTATCCTAACACTTCGATTTTAGAATATTTATACGAATTAAATAATATACAAAATATTTCAACATTAAACATTGAATTCAAGTTTTAACTATCTTTATTTAACTTAATGAGAACCAATCCATATAATATCTGTAACTCAAAGAGCACAGAAATCAATGAAATAACTAATTCAATAAAATTAGTTTGCATGCTTTTTTAAGATATCTTTGAAATTAAAAAAATATTTGTTATTTTTTGCTTTGTAAGAATGACTAAAATCTCATAAATAGAAACTTAAAAATGTTGTACAAAAAACATTTAACGAAACCAATCCATATAATATCCTTAACTCAACGGGCAGAGAATTCGAAGAAATAACTAATTTAATAATTTTAGTTGGCATGCTTTTTTAAGACATCCTTTAAATGTAAAAAATAAAACAATAAATATTATAGTTCTAATAAATCTATTAAATCTACTATTAATCTACTCTAGTATTAAGGATTGTTTAAAACCCAAACCCATTAATCTTTTACAACCTTATCCCATCTTATCTTTGAGCTACCAACACTAACCTCAAGTAGTCCCGCTTGCAGAGCATCAGGTTGCCCTTGGTGTACAGCGTGGAGCCCACCTCGCCCAGGCGGCAGTCGCAGCAGCCGCACTTGAGGCAATCCTCGTGCCACAGCATGTCCAGGGCGCGAAGGAGGTAGCGATCCTGGATGTGCTTGCCGCATCCTGCGCACAATTGGCTGCCGTTGTTGTTGTTATTGTTATTATTGTTGGCTGCCGCCGCGATGCTCTGGACATTCCCGTTGCCATTGTTGCCGCCACCGGCTCCGCCGGAGTTGACCACATTGACCACATTCCCATTGCCATTGGGATTGGGCCCGTTGTTCTGGCCGCCGCTGTTCATGCCGGCGTTGGATTGCTGGGACTGCTGCTGCTGCTGCTGTTGGTTGGAGGAAAGCCCGACGAGTCCGGGTTCGGTTTTGGTAATGTCCATAGTCATCATCTGCAAAGGCACGAGGAGATTGTCTCATTAGTTCGGGGTATTTCATGGCAGAAGGGGGGGGGGGGGGGGCTAATCTACATGTAATGCTTTATGTATAATAATTCCCTGCCAATAACTGGAGATCGGGGTCAAGTTCCAATGATACTGGCACTGCCAGGCGGGCTGCCGCAGGATGGCCTGCTTCTCCAGATTCTTGGCCTGCACATGGGGCACAAAGAACTTGTCCAGGTTGTAGAAATTGACGCGCTCCTCGTCTTCGCAGTGAACACTGGCGTTGTAGAGGTACTCCATTTCGGGGCTGGGGTTTTCTATTCAATTTTCCAAGAAGTTATCTCCCGCAAAAAGTTCTCGAAGCGAACGCTTCTTCACGATCAGTGTTGGCAAATACAAATACCAGTATTTGGTACATTTTTACATCTGAACCCTTTCCATGTAATCATTACATTGTAATGGTATCTTTTGCAATACTTTAGAAAACTTTTATTTTACCAAAATATATATAAAAAAAGACGGAGTTTGTACTATTTGAATTATTTTGTTTAAACACACATACGTAAGAAATTTTAAAAACAAAATATGTACTAAAAATATATACAAAAACAAATTAAAAAGAAAAATTACACCCCAAACAAAAAATAAATTTGCATTTAGATAAGATAATGGGTTAAAAAATTTAAAAGAACATCGTAAAATATTATTTTTGCATAAGAAAATAATTTCCCTATTCAACTCTTTTTTCTTCCAATAACAGCGCCAATCGTAAAGTAACGGCATTTTACAGCTGTGGCAGAGTGTTGGGAAATGTGCCAATGCAACGGTGGCGCCAGTGTGGCAGATATCAGTATTGTATAGCATACTTTTGGGCTTGCCAGTAATAGTAATATTGTTCAAAAATAGGTGAACATATTTCCATCCATTTGGCTTGTGAATAAACCCTTGTTTATCTCAATAAAACATTTTAAATTAATAAAAAAAAAAAAAAAAATTACTGAACTTCCACTTGGGCTCGTCCGGGAATTGAACCCGGGACCTCTCGCACCCGAAGCGAGAATCATACCTCTAGACCAACGAGCCTGGTTGAATCGACCGCTGCCAAGCACTCAATACAAGGTTACCGGTTGTCTCCCATACTTTCCCTTTGATTTACCACCCCGTCATTCTTATCTATCATTTGCCATTTCCAAAGATATAATATTTAGTTAAAATGTTGAGTTACAGATGTTTTCAGAAAAAGCATATATTTTACAACTCTATATTTCTGAAGGAATTCCTGTGAAACTGGGGCAGTGATTCTTATTTTGCGTCCCCCGAAATAATATCCCTGACTGTTTGCCCTCGATAAAGTTAAGAGAAACCGGAAAAGCGAACGGCCAACAACAAATCATTTACAAACAAAGGGCCCATTTGCCCACACACTATTTCGTGGAATTCCAAGCGACGATTTAAAATAACGAGATTTATGACAAATTGGCGAACCCCCCGAACCTTCGCCATTGCAATGCATTGCTAAATAGTTTGTTGCAATGTGCAAATTTCAGCAAGCACCCGGGAAACCCTAAAAATCTGCAATGCCTCGGCCATGTTGCACTCGATACACTGTAAGAAACACTATACATTTTTGAACATTCTTCGATTAACATTTGAAGCTTAGGAGGTTTTGCAGCAAAATTATATCTTGATATTGGATGGTTATATTATTAGAAAAGCTAAACAAATCATCACCCTTTTTATTCATTAGCGAATTAAGACCCAAAATGTACTAAGAAATTCTGATTTAATATTAAATTAGAGCCACAGAAAAATAGTATTAAATTTCCTTAAAAAATTAGGCTTTTTTTCAAGTTTTTAGACTGGTTTATCAGTTATTTTAATGTACATTAACCGTTTTTAAACGGACTTTTGTTCGTCCGAAATTTATGTATTTTCTTGCAGTGCCCCTCACCTCACAGAAGGTGCACACAATGTGTGCTGTGTCTGGTTCTGCTTTTGGCCGCCTCTCTTTTCGCTGATTGCCCTCGTCCGTGTCCGCTGTCCGTTGTCCGTTGGCCGTTGTCCGTTGTTCATGACCATGGGTTCGGGCCAAATGGCTCGCATTAAGCCCTGCGCCATGTAGCGCCAACTGTGACCTCGACTTGACCACGGCCTAAAGGGCGGGGGGGTTAGGGGGCGGGCTAAGGGGGTTTTTGCAGCTGCTGGAAATAACTTTAATTAGACGGTTGCCTCCGATTCCCTGCCAACCCCACCCCACACCCTTTTCCCCGAACGGACGGAAAGTCATCAGCAGTTGGATGGCCGCCGGCCATTGAAGAGCTCCAGAATACCAGAGTGGGTGGCTGGTCAACTGCACTGGCTGCATCGCCGACTCATAAAAATTCAATCAAATCAATTTATGTAAATTTAACGCGACGTTTCAAACAATAACTGGACTGCAGGACTGAAGGATTGGCGGCCCAAAAGAGATGGAGGATGTGCAGCGCATCAAAACTCAATTTTGGCAGCTGCAACAACCACGCCCCCTTCCGCCTCCGCCTCTGCAGACTTTGCATTGTTATTTAGTTTAGACAAATGAAATCGAATGCTAAACGCCGCTCGGAAACTCGCGCATCCATATTAGATTTTCATTTTCATTTTCAATTGCATTGAAAATGCCCACTAGTGGTGGGCGTGGCGGCTGCATGAATGCTTTATCAGGCCACCGCCTTTCCCCGCCGCACTCACTCACTCACTCATTCGCATTCACATGCACTCATTGCAGATTCATAGTTTTGCCCCCCGCTTTTTCTCTCTGAAGCCCGCTCAATTAATTTATGCATTACATTCCCACAAAATGCTTTTCAATTTGCATCCAATTTTGGCCCGATGCGGAGATAGGCCCCTGGCAAATGATCTCTCTGCTGCTGGCAGCTTGATTGATTGATTGACTCACCCACTGACTGACTGACTGATATGTAATTAGTTTAGTTAGAGAGCGCGCGACCAGCGATCGATCGCTTTAAATCTTCAGCTGACCAGTGCTTAGCCGACAAAGAATCCTTGTCTCAAAAAACATGAATGTCAAAGAACATTAAGGAGTTCCAATACACCCGAAAAAAAAGGATAGAGACCATACCAGATAAATAAGTTGTAAAAAGAAAGATCTCACCAAAAAGAAGAAAATATAATAGCCATTTTGAATGTAGGCCAAAAAATCCAAATCCCAATTTTCCACAAAAAAAAATTGGTTTTTTAGCCGAAACAATGGAAATATTAATCCAAATATGGATTGTCATACCTTTCTGAGCTCGTTATTAAATTTCTAATCGATTGGCATTTAAACCTGGACATTTTAATTTTTGACCAATTTTTGCAAAAAATCAGGATTTACCCCCTTACAAAAAAATAAAAGTCTTCGAAAAATTTTTTTTTTTTTAATCACACGGAAAGTGTCATGGATTTAATAATTATTTTGTTATCTGTTCAAAACAGTATGTATTTTGGTGTAAGGCAATTTTTGGCCAAGTTACAACAAAAAAAATTAATATTTTTGCC
Organism: Drosophila prostipennis; assembly: GCA_037075205.1. Taxonomy (NCBI): domain Eukaryota; kingdom Metazoa; phylum Arthropoda; class Insecta; order Diptera; family Drosophilidae; genus Drosophila; species Drosophila prostipennis. The sequence continues at coordinate 872,092 of JBAMCJ010005733.1, read as the reverse complement.
AAAAAATCCAAATCCCAATTTTCCACAAAAAAAAAATTGGTTTTTTGACCAAAACAATGGACATATTGATCCAAATATGGATTGTCATACCATTCTAAGCTCGATATTAAATGTAAATTCGATTGACATTAAAACCTGGACATTTTATTTTTTGGCAATTTCCTGTTTTTTTTAATTGCTCTAGATTACTTATGTAATTTAATTGTCTAGATTAAACTACTATAAAGTATTCCAAACTATGGCCAAAACGTAATAGTAATAATAATATGTTTCGAAATAACTTAAAAGTTAGGCCAAGGAATGATAGATCCTCGAGTTCGGTTGGCTTGGGGAATCCCGGGGAATTTCTCCGCCTGCGGAACCACCCTGAGCACCCCACATTTCCGCTTTTCCGACTCTCAGCCCCACAAAACCCTTTGCCGAACTAATTGCGCGACCAACGACACTCATTAAAGCCAATCAATATTCAAATTTCACATGGCCAGGTGGGTCGAAATGGGTGGGGGGTTAGGCAAAGTGCTATAATACCACGGGGCCTCCTTATAGAGAGAGCGCCCCTCTGGCGTTTTCACAGTTTAGTTTGCTAAGCGAGGAGGAGAGGAGCGGGGCGAAAGGGGTTCGTTCCGTTCCGGACGAGGCGCTCTATAATTATGCATATGCATGTGACCCAAGTTAGTGGCAACTTAAACCCTTTTTAACCCCAATTCGAGGGACAGAGAAAAGGGGTCTCTCCGCTGGAAATTACGGGTTTGCACGCAAGTTAACGGAAGTTGCTTGCTTACTGGCTTGGCCACCACCTCTTTTTACCATTTAACCCCCTCCCTTGCCAGAGGAAAAGAAAACGAACCTTATGGAATTAAGTTGATTTCTTGCTCTGCGGTCAGTTATGTTTATGGTTTATTTATTTGGCCGCTGCAATTTTGTGTCACGTTTTATGGGGGTTGGCCCTTCGCTTAGGGGTTCTCCTCTGTCCGTTGTCCGTTCGCCTCTGTCCGTTCATTTTCCTCTCATGTGGAGCGCTTTTAATGACACTAATTAGTGGCGGGGCTCATGTGACAAACGCAGCAGCGGAAATCCAAGCGGAATTGCAACCCCCAAAAGGCGGGGGGTTTGCAAAATCACTGAAGGCTGGAATCCACGGACAACAGCTGTGCTGCATCATCCCCATCCTTAATTGGTAATTAATTTATTTTGCATAATTTTTCGCGCCAGCAGCAGCAGTACGCACATTATGCTGCTGACATGTGAAGGGGGGCGAGGGAAGAGGGGGGTTTGTATATTTACTTTATGGACTTTGGTGATTCAGGAGGGGGTTCAGGGGGGTCACAAAGGTGTCAAAAAGTGCGAATTAAGTGCGAATAAACGTGCTGAGCGTGCAGCGGTAGAGACAGCCAGGACCACGCCCCCTCTAGCCAGCCCATCAGTCACCTCTACACCCCTGGAAGCCACCCACACCACCTGTCTCGCATTGCGAAAATTTGCATCGAGTCACGAAAAATAAATGTAAATTTAATTTGCATACGCAGCGCATGGAAAATCGAAGCCTTTGAAGTGGGAAAATATTTATAATGAAATTATGCGAATAAAAATGCCGAAAAGGATAAAAAGAGGGTATAACTTGAGACATGAACCATAAAATAACTACGTTTTTGCCTTAAACGGAGGAAAAACAAAACCTTTAATGAAATAATGATTTGAAAAGAGGCCGCTACAAACTTGCACACACACGCTAGTTGCTAGCATCCAATTCCATTTGGAATGTCCTTTGGCCATGCAAGGCTTCCCACGAAGAACACCACCCCAACCACCCCCTTTCGAGGCAAACTTATGCAAAACAAGAACAAATTACCAGCAACAAAGGCACAAGTAGAAACAAAAAAAAAAGCCAAAGAAAAAGAAATGAAAAACGTCAAGTACGCGACATGAAAACTAAAACAAAGCCGGGACCACAAACAAAAAAATGAAAAGGAAAGCAAGTATAAATAACGAGAGAGAAAATTAAAATAAAATATAAAGAAAAACAAGAAAACAATCAAAATTCATTTTTAATTTTTATGCCATAAAAATGCAAACGAAGACGAGGTCCGAAGGACGATGGGATGGTGATGGGGATGGAGTGAAATGGTCACCAAAAGCCAGGCACGAAACTGAGTTCCAGGACCGAATAACCCAGCCAGGTGGATGGGAAGCATGGAAACATGTTGCGCAACAAGGCAAAAAGTCCTGCAACGGTTGGGACATGTTTTATATTGTTTTTCCACCGTTTATTTTTTGTTTGAATGAAAACTTTCAGGGGCTCTCCCCGGAAAAATTATGAAAGGAGCCTTCAAGTGGCCGGCCAACAATTAAATTCCCATTGCGAGTAATGGCCAAGTCTCCCTCTCGAATGTACTTAAACAGCCATAAATACTAATCAAAATCAAATGCACACACCGATTGCGATGAAGGTGGGTGTGGGTGTGGGTGTGGGAAAGGGAAAAGGACATTGAAGAGGCTTCCAGGGCGACACTTGGTCCTGTCATTGACAGCAATCGAATCTAGAGAGAGTACCACCCATTCCCAAAAAGTTTGGTCTAACAGCCTACAAATGGGATATGTTCAAAAAAAAATTTGAGAAAAAAATCGAAAAACTAATATATACAATTTTGTATCTGTTATAACTTGGTTGCCTGTTGTTTGAATACCACAATTCCTTTTTCTTTTCATGTCACTTCCTGCATTTTTGTCGCCTGTCCCTTAAACACCATACACTGATAAAAAAAACTGGGTAAATCCAAAGATTGAAATCTTCAATTAAATATTTTTCTGTATGCTTTTCATCCATTGCGGTTTTAATTTTAAATATGAAAATATTACATTCAACATTTATAGTTAATTTAAATATTTTAAACTTTAAAACCGTAAAAACAATGAATCTAATATATTTCAAATTTAATCATGCAATCTAATATGTTCTATATTAAATATTATGATTTTGTATATTTATTTTTACTATTGCATTTTTTATCAGTGTAGTTTTTGGATCTCGAAGCACTTGGGAATCCCATTTTTTAAGTGTCATCGATTGTTGTTGCCTCGATTCGAGAACAAATGCTGCCACATGCAGCTTTTCAGATCGAAGCTTCAGCTTTAGCACCAGAACTCCGAAACTCGAGAACTTCACAGCCAGAACCCCACAACAATTTACCCCCATTTCGATTTCCCGCATTGCTTGATTTGATTTATGCGACTTGCTGTGTGTGTGTGTGTTGTTCCTCCGCCAATTGTGTTGCTATATTATTGTTCTTGCTACAGTTATTTGTTGCTGTTTATCGTGGTGTGGCAACATATGGAGGTGGCGGTAGCCAGCAGATGTACTACATGTAGTTATTATTGTTGCCGTTATTTGTTAATCTATTTGTAAGCATTTGATGGCTTGGTATTCCCAAACAAAAAGCGAGTGCTAAGTGAGATTTATACCGAGGAATCCCGAGAATCACACCCTTCGACCCGTCAGCTACACACTGTGCGTTTTATTTTGATTTGTTACTTGGTGTTTTTTGTTTGGGAGGAGGGGAAACTGGCGAAACTAAGCCCAAAAACCCGGCTACACCAACTGGCAATCCCTCGTCCCTCCTTCAACGTTATAATGCCAACGATGTACGACACAGCAGCGGAATTTTTATTAAGTTGTTTTATGCCTTGTGTCGTTTTGTTGGCCGCTCCGTTCGTTCGCTGTTATTTCTTTCTGCTTAAACAATTACGACAAATTGCGCTTTTATGGACCGAGGAGCATCCACGACGAGGAGGATGGGTTGGATGGTAGGATGGCGACACGCACACGTCATGTGCAAAGCCCACAGCGCTAATATCCGATCCGATCCGATCTGGAGGCTCTCCAAAGTGAACTCCACTCTACTCCACTCTACGGCACTCCACTCCACTCAGCTCTCCACTAAACTAAACTCTGGGTGCAGTCGTTAAAGTCCACTTCAAATAGAGCTTAATTGCCTCACAATGCCAAATGCAGTTTGCAGCTTGCAGTTGCAACTACTGTCATGAAGCGGCGTTAATTAGGTGAAAGCATCCGCCAAGCAGATCGGGTCACAGCGGTCCAAAAACAGAGGGGAGAACGAAGACAAGCTGGGAAAAGATGGCAGAGCCATTGGATTATCCGCTAAGAGGAAATCGCCGAAGATATATTGGATTGGTATCCCAGAAAAGCTGAAAAATAAGAGCCTAGTTGTCTAGTTACAAAGAAAAACGATTATATCTAGAAGATAACCTTCTTATAAAAGTCTTAGCCGCAGCCCTAAATATATTTTAATACCAGAAAATTGTTTAGAAAGCCAGTAGTTTTGCATACGATCTAGTAGAACTAAAGTTCTTATTAAAAACTGTAAGGGGAAATGATTCCCAACGATCCAAGCTTTGAAAATATAATATTACGAACTCCCCCGACAAGATATTACCAAGAAATCAGGTTCACACCTGCCGCCGCCCTTTGGCCAGCGCCCAAACTTGATCTTGAATTAACCCCAGAGATCCCAGCTCCTCGCATCCCCAACTGACAGTTTCAATTAGACTTTAACACTCAGCCAAGAGCCCGGGGAGCTGTTGCAACAGCAGCAGCAGCAGAAGGCTCTCTCTTCGTCGTCTCTCAAGTGGCTGGCAATTACGTTCAATTATGTTGGCCATGTTGGTAACGGATGCAGTTGCAGTTGGCCAAATGCGTGGCGGTTGTAATTAAACGATGGCTCTTTGAGCGGACTCCGTTCGACTGAGTTAACTGCCGGCATGCCACCTAATCATAAATGATACCAAAAGGAAATGCTCCTCAAGGCATCTCCGCACGATCAGCACCTGCTGCTCCTCCAGCTCCTGCTGCTCCGTCCACAGAGTCCAGCCACTAATTACATTGATTCTTAGACGATTGCAATGGGGCTGTGACTGTGGCCGGCGGCACTGGGCGAAAAAGAGGTGCTATATACTTAAAACTATTCATCCACATGTTAAACTAAAAGTAGGTTTTAAACCTAGAATTTTAAAAACAACTTGTAGTTTAACATGCAGAAAACGAACTTAAGACTTGGACCAATTTTCTGTTAAATTTGTAGTAGACTTTAAACTTTGAGTTTCCATATGTTTTCAATGCTTAATCCCTCCTTTAAATTTAACATGCGGATGCGAACCTTACTTGTTAAAAGTTAAAATTCCTTGGCAAAATGGAAAGCTGTCTGTCATATATTTTCAGCAGTGGCATTTTGTTGGGGGGGGGGGGTTTATCAGAACAAGTTCTTTGTTGCATACTTTTTGAATACCAAAATTCCTTTAATTATATAAAATATATAATAATTTTTAAATATTTTTTTCTGTTTAAATTGTTTTACACCTTTTTTTCTGTTTAAATTGTTTTACACTTTTTTTTCGCTGTGCATATCTGCATCTGTGTCCGTGACTATTCACATGCCTCAGTTGCATTCAGAGCTGCAGAGCTCGAGCAACGTCAACGTCAACTTAATTAATTGTGCGTCCGGCCGCACTCCCGTCCCCCCTCTTGCCAACCTCCCCCCTCTACGCCCCTGTTTTGCCCCCTCGCCAGCTGCTTGCCATTCAAAGTTGGTGACCAACACAGCACAACTCGTTTCTCCTCGCAATCCAAGCCAAGCGAAGCCACGACTCCAATCCGAACCGATTCGATTCGATCCGAGACTTGGAGTCTGATTCCGATTCCGATCGCTGCAATTTCTATTTGCGCGCAAATTGCTAATTTTGTGGAAAACACATTAATTAGCGCAAAATCAGCGAGCCAAGTTCAGTTGGAGTTATTTGTTTTATTTGCGGTTTGCTCGCGACTGAGAAGTTACAGTCTTCGGAATTCTAGACTCTAAAGATGTGTAGAGAAAATCGAATAAATATTGTGTGCACAAGATCATTCATCAGTGGCGGATATGTTGTTGCATACTTTTTAAATACCCCATTTTTGATTCATTTTTCACCCGAGTGAGAGCGGGGTGGATTTATCCCCCATATCATTTGATTAATAGATACCTTTTTAATTACATACAATTCCCCTTTCGAAATCACCTTTAATTATATACACACTCTATATCCGTTTGATATTTCTCGCTCTTCCGCATTGCAAATGCTCTTTTCACACTGCTTTTTTTTACACACGATGCTCATTTAATTAATCAAAAGGCAAACGGAGCCAATCAATCGGTAACTGTAAGAGCGTTGGATATTTATTAAGCTCGCCGCTTTTGTTGTTGGTTAACTGTGTCAATTGTTGTTTGATCAACACTTGGACAAGTGTACGCCGTTGATAATAATTGATGATTTAATTTGCTTGTTTGAAGACGCAGATAAAGACCCCCCTTTAAAAAAAAAACCCCCCCCATACACGGAAAAGTGACTGAGAGACAATGATAAGAAGAGGGACGCACAAATGCTGGCATTACAGCATTACAGTTAATTACATTTGCGAATCGAATCGAATCGAATCGAAAATTACAGACACATTAAATAACGGTTAACTGGCCCAGGAGCAGGATTCATCGTCATCATCTCCAATGGCAATGGCAAACATCTCGCAGCATTCTGCAATGTCATTAATAACAGAGCAACGTCCACTGACCGCAACAATGCAGCTGCCGGCGGGCCAGAGCGAGATGGCCAAAAGAAGACATATTTACATAAGCGATTTTCTGCAGTGCCGCGCCTCCTCCTCCACCTCCCACCACCCATTGCAGGTCGACTTGTGTATGCGCTACCCGCATAAGGTCTCAGTTGACTCACCCTACAACCCGGCATATCGTAAATGTCAGAGGGAAATACGCCTAGTTGGTTCGAGAACTGTGATAAGGAAAATAAAAAAAAAATTGTGTATATCTTTCTGTATGATTCATGACCAGAGCATTACAGTTATTGAGTTGGTAATAGCCTAAAGCCCTGGCTTAATATCAACAGATGCACAACACAAAAAGATGGTTTTACAAAAAAAAAAATTTTTTTTTGCATTTTATATAAACAATTTTGAGCTTTAAATAAAAACTAAAACTATTAAAAATACAAATTCTTTGACAAATTTTTTCAAACTTCAACCAAGTTTTTGGCCATCTTTTTTTTTTAATTTCGCCCAGTGTAGTAGCTTCGCCTTGGCCATCGACGCTTCCATCCTCCCAAACCGCCTCCTTCCACACAGCTGAGCACGAACCGTTTTATCAGCACGTTTACACCGTATTTACTTCATTTTAATAAAATTTCATGTGATTTTAAACGTTGACGATGTCTGTCGATGTCTGCGAATGAAAAGCGCAGCATCCAGAAATTCCACGTGCGTGTGTGAACGTATGTATGTGTACATATGCATGTGCGGTTGTGTGTGGGTTAAAAATGCACAATTGCTCATTCGAATGGAAATTATTTACACATTGGACACTGATTTACTTGATGGCAATGCAGAAACAACAACGCCGCCAATGTCAGCCACTTCGCTATGTGTGTGTGTGTGTGTGTGTGGATCATAAGCGTCCTTGGAAAGAGAGTAGGAGTTCCACCAGTTGATACACCAAAAAAAAAAAATTTTTTTCTTTAAATTTCATTATTGATCTTTTAAAAGAACATCGATTGAAAATGTTGTATCATTACAACAATATACATTTTATATATATATTTTTTTTTTAATTTTTAAACATCGATAAAATTTTAAAATAATTTTAATAAGTTTTGTATTCTATCAATAATATTGTTGTAATATTTATTCAGTAAAATTTAGTATTACTATTCAGTAAAATCAATTCTATATAAATTTGTTTTCTGCCACCTTTAGATTTTCCGTAATCCCCCCTGGAAATGTCCTTTTGGCGCCCCTGACTTGCATTCGCTTGATTGTATGCGAGAGCGGGTTTATGTCGGTTTATTAATATCCTTTCTGCTTGGTTATGTTTTATATGAAATTACTCAAGTGCAACCGACTGTGTTTACGCCGGGCTTTCTGTTATTGTTTTTTTTTTTTTCACCACTCCTTCTCCTTTAATTTTTATTTTTGTATTTTATTCAAATTTCGTGTGTGTGTTTTTCCGCATTTTTCTGCTCGTGCTTTATTGTTGTTTTTAATTATCATATGCACACGAATTGGCGCTGTGTGTGTTTTATGTGCCGCCATCGCCATCGCCATCGTCGTTGTTGTTAATTTAATTTCGCAATTATTTGCAATGACGTTTAATCGAAATTTGAATATTATTTATTTGAGCATGAAAAATATGCCACCAGCAGCAGCAGCAGCAGAGCATCGTTTACTTTGACCCTTAACCCCATCCATAAACATATTTTCGATCCGTCAAAACAAATATTCTGCGGAGTGACAGCGGCAAATAAAAATCTAAACAAAATGGTCGGGCGATTTCGCCTTTAATTGCATTGCATACAAATTAAGTGTATAGATTGCCGATAATTAGTGAATGAACAAACGCCGATCGTTAGATCGTTAGACAATCAGCAAAACGGCTGAATCGACAACAAAATGACAATTAATTGAATATGATTTTTGAAATTAACATTCAAATATCACGACATGTTATGGGAAACGATCGACCGATCGACCGTCCGGCGCTACGGAATAAAAATAAAACTGGGACAGCGATCAGAACTGTGATTTTAAACGATTATCGTTATTGTTATTGCCATCGAAAATTCTACATCTCCTCTTCATACCAGCATCATTATAATCCGCTGATCAGCACCGCCGGTTATCACAAAAGCGGCTCTCATAACATTTAGCTGACTGTCGGCGGCATTCACTTGGCGTTTCAATAGCCAGCCACAAAAGCCAAACGAAATAAATAAATAATTGGCAATAAAAATACAATTTGCACGATCATATAAGATTTTGTCATGTAATTGGCTAACTAACTAACCGAGCGAATGAATGAATGAATGCCAAACGGTTCGGTTCGGTTAGGTTTGAGTGCGGAGCGGAGTGACGGAGAGTCGGGCAAAGCCGAAGATGGAGACACCCTCTTCCAGAAACTTAGGGATGTGAGATATGATGGTGAAAATAATTTAGTTTTACCTAATACAACAAATGAAAATTAAAATATCCAAAAGGTTATAGAATATTAAAATTGTTTAAATTGTTTCTAAACAAATTTCCAAAAAAGAAATATGGCTGATTTGTATACAAAAATAAATCTTAAAATATGCGAAATTTTTTAAATATTCTCTTTATATAAGCTTCAAAAAATTCCTATAATGGAAAATAATATATCAAAAGGCTTCTCCTAAATATGCGAAATTTTTAAAATATTTTCTTTGTATAAGCTTTAAAATATATATATATTAAAAGGCTTTTCCTAAATATATAATATTAAAAAAAAGTTCCAAGGCCTTAAATTGTACCTCAAAAATTCCTTAAAAAAGTTTCGCTGATCTGTATACAAAGAAAAATCTCAAAATATGCGAGACTTTAATATTTTCTCTTTGTATAAGCTTTGAAAAATTCCTATAATTACCCAAGTATTTTTTTTGCCCAATGTTGAAGCAACATGTTGCTTATGATTTTAATTAGTTGCTGTTGTTGCTATTCCCGTTTCTTTCCGTTAATTAAATTGGATTTTCGCTGCCTGCCAGCTTCCGCTAGTCTCTCTCCCTTTCTCCCTCTATTGACTTGCCTCTCTCTCTCTGTCTCTCTCGCTCCGTTGCACGGCATCCATCTTCGCGCTTAATTTGCTGCCTTTATGCTTTTGTTCTGATCTGTGCGAGCAGCAGCGTTCGCTTAATTGGCTGCCAATTTATTTTATTTGCGCAAAATTGCAGTCGAACAGCGCGAGAGGCGCACAAAAAGCTCAAAAAAAAAAAAAAATGCCAAAAGCCAGCAGCAACATGTTGCGCTCCCACACGCAGTCAGCGGCAAATGTAGCTGCACAGCGAGAAAATGTGCTCGAATTGTGATACATTTTATAACCAAATATTGATTTATAAAAGAATAACAGAGGTAGCCAGCGTCTATGATGAACTTTTTTCAGAAATCGGGGTCACCACCATTTTATTTTTTTATGGGTAACCCATTTTTTTAAGTCTAAAAATACTAAAATTCTAGTGCTGAATTATAGAATCTATAGTTATTTGTAAGGCACGCTCAAAACCCCAAGTTATGATCGAAATAGTGCCATTCTGGGTCACCATTTTGCCTTAAATTATTTCCAGTGCATCTGGTGACGGCTCTGTCGCTGCGCTGCCAATTAATACGCCGTTCTAATTTTTATGACATTATTAAGGAGGCATCGCATCGCTTGGCATCGCTTCCAGTGGCCATGATATGTCCGACTGGGACTCCAACTGCGACATCTTCGTTGCCTTTTATGTGCAGTTTATGGAACTTAATTGTTGCAAGCGGCCGCGTGCAACGGCACTCGTCTGCTCAGCGTGTTGCTAGGCGAGGGCCGCCACAGAAGTTCAAGGCCTGCAATGCCGGGCTACCGAGACCACGAGCAACTCGCAACTCGCAACTCTCAACTGACAACCGGCAACATGTTGCTCCCATTTATGTGTGAAGTGGCCACTAGCCCGTTCTACCTCGTTCTCGTTCTCATCCTTGGCTTCCATTTCCATCTCCATCTCCATCTACTTCATCCGCGATCCAGAGGCGTCTCCCGCCCTGCCTGGCCTGCCCCCCATTTCGCCTCATCATCTGCAGTCTGCATTCCTTGGCAGCTTCATTAACAATGTTTGTTGTTGTTGCTGCTACTGTTTGCCCTTTTTGCCACATGTCTTTTGTTGTGTTTTTGCTACTGTACCACACAGTAGCCTTTGCTGCATCAACCATCAACCACCAGCCACTGGAGGCTCGAGACTAAAGGGGACTTTCAATTTTTTTTTCTCACTTCTCCTCTGCTCGACCACTTGTTGCCGCTGTTTTTACTAATAATTGGCTTCAATGAGTTCCATAATTGTTTTGCTTTTGGACTTTTAATGATGTCGTCGTCTTCGTCTCCATCTTCGTTGTGCCTGCCGACGCTGCTGGGTAGTCATCATCATTTTTGCAGCCTTGTCACTGTGGGCATCTTGCAACGTGGGTATCTTGGGCCGATCTCTTCAGCCTAATAGTTGCTAATGAGAAGTTGAAGGGCCAACCATGATCTGTGCTCTATGGATAATGGGGAATCGGTCAGGTCGGAGGTTAGATTGAATATCTTTTCAAAGGCTTCTCAACTCTTTAATTGTTTCTTGTTTTTTTTTGTGCTTGAACTCGGTACCCAATTTTGTATTTATTTGCTTTGGCGTCTTTAAACTTTCTTTTTTTATGTTTAGGGGTCTAAGAATCCTTCAATTCTAGAATTCTTCTCAATTCTTTAATTGTTGTTTTTTGTCGTGTTTGAACTCGGGACCCAATTTAGTATTTTTTAGTATTAATTTGCTTTGGTGTCTTTAAACTTTCTTTTTTTTAGGGTTGGGTGTTTAAGAATCCCTTAATTCTAGAATTCTTCTCAATTATTTAATTGTTTTTGAACTCGGGACCCAATTTAGTATTTTTTTGGTATTTATTTGCTTTGGTGTCTTTAAACTTTTTTTTTATGGTTGGTGGTTTAAGAATCCTTCAATTCTAGAATTTCCTTATTTTTTTGGTGATTTTTGAACTCTTCTTTTAGCACCTCATCTTTGGCTTTCAGCTTTTGGCTACCAACAAGCGCCGCTGGCAACATGTTGTTGCCGTTGCTTCTTCTGCTGTTGCTGCTGCTCCTCATGTTGCTGTTGCTGTTATTATTTTGTACAAGCAATTAAATGCCTGCTGCTTGCCCCCTCCAACCCCTTCCCCTGCTCGCATCGCCTGCCGCGTTTTGTGGCGTGTTAATTAACTCAATTACGATTGCTCGTCGACGTTCGTTCGTTCGTTCGCTGGAAGGCGGAGTACTGGAGTACTGGAGAGCTGGCTGCACTCTTTTTGATAATTATAATATTTATAGCAGCAAACAACTCCTTGCGAGCCGAGGAAATTTCCTTTGGCCATTCCGAAGCGGGCCTAGGAAATAAAAAAAAAAACTCTAATTAAAGCGGCGGCACCGAAACAACAAGTGTGGCCATTTAATTTTATGACATTATCATGTGCAGTTATGTACGCCAGAATCGTGTATATATGTAATATATAATAATCGCGTTGCGTGTTCTTAGCTGCTTCTGTTTATGGCTAAAGGGTTGTGCCTGTGCCTTCTGTAATTGCAGTTGCTTTCTGCTTTCTGCTTTCTGCTGCCTGCAACTTGCAACTTGCAGCGTGCAACTTGCAACTTGCAACCCTCGGGGATCAGTGACTTTGGGAGCTAAGCTCCGCTGGCTGAACTGAATTTATGACAGCTAGAAAAAGGGGGTGTGTGAAAAGGTTAAACCACCCCATGCCATTTTTGAATTTATTTTTTTTTTAGACCTTCCAAGGGTTGAGATCCGATTTAATTACAAAAGTTAGCGTCACACACATGGCTAGAAATTAACAAGCATAATTTGTCAGCAGCATTGAAATCTCTTTAGCCAAGCGAAAATAAAAAAGATAGAAGGGAAAAGTCTACCCCCAACTTCAGCACATATCTTCCATTCGAATGTCATTCACAATACGTTGTTCCCGACTCATCAACGTCAGGCACAAACAATCCTTAGCTCAAACTGAATCTGAAACTCAAACTGCGACCCAAACTCCTTGCCCCTTTCCTCTGTCTGAGGCGTCGCTTTAAGTTGTCATGTTTTGGACAGTTTGTTTGCTAAATTGTTTTGTAACATGATTTAGACATATTATGTGATATGTGTGTGCTTCTGGCTCCTGCTCATCCCCTCATTTGCCATTCAACATGCAACGTGTGCCACATGTTGAAACATTTGCGAGTGAAATGTAAAAGTCAGTCGTTTCGTTAGTGGGATCTACATAGTTTGCATAGCGGGGAGTGCTATCTAATTTAATACTTTCACTCGTTCTGACACACAGTCACTTTTCATTTGTTGTTTACCGTTTGCCAGCTGGAATTTGAACTGGCTATTACTCACTTAAGTGGAATGTAATTGCTTGAGATTTGAGATTTGATATAAATAAACAATTGTTTCTGCGGAATAGAATTCCCTTAAATATTTATAGATCCTCCCCCTTATAGACATTCTCCCTAATGATTATAATATCTGGTTTCCATGTTTTATTTACGTTTTAATTATTATTTTAAGTTGAGTTCCATGACAGATGATAAGCTATATCCAAAATATTTCTGGTTCCTCCCCTCTTTTAAAATTCATAATAATATTTAGATACTGATTATATTGAACTAAATTCCATTAGGGATACAAAAATTAAACCTATATTCGTTCTAATGATTATAATATCTGGTTTCCATGTTTTATTTACGTTCTAATTATTTTGAGTTGAGTTCCATGACAGATGATGATGATTCCAAACCCCCCCCCCCCCCCTTAAAAAAATTATAATAATATTTACATGCTGATTATATTGCACTAAATTCCATGAGGGATCAAAAAATTAAACCTATATAAACTAGTATTTATTTTTAAACCCAATAGTAATTTCTGATATCCGTTTTAATTGGATTTTTGCTATTTTCTTAATGAGGCCGCCATTATTGCGGATACACTTCCGGCCAGTTAACCCATTACTTCAGTGGCTACTCTTCTGGTTTGGAGAGCCATGAGATTTACAGGCCAATTTGCATTGCCACTTGATTGTGGGTCAGTCTTCGAGGGGGTTCTTATCCTCTCCCTCTCTCCCTCTCCCTCTCTCTCTCTCTATCTGCCTGTCTGTCTGTCTTTTTCTTTCGGGTAATCCAATTCTGTGCACTCTGTTTCCCTCCCAAAGTCATTTCCTCCACAAATTTACAGCGACTTCCGCTGACGACAGCGGCGTAGCAACAACAGCAATTGCTAATTTGCAATGCAGCCGCTGCCACGCCCCTCTTCGCCCCCCTAACCCCACCCCTTTCACGATCCCACTAGTTTTCTTTTCGTTTGTTTTGACTTTCCCATTTTCCTTCGTCGTCTGCTTGACATTTTCGTTTGTTGCACTGCCAAATGCGAAAAAGTGGCAATTAATTTTGTCAGTGTTGCATTTAATGGGCCTGCCTCTTCCCAGGGGGAAAACAGGGGCGGGGGCAGCAGGGGGGGTTGAGGCTCGGTCAATACATTTAATTAATTTTAATTGAAATTATCAGCAGGCCGAGCGCGCAGCCCAGAAAACAAAACAAAACAAAACAAAGGCAGTGTGAAATCTACACAAAAGCAAAGAGCCACTCCGCTTATCACGGGCATAATAATAAAAAAGAAAAAAAACTCACTCGCACTCGCTATTCATGCTGGAAATCTAATAAAGTCATAAAAAATCACGAAAACAGAGCGGGATACGGCTGAATCCCGGGGGAAAATGCCGCCGGAATGCGAGATTAATGCCCAACTTGCATACTTCTATACAAATATGAAACGAAATCATAGCCAACGCCCCGGAAAACCGATCCTAAACTCTTGTTTATGAGTAATGAGTAATGTAATGTATCTCTGGTTTGTAACGCTGATTTGTCCCACTGTAATGACTGGGCCAGAACAGGTGGGCTTTTAACTACGAACTGGCAGGTAAACTGTTAAGACTCCACTAAGCCAGCAGCACCGGCGACAAAACGTTCATAATTTGCGGCTTAATTGGCCTTAAAATATGCGCAAACCTTCAGCTTTCAGCTGCTTCATTTGCTTTGGGCCTGATTAAGAGCTCGCCACTATTCCCGCTGACATTTTATGTGCTCTGGTTCTTTGGCTCTTGTTGTTCTTCTAATTGTTGTTGCGCCGCCGCTTCTTCTTTTATGGCAAAGCTTTGCGGGTGCCATAAACGGTGAGCAGACGGCGGCCATATAAAATGTCAGCGCCCTTCTATGCGCTTCTCAAAGCGTTCACTTCCTCGGCCCTTCTACGCGCTTCTCAAAGTGTTTACTTACTTACGCATAAATCTTATGGGGATGAGTGGTTGGTGTTGACACTTACCTGAAAGGAAAACAAGAATGTTAAACGTATTACTAAAGATTACTATCTTATATCTATGCAAATGTGGTCTTCACTTTAATAGAAGGGGGGACAATGTTTGACGCAATGCTTACTCTTGTCCAACACATCTTTGACACATTCATCATCACCCTTGGCACCCGGCCACCACCACTCACACAAGCACTCATTCATTCATTCATTCGGTCGGTCGGTCAGTCAGTCAGGCCGTCAGCCAGCCAGTCGGGCCACAATCGATCAATCAGGGTTAGAAAAACACAAATATCTTCTTGGCAATTATCTCAAAGTCAGCGAAGATTCGTTAGTCCAAGAATAGCCGAGTTTATTAATTTTAAAGCAAGTATCCGCAGATCAGGCGTGCTTTGAGTGTAATTAAAAATAAGTTCAGTTGACCGAAATAAATTCTAAAATTGAAACAAAGTTGCCTCGCTGCCGGCTAATTGGCATGCTGCTGACAAATGTACACATGTCTGTGTATGTGTACCTATGTGTGTTGGCCAACCCAGCAGTGCGGTGTGTTTCCTAGCCTAATTGCTTGGCGTTTTGCGTTTGCGCGCCGTCGTCGTCGTCGTCGTCATCATCATCATCTCGTAATCGTGTTCATTGCCTCAAATCGCTCGCATTGCCATTTTAATTGGTTTCTCAATTATTTGCGCCGCCACGAGGAGATCGGGGTAGGTGGTTAGTTAATACCCTCACTTTTGAGGGAGTCTATTTATTAAGTTGAGTAAAAAAAAAATAATAATAATAATACAAAGAAAAACAATTGACAAAAGATCTGATTGATATGTTCTGCTCAATTTTATATTTTTTAAAAATCAAGTTGTTCATCTAATTTTGATATTGATACATTATTACATTATATTTTCAAAAATACTAAATTTGCTATTTTATATGATGTGATAAAATATCATGTTGATATGCTTGATTATTAATTAACGTTTAATTAATAAAAAAAAAACCAATTAATGGCCAAAAATTCCCAAAAAGGGTATACAGAATTCGCCCTTCGCGAGCTTCGCTTTCCTTAACTCCTGCTGATTTGGGTTTTAACGATTTGAAAAATTGTTTTTAATTAATAATCAAACGTATTGTTGTTCGCTCGCTGTTATTATGCAAGTCGAGTGGCCACATTTACATTTTACTGTGCGTTTTTGCTATTTTTTTATGCTTCTATGTGCTTTTTAATTTTTAATGTTTATTAATAAATCAATTGCGAAGCAGAAGAAGAAGCGTACCAGGCGGCGGAATTTTAATTATAAAACCAATGCAAAGCAAATAAAAACGACGAATAAATCACAGCAACAACAACAACAACAGCGGATCGTGATTGTCAAGAAAATTGAAATCTCAACTAATTAGTTTGTTATTCTATTTAAATCGAGCGCCATGCGGGGGAAAGTCGGGGGCACAAAAGCGGAGGTTAAACAGATGGGGAAGAAAGCAGCAGCGGCAGCAAATCGGTATCAAAGCCACTGGAAATGCAAATGAAATCGCGTCAATAAAAAATACAAAATAAATATTGCATGCCAGTTGAGTAAACAATAACGAAGGCAATTCAATCATTTATTTAATTGTGCGCCGCTTTGCGCTTTAATTGCATTGGCACTAACAGCACACAGCAAATAATATTAATTAACAATTAATGCACTCGATTCCGTTGATGCAGTTGCAGTTGCAATTGCAGTTGCAGTCGCGTGAACAGAATTCCAAGGGGCGGGGAAAAAGGGGGCGATAGGTCGTCGAGGAAGAGGAAGAGTGAGAGCCAAATGAAAACAAGCAACGCTAAAGAAAGCAGCCAAGAAAAAGGCATTAATTAAAAAATATATTAAAGTCTACGATGCCCAGCAGCATCAGCAGCAGCAAAAGCAGCAAAAGCCGCGCCACCGACTGCATCAAATTTAATTAAAATATATTTTAAAAACGATGCTCATAAAACAACAAACACCACACAGCACAGCACACAAACAACACTAATTAAGAGTGCCCAGGCAATAAAAACAAAAGATCGCGATCCGCTGGTACAACGAGGCGTATGCGCGATGTGCGAAGAAAAAGAGGCAGAAAAACAACACCTGATCTGAGATCTATAAGCTTGGTGGTCGGTCTCCCTTATCAACGATCTTTCAATACCTATAATCTTTATGGTTCCTAATTTTAGGGATCTGTGGTTTCTTTGGTTAAAACGAAAGTTGAATGACTACTCAGTCACGAACCAAAACGGAAGTAATAACAATTATAGAAATTTAATTATAGGAAACCACACCAATAAAATCAAGAAGGGGGGAGGGGGGAAATATCTTTCTTTTTTACACAGAAAAAAATTCGATTTGAAATAAGGTCGTTTTTACCTGATTTTATATTAAAAATTTTATATAAAATACCAAATGTAGTATTTTTTGAACAAATAAAGTAAAATACGATTAACATAATCTTTATTCATTCAAAATGATATGAATAAATATAAAATTGACCAGCACATATTAATCTGATCTTTTATCAATTTTGTTTTCTGTGCATATGGACCTGTGATCGGTGGAGTTTCGTTACCCACATAAATTGCAAATAAGTGGGTGTGTGCCACGCTGGAACATTCACATTTATTTCACTTGCTATGCTAATTGGAGGCCCAAGAAAAAGACCGCTGGCAACCCAAAGACGCCCACGCGGTGTCAGCTTTCTCTCTCTCTCTTTCGCACCATTTCTTGCCATCTCTTTCACCGGCTGCCCCCCTTTCGCTGAAATGGGGCAAAAAAAGAAGGAGGGGTAGCTCATGGCCTGGCCATAAATCTAAAGCAGTGTTGCTTTGCTCATTAAGCGTTCGGCCTGCCTGGCAAGTTGCAAGTTGCACTTCCATCTATCTCTTTCTATCTCCCTCTACCTGTCCTGCTCTTTTGTTTGGCTTTTTCATAACATAATTAACGAAAATTGAAACAAGCTCAGATGGCGATATCTGCTCTTCTTCTTCTTCTTCTTCGCCTGGTCTCCCCTGTGTTCTCCATTGTGTTCTGCTTCTTCTTTTTTTTGCCCGCCCAGTTGGGGATTTCTCCCCGTCTCTCTCGCTCCGCCATGCCCCGTCTCTTTCTACTGTGTCACTGTAGGAATTTTAATGATGACTACTTTTAGACATACACGCCTCTCCATTGAGTGCCCCCCTTCCCGCTTTTTTTATTTATTTATTTTTATTTTTTTTTTTGTTGTGCGCTTCCCAGTGTGGGCTTCCTTCTAGGCGATACAAAAAGAGAAATAAGATCTCTCCAGTACTGAGCAAGGTTGCACTCGGTCTGGAGCCAAGATATATGGCTCCGGGAAAGTAAGTGTTAATAGCTCAAGTTAAAAAGAAGGGGATAACGACTTCCCCTACGCACAAATATTGGCCACAATAAATGCTAATGACGCCACTAAACGCTCCACTGCATTGTTAGCTCTTTAGACGCTGCCCCTTCCGTTCTTGGCATTCATTCACTCGCTCATTCAGCAATTATCGGCTTTAAGCCAAGTCGAGCTTCTAGTGCAGTGGTAATTAAAGAGGAGAAACAAACAAAAGGCATACACAGCTAATTGGCAGCTGGTCTACCTATGTATGTATGTATCTCTCCGTCTCTGGATGCTGCTGCTCTGTAGCCCCACCGATAATTGGCAGCCTGACCGACCCACCATCATCGTCATTATCATTATCGTGTTAGCCAAGGGGTAAAGGGGCAGGGCGAGAGGGGTTCAGCCAGTGCTGAACATTGTTTGATCGGTGTTAATGAAAGTCTTGTTTTCATATTTCGAGTCATTTACTAGGCACAGTGGTGCAAAATGAGCAAAACTGGAAATTTAGCAGTTTCCAAAAAATTTGCAAATCATAGAATGATTTTAAAATTAATGATATTTAATAATTATATTATTTTACCGTTTTTCAACGATCAATAATGTTTATGAGATTGGAAATCTCATGTGCTTTATATAGATAGCTCTTAAGTAGTAAAAAAAACTTTTTGTTTAACATATGATATTTTCCAACACTTTTCCCCCCTTTTGCCGTTTACCCCATAGTTTTTTGGGTTCTACAAGCGGTTTCGGTCGAGCGCAAACTTAAGTGTAAATCTATGTAAGCGAATCAGCCGCTACGAACGCAACTACAACAAGTACAACTACAACTAAAACGCGGAGACAAGAACATGACACTGCTGCAATCAAATTCAAATAGAGATTCGATCGTTCTCCCCCCTCCGAAAGCCTGGCAATTTAGTATTTAAATTTAGCTAGTTGTGCACACAATTTAATAGTTTGTTTATTCCATATAAATCATGTCAATTTGCATGTGCTGCTTGCACATTTACATTTATTTTCGATTTCTTGCCAATTAAAAAGCGACAGCAACAACAAAAGGAACACATAGTATACCATACGTACATATATGGAAGGCGTTAAAGGGGGTAAGGGGAGGGGGTATTAGACGACGACTCTGGCATAATCGCAGTTCGCAAATCAGCGATAGTCCAGTGTGTGAATGGGAGGCGTCAATCGTCAATTGACCTGAGACAACAAAACACAAGCGAACTTGTGTAATTGCAGGGGCGGCCTGAAAGGGGGTAGGGGGTGGTGGTACTGGGGAGACAGCTGTAATCAGAGCGGTGATTTAAAATGTAGCTAATTATGGTCAAAGGTGTAGCAACTGCAATGTCAGATCTTTTAACGAACCGTAAATTTAATTTAACAGAGCGTGTAAAAGCATTTAAGGGTAGGTTCGAATCTCTGTTAAACTGCTGTTAAAAATTTGTATGCTGTTAATATTTTTAATTTTAATTGAGAATTTTCTTCAAAAGTAGTTAATCTTTCTTTCAAATCACTCGCTTCGTTAAAAACTATCTGCTGTTTCTAGTTTTTGATTTGGTCTACGATTTTCTGCATATTGTCTAATTAAAACAGTCCCCTGCAATGCCACGCCCCCCTTAGCCCACTAATCACAATGTAGTTTTTGCTTAATTAACGCAATCAAATCCTAAGATTTGTGCCAATTGTTGTTGCTGTCTCCGTCGCTTTGGTTTTTGCCGCTTTTACTGCTTGCAACTGTTGCGTAAAAAGCGAAATTTCAATTGAATTATGCGCTTGGCTAAGAGCATTCTCACTAAATCTAAATCAAAATCACAAAGAAAAAAATTTAAAAAAAAAATCCGTAGCCAAGACACCTCGATAGAACAAATAACAAACAAACAAACAGACAGACAGACAAACAAACACACACAAATACAGTACCGCCCACCCACACCGAGGGAGAATCTTTTGATGATGTTGGCTTTCGCCCCTTTGCTCCCCTGTTGCTGTTGCTTTTGCTTTTGCTGTTATGCTAATGCGTGTAAAAAACCAATTAAAATGGCAGCACAGCTCCCCACAAGCCCCCCTCCCGACGCCCCTGCTCTGCTCCGTTTGGAGTGGCAAATTAAATGCAATTTATTTGCATTTTCGTTTCATTTTAAGCGCACTTAATGCGCCTAATAATAATCAGGGAAAATACGACAGGAAGAGCCAACAAGGCGACAGATCGAATGGCTAAATACCCTAAAATGGGAAAGGGGTTCCGAAATATTAAGGGTTTTCAACAAAAGTGTATAGCTAAAATGTCTTATTAGAAATGATAATAGTATTTTTGATAAATATTGCAATTGATTAAAAATTATATATTTCTGAAATTTTAAAATGACAATAAAAATTATAATAAAACAATTTGGAAAACCCATTAACTAGATTCTTTTTCTAAAACTGGCAAATTAAATATATTTTCCAACCCCATACTTTAATTTTTCACTTACATAGGTATTTTAAGGTAATCTCTATAACAAGGTAAACAAATTTGTAACAATTTTTAACTTGTTGAGGTATTTTAAGATAAACTCTAAAAAATGGTGGAAATTTGTAACAAAAAAATTATTGTAATTATTAGACAATATTTTTGTTTTAATTAACTTAATAAAAATTATAATGAAACAAAATGGAAAACCCATTAACTAGATTCTTTGTCTAAAACTGACAATTTAAATATATTTTACAATCCGATCATTTAATTTTCCACTTATTTAGGTATTTTAAGATAATCTCTAAAACAAGGTAAGAAAATGTTTAACAATTTTCTATTTCAATTTGTAATAAAAAAAAATTATTGTAATTATTAGACAATATTTTTGTTTTAATTAACTTGAAAGTGGTATGTAGGTATTTAATTTAATGTTAATTGCCTGTTTCTTAATTTTATAAAATTGACTGTTTAGGGCCATCTTTTTTCCCAGTGCAGCAGGGCAGGTGGGCAGCGACTGCCGAGAGTCAAGAGTCGACTGGCGACTGGCGACGTCGTCGTCGTCAACGCCACCGCATTGTTTTCTCAATTATGGAAAGTCAATTAATTCTAATGAGCGTGTGTGTGTGTCTGCGTTGCATGTAATTTCCATTTTTTCTTGCGCTTTGGCAACTTAATTTAATGCGTTGCAAGTTGCAGCGGCAGCAACCGCAAACGAGCGGCACAAACGGCACAAACAGCAGAAACAACAGCCAATTGCATCCGCATTGCGTGGCTGGCTGCTCGTTTTCATTTCTTTCTTGCTTTGTTGTTATTTTTTTGCATAATTGCCTTTCCACTCTTATAATTATTGTTGCATACGCTTTTCATTTGCTAATTAATTACGTCGGCCGCTCTTTTTATTCGTTTGCGCCTGCGTGGCGATTGGCAGGGAAAATCAAGGAAAAGCTACACTGTGATAAAAAAAAAATAAAAAAAAAGTTTAACCATTTTTCTCACAGCTTTTAACTTGAACTTGACACCCATAAATTTCTCTGCGTGCCACATCATTAAAATAATACCTAATTAACTCACTGCCATTTTACAGGAATCCCAAAGTTGGCCCAAGGAAAATCCCCCACAGGCCACTCCGCTGGCGACGTGTTGAATTTATGAACATGGAACATATCATATCCTGGCCTTCGCTTTCCGCCATTCGAGGGCCCTCGATCGGAATTTTAACAAGTTGCAATAACAAGAACAAAAGCCGTGCTAATTCCCCAAAGACAGCCCGGAGCACATTAACAATTTAAATACAACAAAACCAAATCGAAATAAAACAAAATATATAAATGAGCAGGAGGCGGCGGCGGCGGCGTCGTCGTTGGTTTAAAAAAAAAAAAAAAATAAAGGAGATCGTGGAGCAAAATTTGCACTTTTGGACCGAGTCGCCTCGCTTCGATTCGCTGCGTTTCATTCCGAGGAGCACGCAGAAGAACAAAAGCCGTAGCTGAAAAACCGAAAAAAGTCGCAAATGTCCAGGTTCCAAGCTTCCAGCTCCCAGCTCCACCAGCTCCAGACCCTGGCGATCTCACATCCCAGTTCTGTGGTGCGGAGGCCAGCCGAGAATCCCCGAGAGCTCATTAAAAAATACCAAAATCTTTGTACTGAAAATGTGACAAAATTTTTAAATCACCTTCACTCAGCGCGGCCAGAAACGGAGACGGACCGGCCACAGTGGGGCAAAAGTTATTATAATATATTATAATATTATTATATAATATTTCGAAATATTACAGATATGAACGAAACAACGAAAAGTGCGGTTAAAGTAGGTCCTAACTGATGATAGAACCCTCTATCAATAGGTAATTTTAGTTACCCTTGGAAAATTATTATTATAATTAATACTTTTGTATTTGTATTTTATTTTTAAATATCTAGATCAAGTTCTATAACGAAGATAGATGATAGAACCCTCTATCAATAGGTAATTTTAGTTACCCTTAAAAAATTATTATTATAATTAATAGTTTTGTATTTGTATTTTAATTTTAAATTTCTAGAGAACGCTGTGCTATAAAATTCACAAGATCAAGTTCTATAACGAAGTCGTAAATGATAAGAAGTTTTCACTCTGATAGAAAGATTAATGTTTTTATGTAAGGCATTCTAAATATTTTCAAGTTATCTTACGCCTTAAAGTGAGATATAGAGAAAATGTCAAAGTTTGCCATTCAGAAACCCTGAAATGAAAAAAAATGCCAATGGATAATGGGTAGGTATATAGGTTGTGTGCCCCAGTTATACAAAGGACTTTCTGGTTGCCTGCGAACCACTATGCCTGGAATGCGACAGACTCCGATTCCGAGTGCTCCTCGGTCATGGGATGGGCTGGGCTGGGCTGGGATGGCTGGGTCTCTGGGATCTCGGATCTCTCTGCCTTGGTGATGCATTCGTCTGCTGCCTCGAAGTGGCAGGAATCCAAGGGGGGGATGGCCAACAAAGGTGAGCCTGAGAGCCCCAGAAAAGTGCAAGTGATGCTCATGTAGGAAATCAAGTTCCCCCGAGGAACACCGAGAAACACCGACGAACGCCGAGGAGGCAAAGGAAAGGGCTCGAGTTTGGTCGGATTGGATGTTTGCGCTTTTGTGTGGACGGTTTTTTTTTTAATGAGCCTCTAATTGACATCTGCATTTATTTCGCCCCGAGTCGGGCAACCATCGATCACGGGAGCGGCAAGAGAATGGGCGCAAGAAGAAAAAAAAGAATATTTTAATTGGCATTTTAACTAAAAGTGTTTAGGCTTTAGTTAAAATTGTTGGCCGCAACCGAGAGTGTAGAACTGGTTTTCCCACTTCGGCACGTTCAACCCAATTAACGCGACTCTGCCCCTCGAAGACAGGGGCGGGTATCCAAGGGGATTAAGGGGGATAATGGCATGCCCCGCTTGCGTATTATGCAAAAATGAATATTGCAAATTGATAAGAAGAGGGGATGGGGATGGGATTGGGAATCGTTCTTTGTCGGCTGTCGGCACATAAAGCGAATGTCGCACGCACTGCTTGCCTCATTTACCCAAATCGAAAGCGACATCGCTTGTGGGGCAGGGGCAAGATGGGATCCCCAAGATCCCCCCGATCTTTATTGTCATCATCATCTTCATTCTCATCATTGGGTTCCTGCTCCTGCTTCGTCGCCTGCCCCCCGGAGGACAAAAAAGGGCAAAGCCAGAAAGCCAGAAAAGAATCAAAAGCAGCGACCTGGCCAGAAAGAGAGGCAAGAGCAGGTAGAGCAGTACGCAATGGGCTTTTTCTGCTGCTTTGCAGCTCCTTCGCCTCTTTCGCTTCCCTTAAAAGCCAATTAAATGTGAGATCGTGTAATTGGCAAATTAATTTCAAACCAATTATAATGAAAACAACCACAAAATACGAAATGCGGAATACGAGACGCACCGAAGGAGGGAGGGAGCGAAAGAGACGGCTGTAGGGACACGAGAAGGAGATGGTAGGAGGGACCGTAGGGAGCGAGCCAAGGAGTGGGAGTGAGTGAGAGAAGATCGGTTGTTATGTCACCGAGAGAACTGCAGTTCTTGAGTTTTATTCTCTGCTTGTTTCACCTGATTTTTTCCTTGGTTTTTTTTTTTTTTTTTTTTTTTTTTGATGGCAATTATAATGCAAACACTTTGCTGGAACAAGAAGAACGGAGCGCGTGCACTTCATTTTTCATTTTGGCGCGACGCACTTCCTTCAGAAAAGCAACAAGAACAACATAAACAAGTTTCCAGCCCCTTCGTTTCGCTTCGCTTCGTATTTTTTTCCATTTCAGTCGCTCCATTATTAATAAGAGCAATTGCAGGCTCACGATCCCGATCCCCAACGAAACAATCCGATCACGCGCCCATCTCTAATTCTCGGACCCGGTCCCCACATGTTAACTTTTTAATTAACGAGTTTTCTTTTTCGATTTCAATTTGCCAGGCTTCGCTTGCCTGGCCGCAAACGGCCCACAAAACTGGCCCCAGAGCGTTCTGTCTCCCTCTGCCTCTGCTTACAGGGGAACCTGGCTACGGTTGACCCAACCAAATCACCGAATGATTGTTAAGACAGCATATAATTTACACAAATTCTTAAGGGTTCGGAGAGAAACTTTTTTAAGTTTCAATAATTCTATATTCAAATTATAAAAAAAAAAAAAAAATTGTTTTTTCTTGAATTTAGAATCCTTTGGACCATCCCTAAATGGTATAGGGCTCAACTCTTATAAGAAATATCCCATTAAAATTCGGATTGATTAGGTCGAGTAATGTGTACTTATGAGAGGACTTTCGTCCCAAAATCCTATTTTTTATAGCATTTTTCGAAACTTGGTACTTTTCGAGAAGTTGAGAGTTCTTAATTGGGGACCACTTTAGTGGAATCGAAAGGTTCGAGCTAAAAGTGTTGGACTGTATAGCTCTTGGTGGCTGCATTGGGCGCAACCTTAGCGCACTTTTATTTTAATTTAATTTAGCTGCAACAGTCAAGAGTCGCATGCTGCCAATTGCAGACTGGCCTCCGTATCTCCGTGTCCCTGCCCCGCCCCCTCCCCGGCATCACTACCTTTTCCCCCCCGGTTTTTACAACAAGTTTGGGCCGCTCCGAAGACTTAAGCCTAAAGTTGGACTTCGGATCGAACGCGGGACTTGGACTTGGAGTTCGGCATGTGGTCCGCGGTCGAATGAATGCAATGCCATTTATTAATAAAATATTTGCAAATTGTTGTCATGTTACCCCGCCCCCCACCTCACCTCACCTCACCGCCCCAACAGTTCCCTGTCCGTTCTAGTTGAGTGCCAGAGTGTCATAAATTAAAGGATTACCAGAACACGGGGATGACGGGGCAATGGGGCAGGCACTACGGAATGGTCAAGGAACACGACAAGATGCAGAACAGCAGGCGGAGGGATCAGCGAGAAGGGAGTGGGAATGGCAGCGAGAGACCCACGGCCTAAGCAAGTTGTTAGCATTAAAGCGGCACCATCACAATGTGTGGCAATTACACTCGCCCGCAAGGTTTTCGGATCCAGGTTTGGGGTTAAGGTAAAGAAGATAAAACTAAAATAGGCATATATGATAATTTACTTGAAAATTATTTGATTTAGTGATACAATATTTCACAGTGATCATTGCAATTATTACTGTTTTAGGAAGAAAACTTAATTTAAATAAATTTTTTTTAATTTCTATAACGAAGTCGTGAATGAAAAAAAAAAGATTTTCAGATCCAGGATTGGGGTTAAAGTGAAGAAGATAATACTAAAATAGGCATATATAAAATTTTTCTTGAAAATGATTCGATTTCGTGATACATTTTTAAAATGATACCTGAAATTATTACTATTTTAGGAAGCAAACTTAATTTAAATAATTTTTTTTTAATTTTTGGGTTATACCTGTTAGTAGGGTGTATAACTTTGATAGATCATCTACGGAACTCTAAAATATCATTATTCGGTAAAATTTCCAATAGTTTTAATAGTCTGTTTTAGTAACTCTTACTTTAATCATTGATAAATCATCTACAGAACTCCAAAACATAATTATTCGGTAACATTTCCATAGTTTTAATAGTCTGTTTTAGTAACTCTTACTTATAACTTTGATAGATCATCTACGGAACTCTA
Organism: Drosophila prostipennis; assembly: GCA_037075205.1. NCBI lineage: Eukaryota > Metazoa > Arthropoda > Insecta > Diptera > Drosophilidae > Drosophila > Drosophila prostipennis. The sequence goes on along the minus strand of JBAMCJ010005733.1, from coordinate 845,663 downwards.
AAATATCTTTATTTGGTAACATTTCCAATACTAATTAAAAGAAACCTTTTGAGCCACGCCCTAGAAAGTATGCTATATCCCGATTTCCCAGGTCTGGACCCATTCCTTGCCCTGCTGATCAGTGTTTTTAAGGGATATAGAATGAGGTAAAAGGAGCGTGAGAGGGCGTTGCATGTAGGTGCGTCTCCGTCATCATCATCAACATGGCCCGGCTACTGTGCTGCTCCTCCTCCTCCTCCGCCTCCGCCCCTTTTGGGATCTCGGAGCCTGAAGGTGCGCGTGCGCGCCCTGCCGCAGATAAGATCGCTGAAGAGAGGTAGTAGAAGAGGCAGTGGTAGCCAGACAGGCAATAAGCCTTACTAATAGGCTGTTGTTGTTGCTGCTGGTAGTGCTGCTCCTGCTACCCCGAGATTAAAGATGGGGCAATGACGATGGCGATGAAGATGAAGGGAACTCCTCCGCGTGTCTGCCCCCTTCTTACCGCTGCCGCTTACATTTGCCGCATTTGTATGAATAATTTAATTATTGTTTAAATGTTAATTAATGCAACGTGAGCGGCGACTGCACTGCACTTCTCCTGTCTCCATTCTCCATTCTCCGCCACCTTTTTTGCACCTTCACTGGGGAGGAGGGGTGAAGTGGTGAGGGGGGTCGGAACTCGACTTTACTTGACTTGACTTGACAGACACGCATTTGGCATTAATGGGCTGCCTGACTGACAACAACATCGCGCGGGCAGGAAAGTAAATAATGGAGGGCTAGAGAAAACTCAGAGCGAAAACCCAGAGCCAGTGGGCGGTGGAGGCATGCAAATGTGTGAAATTCGCAATTAGATGCTGCAACTGGGATGGCGAAAGACCAAGGGCCTTGAGAAGAAAAAAGAGTGTGAAAAAGTGCCTAGTTATAAGGAGCCAGCAAAGGGAAAGGCAGCAAATACTAGTTCCTATTGGAACCAATAAGATCTAAAAGAAAATCGTGTGATAGGTATAGTTATAACACAAATACACTACTTAAGGCCTAATGTTCTGTTTCAATTGAAAAATCTGTTAATGAACTGTTAGTATTAAAGAATACATAGATATTTGCAAAAGTATTAAGAAGATAGGGATCTTAATAAAACACCTCTGTTAATAGTTTTCACAAGAAAGCTATGGGATTACAGAACTTCAAGTTATGGATAGTTATATTGCTAGTTCCTATGGTCAACTCTTTTGATTTATAGAGACTTTAAGTTAGGAAAACTACCAAATATGTAAGTGCAATTGCTTACTATAAATTGTTTTTATGTTTTAGAAGTTTTTCATTTTTATAATTAAGAAGATTTCTAAGAATTAGATATTTTTGGAATTTATTTTACAGTTCTCCTTCGAAACAAGCTATCTTTGTGTGCCGAATTGAGCTGGAAATCCTATATTTCGACACCATACCAATCTTTATAAATTCCTCTTAAAAAAAGAGCTTATTTTAGCATAATTTCCTGCATGTTTGTTGGTTTTTCTGATTATTTTTCCAACTTGTCCAGCTTCCTTTCAAGATATCCGTGTGTGTGTGTGTATATATTTGTTTTTTGCTGATCGCTGCAGCTAGTTGTTGTTTTTTGTGCCGGGTAATCCGAGACGAAGGCAATTAGCAAGGCGGAGAACAGAAAACGGAAAACGGAGAACGGAGAGATTCTTTGGTTCGGTTCGGTTCGTTTCGTTTTGGTTCTTAATTAGAACAAATGGCAAAAATAAACAGCAGCCGTTGGGCGGAAAACTAACGTAAACTAATTAAAAGGATCGCTGGCGAAAAAAGTTTCAACTTACATATGCAGAAATTGAGTTGTTGTTCCTGCTGGTTGTTGGTATTTGTTGCTGTTGCTTTTTGCTTTTTCGCAGGAAGCACAAGGCCTTGTTTTTGCTAAATTTTATTTATTTATTTATTTAGCTTGCGGTCCCGGTCGTTATTCAATTCAATTGTTGTTGTTGTTGCTGCTGCACAGAGGAATGCGTTTTTGCGTATTGTTTATGTTATTCAATTTTTGTGCTAATTGAATGCGAATTCTCGCCACACGCGTGTGAGAGGGAGGTAATGGGTGCAGATTGAGTGGGAGTGGGCGAGAAGGAGATAGAGTGAGATCAGGCAACTGGCATTTGCATTTACCGTTATTTGTTAGTTATTCGCTATTGTGTGGGTGCAAGATCACTGCGAGAGAGAGAGAGAGCGAGCGAGAGAGATTGATAAACACCTGCCACACACACGCACGCACACACACACACGCACACTCGACTCAATTAGTTAGCTCATAAATTTGCATATTTCGCACTTGCTTTCTTGCTGTTGTTGCTGTTGTTGTTTCTTTGTGGCATGTACACAGGAAAAAAATAAACAATGTTCCGCGACTTTGTTATGATTTCGCTACTTGCTGCTTCTGTTTGAATATTTATTTTATTTTTATTCGCACGCGCGCACACACAACCGCCAGCGCCGAAGTTTAATTTTCGAATGCCGCTAATTTTCGAATGCCGCATGAATGAAGTCGACTGTGGACGTCGGACGTCGACTGCACGAGCTCTCTCTGTCTCTAGCTCTCTCTCTCGCTTGCGCTCTCCACGGCTCTCCACTCGAATGAGACCGGCTTTTCATTTCCTTTTCTTCTCCCTCTCTCTCTCTCTCTCGCGAGCACTCGTTGCGAGGGTTGCTTCCGCTCTCTCCAGCTTTGGGGCTGCTTTTTGGGGCCCTGCTCTGCCATTGGACGCCGCTCCTGGACGCCGACCGCCTATCACACAGGTGCGGCCGAGGGTTGCTCTGTTAAGGCGCTGTTATTAGCATTTGGCCCACCTGCGTAGGCGCACCTGTGCGCGTAGGTGGAGCTTCCCGCTAACCGGATAGTTTCCTTTGTCGCCCTTCTGCCCGTCCAGGCGATTTCTAACCCCCACCCGCCTGCCGGCCGCGATGCAACCCTTTTTCACCGTTACTAATTCCCACACGGAGAAAAAAGTTTAGATTACCGTACTTACAGTGGAACTATTCTAATCTATAACTATTCAAAGGTTCTAGTTTAAAAGTATTATGTGCCATTAATTAGCCATCATTAACTGATCAATTGTCGAATTCAGGTCAATTGAACAGCATATTATTAAAACATCTGAGCTGTTTTTTCTGTGCAGGAAGAATAATAACCGCACAATGAATTAACTGCATAAATGATTCGCCAAACTACCCCATCTCTCTGGGAGAGACAGGAGCGTCTCTACTGGTGGCACCACTCTCAACTCCACGGGCGGCCGACGGGGGATGGGGTGGTGCAGGGGTGCCGGGGTCCAGGCATTATTCATACATAAAAAGCCAATTAAAAATTTATAATAAACCCCGCGCCAAACTGCTGCAACAACCCCAAAAAAACAGGCCGAAAATAAAAAGAATTAAATATCGCACAGGCAGGCACAGTGGAACGAATCGGAAAAAAATCAAAAAATTAAACCGGTTTTTTTTACTTTTTAATTTTTTTTTGTTTAAATTGTTTTTATCTAATTTTATCTAACTAAATTTGTTGTTTAAACAATGTGGCAATATTTTTATTTATGATCTTGTTATTCATTGTTTTTTTTTAAGTATTCCTGTTAAAAAAAAAGAGTCTACATAGGGAAAGAAAGAATCTGTTTCCTATTTAAATCGTATTTAAATTTTAAAAATCGCAATCCATAAAAATAATGTGAAATGGCATGCCCACTGTGCAGGCCCACTGTGCCTGCTTTCCAGCATGTGGGATTGACCAGTGGCGTTGGGCGGGGGCGTTGATGAATTGAAGGGGGGAGTGGAACACGCACCTAGCGCTAAATTAGATGTAAAATAATGAACATTTCAATTAAAATAATTAATATTATGCTGCACTCACGGTGGACGGTGGATGGAGGGTGGTGGGTGGAGGGTGGAGGGTGGAGGGTGGAGGGTGGAGGGTGAGGGTGGGGAGGACACACTAAGCACTCAATTAACCATTTTAATGTTTATGGATCAGGTTAGCCTGAAGGATGTGCCGTTGGTGTGGGCTGCTGGAGATGCTGTGCTGTGCTTTTTAATTATAATTAAACATGCGAGCAACTGAACTGAGTGGAGAACGAGCAGTGGGTGGTGGATGGGTGGTGGTTGAATGGCTAGCTTCTAACTCGAATGGCTTCTCTCTTTCTGCTCAGGACATAATCACTTAGCCGCGTGCAGAGCCGCATTTAAAATTAATTCTGCTCAAGTGCGTTTCTTGGCAAGAGACACAAAAAAAAAGAATGAAAAACACGTGGCCCACGTGAGGGTGGCGGGGGGAGTGGTTGGGTGGGTCAGGGAGCAGTGAGCAGGGTGCAGGGCGCTGCCCCCATTTACCGTTGGTTCACATTCGCGAGCGAAACAAATTGCACGCTAATTGCTCATGTTCAATTAAAAGCAACGGCCCAGGCAAACTCCAAACGAAACCCAACTCCAACCCCACCCCAAAAATTTCACCTAAGCTCTGCTCCCGTCAGTGATGTCCAAGCCAGAATTCGCCAAAACCGGCTTTAAGAGGCTCAAAATGGTCCACCATCTCGACGATAAAGTCAATAGAAGTAGTACAAATTATAAAATGTAAGACAATAGAACAATTTTATTGGTTTTTACGACCAAAAGTAGTCCAATATTAACTAACACAGCCCTCTTTGAAATCCCTAATCTTACATTTACCCAAAAATAAAATAATTTGGGTCACCAAACATCGTAAATTTGCTTAATTATTAACCCTTACGCAAATGAACTCTTTGTGTGCCTATTTCTTAATAATGATCCTTTTGTAAAATTAAAAAAGGGTACAAATTTGTAAAAAAAAAAAATTTTTTTTTGTACCAATTTTACCAAATATTTTTTCTGGCACCAAAATGAATTACAAAATCAGTTTGCTAACAAAATTTCAAATATCAACTAAAAAAAAGGCTGAATCGGCACCCATCAAATGGTCACCTCAGCTGGGATTGCTCATCTTCCTTGGCTTCGGAATTTGGAACGCAGGGGCACAGGCATACCCGAACCCACGGACCCATTGAGCGCTTTCCCACAAGCCAAAAGGCAGCAGGGGAGGAGGGAGGGTCGGAGGGTGGTTGGGTGGATGGGCGGTGAATGGGTGGCAAGGCTTTTTGTTTTGGTTTTGATCCTTTGCGCAAATAATTGCCTAATTGTCTCTGGTTCGCTCGCTCTCCATTGTTGGGCTATGGCGATGGCAATGGCAATGGAAACTGCCGTGAGTGGAAATGGCAACGCATATTTCTTACGCAAATCCATTTCCATCTATTAATTGGCAGCCCTCGGCAGCTGCTCCTTCTGGTTGTGAGCCGCGCTCCTGCCGCAGGACTATCATCATCGGTCCTTTTTATACACAATTAAGCGCTTGAGCAAATAAAAAGCGAACGCAGCCCAATGCTTCTTCCTCTCGGTTTCGATTCGATTCGGTTTGGTTTGTACGTACCACTTGAATCGGGGCTGCGGTTCGATTTGCATACATATATCCATATCCTGTGTCAGGACTCTCGGACTTTGGGAGTCTAGGAAGCGGTTATCGATTGCCGTTTGTCATCGAAGGGTTCTGTTCTGCCCGTCATCGTCTTCGCCCTCATTTGCATTGGAAATTACTGGAACAATCCATTTAAATGATCGCCACAACATCGATTTATAACGAGTTCTTGTTGAGTTTACACGGTTACCAGTTTTTTTTGCTTCTTTTCTTTTCTCCATAAAGGCAATTACTGGATCGAAACCGAAACCCTTCCTTCCCTCCGCCCTTTGACACATTTCGCACGCTTCTTTGGTTCGCTGCAAATTGTTATTGCAATTATTATTGCCGGCTTGTTGTCAACATATTGATAAAAACCCCGCCCACTTTTATTCCCCGCCCCACAAATATGCAAACGAAGTTAACGAGCGGCGGTACGGGCATAACGGTAAAGGTAATGGTAATGGGCGGACAACCAGGGCTGATTGCATGCCATTGTCATCGACGTCATCGCAGTATCGAATTACGCATTTCTTCACATCTAATTTACGGCCGATGACAATTGCATTCGAAAGTCCAGCGAACCCGAACCAAACCTAAACCTGAACCGCACGGGAAATATAAAACCCCATTCGAATCGGTTGAAATATCGAACGTGTTGAAATAGGGGTTTGGAAATCAACGGTCAAAAGCAGAAATAGAAAATATATGTCGAACCAATTTGAAGATACAAATGGGTTAAACATTTAAAATGTTAAACAGTATTTTAAACAAGAGAGAACTCTTTCTTCGGTTGCCCCGACTATCAGATACCCGTTACTCAGCTGAAGGGAGTGCGAGGAAGATGGAGATATAAAACTTTTATAACTCATAACTTTTTAACGAATGGTCGATATGTATTGATAAACACAATAAAACAGCATTTTTACTTTTCCGAAATATTGAAATTTTGTACTCTACGAGTAAAGGGTATACAAATTTGGAATCTGACCCAACTAAGAACAGTAGTTGTATATAAGTACAGAATTCCCTTAAATCTAATATATTTGGATTAAATGTTTAGTGGTTTTAGATTTTCATTAAATCGAATCATACTATACAATAAGGAACTGGAATAACTGTTATGTCGTAAAGGATCGAGAAAACTCTACACATTTATAGGAAAATATATTCTGGTTATTATAATTAAAGAACCTCAAGCTTAGGATTAAGGTATATGATCTTATACGAACTAAACACTATCTTTAAATTAGAAAAACAACACATTTCCTTTATTACGCCTATCATCTCGTACTTAATAAATAGTAAGTCATTCAAAGCAATCATCTCGCATTAATGTTAAATAGTATAAAAATGAACACCCGCAGAATAAAGAATTCACTCCGCATTTCCGTACTTTTTTCGCCGTACAATCTGACTTAACCCGCGCAATCTTAACCCAAGCTAACCAGAAAAAGCGGCGACAGTTGCCTGCCCTTGATAAATGAGACGGCGCCGCCTACGCCTCGAGTTCCGAGTGCCGGGAACTGAGTATTCGAGACGTCCAGGGGTTGTCGCCTTCTGTAGTTTTGCGGTGCGCCGCAACGCCGATCAAACGCGATAAACGCTGGGTGGGTTACGTGGCTGCGGCTGACAGTGTCAACGGTTGCAAGTCAAAATTAATTAGAATTTTTCAAATGCGAAATACCCCTGCCCCCGGCCCAAAAATCTAGGGGATGCACTATGTACTCGAGGTAACTTTTGGACGAAAGCGGTAAATTGAAATCAGTACAAAACACTGGAACATAGGAAAAAAAAGTAAAAAGAAAAAGAGCGATCATTAATCATCGGGCCGAAAAGGGTTGACAAGCTGCGCATTGGTATTGCCACAGGGTTGCTGTTGCTTTCAGTTCCGGCTTCTTCCGCTCCTTGACCGGAGTCACATCCGCCAAAACAACAACAAAGGGCCAAGGGGGTTGGGGGTTGCGTAACCCTAATGCATTTAATGTCTCCTGATGGCTACAGGGTAAATAAATACATTAAAGAGCCTGGCGCATCAGGTAATATCATTTTCAAGGAGCTTGGGTTTTATATATGTAACATTTTTCTTTAAATGTGACTCTATTTAAATTTTTTTCAACCTTATGGTTTTGTATTGTAATTTAAAAGCAGTATTCCTTTAGAATCTCACATAGTTTTTTATTATTTAACAGCATTAGGACTTAAGAGTCGAAAACTATATTTTTACCATGTATTTTCATCAAGCCTTTCATTCTGTTTAAGCTAAACATTTTAAAAAGATTTCCAGTTCTTAGTTTAATTATAAAATTTTATATTTTAAAAGAAAAATCTTGTAATTCCATAAGATATTATTAAAACTGAAACTCTGATCTTATGAATAATCTTAAAGGTATGAAAATTATAAAAGGTTCCTGAGAATATAAATAAGCTGATATTCTTCACAAACTTAAAATTAACTTCTTAGTAGTTTACAAAAAAAGGGAAACTTCCTTTTACTTTAACAGATCTTAAAATGGATATTTTTGTGGACTAAGGTAAAAAAAGGTGGCAACTTCTTAGGAGCTTACAAAAAGCAAGGAGTTTATGTAGCTTTGAGCGGTACTAACATCTGTTTTCAGTTCAGTTGCTGGTCGGCGAGCTCTCAGCGGATGAAGATGAGGGCTCCGTACTGAGGGTTAGTTCTTGATCCTCCGGATCCTCGTCGTCCTCCTCCGCGAGCAGCAGTTGCATGGCCTCCAAGCTGCTCCTGCCAGCGATCTCTGCGAGCGCCTGTGCGGTGTCGATGTCCCTCATCATCTGCTCGATGGCCTTGTCCGTGGACTCGGGATCCCCCAAAAGGGAGCTGCGCAGCTGACGCAATTTCTGGCGACTGCGACGTCGCTTTCGGGAGTCCTCGTCCTCGTCATCGTCCCCAGCCTCGCCAACGACCAAAATCTCCACCGCCAGCTGGACGTTGTTGTTGCTTCGGGCCAAGGCAAGGCGGGCTTCACCCTCCGGATAACCCATTGCCACGATCATTTTCACCAGGTTCTCCGTTTCGGAGGCGTCCGCCGCCACGGCCACCGACGAGGCTTCCCCGGGAGATCCAGCTCCAGCCTCAGCCCCAGTTTCTGGCGGGGATTTCAGATGCATTTTCTTAACTTGCGGCATTTCGATGGCTTTACTGTGGCGTCACTATCGGTCTCAATCAGCTGATCCTGTGACCCACACCTCTCATTTGGTTTCAAACCACGAAAGCTATCGCCCAGTATGTCGTGATTTTAGGTAATTCCTTACAATACGGTCATACTTAAGTTTAGAATACAATAGGAATATTTTTAAATTTGATATAATAGCCTGATTCCATTAGAAAATTTTTGTTAATTTTCAGGTCCTTTTTCTATACCAATACTTATTTCTTAATTAATTAGTTTGTTAGTTAATTTTCAGGTCCTATGTCTATACCAATACTCATTTCTTAATTTATATGGTGTCGCGATTAGTTGAACATTTTTTAAACTTATTAAATTGTTAATAAGTTTTTATATGACCCTTTTTTGTCCTATAAAAACTTATTAACCATAAATATATAAAAAATACCAAGACTCTACCAAAACTCCCTTATTGCCCATCACTAGTTCCCTAGGAAAACCTTGTAAAAAAGGAGATAATGGGGTAATAAGCATAGTGTGAACGGGGCAAAATTAAATCCAGAAGTACAACCATTCATAAAACGCACAATTTGTAAGAAAGATTCCACTATAATCCAAAAGATTTTAAACAGGCTTTAATAAAGGAATATGTACTGAATATCAATATCGTCTTTAAATGGCCAATGAAGGTGTACATCGAACTATTTTTGAAAACAGCAGCTTCTTGCGAAACGTTTTTCAAAATTTTCTGGGTATTTTTTATTGTTACTTATTACTGTCTGAAATTATAAGCAATTTTGAAACTATGTAGGATATGCATATACACTCTGGTTTTCAACGATTTAAAAAAGTTTTTACCAGCATCAAGGTTGTTGAATTGCTTAAATTTCTGAAAGATTACTTTTTACGGCACTTTTTACAGCACATATGATTAACAGCTAACCAAACAGTTTAGGGAATCCCCTAATTATTTCGCATACAGCTTCATAGCCAATGCGATATATCGATAACGAAAGCATGCTTTCGATAAGTTACGTTAACTCAACTCTGCCACTTCCTTTTCCTTTTCGCCTCGTCAACCAGGCGCTTGAGTTTTTCCTGGAATTTTCTCAAAATATTTCGAGTAAATGGAAGAAAACGATTTTGATGAATCAAATGAGTCCCCCTCCATGGACATTGAAGAGCATGAAGAGAAAGCGGCTGAGTTCGATGACCCGGCGTTTAAAGGAATGAAGATGCTATGGATACTCTTCAAGTCTCGCACGTCGTTCGAGCGTCCGTACGTCTCCAGATACTGTAGGACGGCAGTGAAGTCGCCCATCCCCTTGGAGCCCAATGCCAATGGGCCGAAGTGCATCGAATTGCCGATGGAGATGCGCATGCGCCGCGTGCTCCCTCCCAGGGGCGGCCAGCAGTTGACCAGGGAGTCGGTCTACAATAGCGTCGTCAGCAAGGTGGGCAAATTTCAAGCAGGAATCGATTTTAGCACCACCGTGGCCAGCGTGGACGAAACCAAATTCTTTGTGTCAACCGTGGATCGCACGTCCAGGCCCATTAAATGCCTGTTCCTGGGCAAGGTGCCGCTGCGGGAGCTGGAACAGCTGCCCGATTACGGTGAGATCTTTGCCTTCTACGATGCCGCCGACAATTGCATATCTCGCATCGTCGTCTACGGCAGTTCCGAGCAAGGATCGTACGATGCCTATCAGATCGACTTCGGGGAGTATATTCGCCTGAGCGGCACGGAGCACATATTCCAACTGCCCGATCATATCAAGAAGATGCCATCCGAGGTGATTAGATGCACCTTGGACGCAGCCAGCGATGCCCTCGAGATGAGGACCCTCATGTGCCGCGATGTCAGGCTGCGCGTCGTCTTCAATGATGGCTTTGATCTGCTGGTGAATCTGATCGAGGACGAGTCCAGGATCAAAGACATTCCTGCCGTGCGCGAACCCGTTGAAATGCCAATGGATGCCGATGACATGGAAGTGGCGGCAGCCTTTGCGCCAACTGCACCAGTGCTCCCCAAAATGGGCAGCACGGTTCGCATCCATGTCAGCTACGTGAGCGGCCCCAACGAGTTCTACGCGCAGTTTGTGGACGGCCTGGATCCGCCGTCTTGGCACGAGTCGGAGGTCTTGAAGGGCCAAGCTAGATTCAAAACTTTCGACATTGTTCTGGCCCAATACACAGACGGCCTGTACTATCGCGCCAAGATCATGGATATGACCGATGACGAGTACTACCTATTCTTCGTGGACTTTGGCTGCTCCGCTTTCGCCAGCCCCAAATCCTTGGCTCCCTGCCAGGCAGTCGATCAAATGCGTGCCTATCTGGCCTACAGATTCCATATTGAGGGCCTACAAACTTCGCAATTCATTTTCTACGAGAAGACTGCCGAAGGCATCGCCTTTTTGGAGAGAAAGATACTCTCCAGGGAGATTGACGTCACCATTACAAGTATTCAGCCTCGCGATGGATTTTTGGTTCGCTTCGAGGGAAAACTGGCCGATCTGAAGAAGAACCTGGTGAAGCGGGGCTATGTGTATCGTGACTAATATGTATTTTTTTTTCCAAATCATACAATTTTTTTTTTATACCACCTATCGGTATTGAAACTTTTTCGAAGAAAAAAACGATTATTTTGGATTCTTTTCTATATTGAATCCATCATCCACTACGGTACTAAAAATATTTGTCAAAATTATTTTTAAATGTTTTTTGAAACGGATGGCTGTGAAAAACATGAATAAACAAGAATACCTGCATATAATCCATACATTTAATTATTATTTATGAGGATACGCTGTTCTCCTGCTTAATATGTATTTTTTTCCAAATAATACAACTTTTTTTTTTATACCACCTATTCGTATTAAATCTTTTAAAGGACAGAGACCTTTTCGATAAATGTTCGAAGAAAAAAACTATTACTTTGGAATCTTTTCTATATTGAATCCATCATCCACTTTGGTACCAAAAAATTTGTCAAAATTAATTTAAAATGTTTTTAGAAACCGATGGTTGTGAACATGAATAAACAAAAATGCCTGAATATAATCAATTTAATTATTATTTATGAGGATTTTTAGACGCTTGCTCTCCATGAATCTTCAGCTGATTATGGATATATCGATTGGACTTGGCTGTGCGTTCCCTGTGGTACAAATTGTGGACAAAGGCAATAAGCTAAAAACACAATTACAAGCGCCCAAAACAAAAGATATCCACATCCACATCTGCTGCCTCTTTGGCCAACTTTGACTTCTATTTATGCGTTGCACAATTTTAAATAATCACCCCATTGGGAAATTTCGAGCGAAATACCCTTTCGTTTCATACCGCCCCCTGTGGAACTCTTGGTACTTGTGTGTTATTTACCCTGATTTATTGCCATTTTCTTTTGGTCGCTGTTGCGCCTTTTCGGTTTCGGTTTCGGTCACTCTTTGTTTAGAAAGTGGAAATCCGAAAGCAGGGTCACGAACAAGTGGCCCGTAAAAAACATTGCCAAACCCTCATCTATCACAATTTCTTGGACCGCTCTTAACTCTTACATTTTTGGGTTTAAAAACGCATTATTTGGCTCTTTTGGTAATTGAAGTTTTTAGTTTTCATTAGCCGGCTGTCGGCCAGGGGCTATGTATTATATATATAAAAAACAAAAACAAAAGCAAGGGGTAGTGGCGACAAGGGACGACACTTGGCAGAGCAGAGATAAATTGCACCTTTAAATTAACCCATTAACGAGTGCCGGCATTCTCGAGTTGGGTCTTATCAGATAGGGAAAAAGATCCATATTAATAACCACATTAAAATGGAAGTTTGGACGTAATATTAAGAGTAATTTTATGTTTTTATAGCCTTGCAAAAGTGCAGAAGGACCTTATAAAGTATAATTGGTAGATATAACATGTCTTTTTCCTTACAAACATTTAAAACTTATGATATTATTTTAGATTTAAAAAAATTAAGATTTGGTTTTAACTGTATGGGTTCATAAACTATATTAAATAAATATTATAAATAATATAATAGTAAGATTTCTTACATATACATTCATGAGATATAAAACATGAATTATTATTGCTTAATAATATTTTAAAAGAAGATTACAAATTTTTATAAATGGTATTAATCTTTAGATGTCACTATGATTTTTTTAAAAAGTATTTTAAAAAAATTTTTACATCTGCGCAATAAAAATTTGATCATATTTTCTTTTAAAAATTGCTTTACAAATTTGTATTCTGTGTTTATATAATATTTTCCCATACTAAATAACATATAACTGTGAATGCCCGAAGAACCTTACGATTTTCGGGGTTAAAAAGGGAATTATGTTTTAAAGTCTTGCTCTTTCAATACCCCAATCCAAAGGCACAATGCATTGTAAGTCGATACATTTGTGCAATTGCCTTTATCCATTTATCCGTTTTAAAGCGGAAATGAAAAGTTCTATCCGCAGTGAAAAGCGCTTGAAATATGTGCGAAACGTGTGTGCCAAGTGCTCAGTTCAGTGCCCAAAGACCCCGATACTTATCGGGTGTCGTCGTCGTCGCGATTCGAAGTTGAGGAATTGGAATTGTTCGGTTCGGTTTGGTTTGGTTCGATCCAACAACAAATGGCGAAATCACTTAACACACCGTTAACACCAACATTAGTTGTACTCCGTCGCACGTGAAGATGGGCAGGGGCGGCCGACTGCGTTCCACTTACAGCCAAGCCAGAGGGTTTCAATTACTTTTCCCAAAGCCACCACCAAAAATATTATATACCAAGGAACTCGGCGCGTCTCATAATCGAATTAAATGCATTGCCTGGCGGGGGAGGGGTTGGGATAACCCGAGCTGAGTCGAAAGTCATTAAAAACGCAGGCCAAACGATTGCACGCAAATTTGCTGGTCCCGCTCTCGCTGTCTTTGTTCCCGCTTCCAATCCCCCTCCGTTTAGCCAGGAGTAGCTACCGGTTGCGCACAGCCGCGGGCACGAAAGTAGCACCCAAGTTCATTGAAAAAACATTCTACATAAATGGAGGCCAATAATTCCAGGGTAAGTTTCCTGTAACGCAGTTGCAAATGAAAATATTAATAATAATAGTTTGAAAATAAATATAAAATTATATGATTTTAGATTGGAAATTTTGATCTTAGTATGCAGATTCGTTAGATGGTTTATAGTTTTTCCAGGATAGGTTTCCTGTAACGCAGATGCAAATCAAAATATTAATAATAATAATTTAAAAAAAAATTTAAAATATATGATTTTAGTTTTGCAAAAATTGATTTGTTAATTTATAGTTTTTCCGTAACAACATTTTTAGAGAATTCAATAGAATGTTTTTTTATGGCTAAATATAGCATTTAAAAAATATTTAGTTTTTAATAAATTAAATAATACATACGTAATTATAAAATAATTTTTTTGATAATTACATAGAATTAATAGTCATAATAATAATAAATTAGAACATATATTTTATCATATACTATAAAATAAAATAAAATAATTTTTTTGATAATACCATAGAATTAATAGTCATAATATTAATATTAATAAATTAGAACATATATTTTATCATATACTATAAAATAAAATAATTTTTTTGATAATTCCATAGAATGACTTAGAACATTCTTCGGGTCTTAGGCGAGTGCCCCGAAGGGTACCCATCTCACCCATTCACTCACCCACTCACTCACATGTGCTGGTCGAACTATGAATGGAATTGGCAATGAAATCGCACGTGGCGATTCTCTGGTCACCCGCGATAAGCAACTGCCGTCGCGTGGCTCTGCCCCCCGGATCTCTACGGAGCAGAGATACTATCGATGAATGGACGGATGAATGAGGTGAGTGAGTGAGCGTCGTGTATTTATGACTCTGAATCCGATTCTGAGCCAGATTCATTTCCATCGGGCGATAATCGTTATTAATATTATTAGTGTTTGTTCGCAGGATACTTTGGCTTGCGAAGGGGATATATAATACCTATGTATGTATGACCGAGGCACCCTGTAGTTTTAGTATCTCGGAGATTGGCCCTTTTTAATTGGGTACCTTAAAGTTATGAAATAGTAGTAACTTGAGCGAAAATCCTTCACAAAGGGTAACGTCCTTATAATAGTAATTTAATTTCTTTGCCAATTGAATTGGAAAATTGAAGCTTAGATTGTATCTAAGTAGAAAATGGGAAAGGGAATCCCAAATGATAAAGAGCTTAATTTATAGATTTTTTCCCTCTTTAATTTTGCTAAAATACATTCGAATTTGACCTCAGAATGTACATTTTCATACTCCCACACTCGTTGAACATCACCCACCTAACATAATTATTCATACAAATTAACTTTGTGATCGGCTGGACTGGAAAATGGCAGTCGAGCTTAGCAAATCACAAATTTATGGGCCAATCCATCAATGCCAATGCGACGGGCGATTTTAAAAGGGACCTCCTTTCCCTGCCCTTCGCACCACCGAAATCCAATGGAACTAAACCACCGCACCGCTCTAATCGCTTCCCACGATCGCCGCGGCGCAGCGAGCATTTCCATATGTAAAGTTGCGCCTTCATTAATCCGTAAATTAGAAGCATTGAATGATATCAGTCGCCCTCTGAAGTGCACCCTCTACTCAGTCTACCCAGTTGTGGTCCCAATTCCGGTCCCCCGAAACAAATCACTGCACACACGAAAACATGCACACGGGGTTCAGTTCAGGGCGAGCAAACCTCGAAATCCTAGCCCAACACAATCCGCTGCAATCCCACCACCACTCTGCACAGTGGGTAAAAAACAGAAAAATATATGTACTACATATTATGTAGGTATAATTTATGTTCCCGAGTCCTTTAAAGTTTTCTTATTATTTATTTGTATTATATTTTATAATATTTCTCAGCTTTTCATGGCTGAATAAATGTGTGTATCAAGTAAATTCAAATGATAAATAGTAATTTTTCTATTCTTTATAATTCAATGTCAATTTGCTCAGTTCCTTTGTAAAATTTGTAAATTGTAAAAAAAAATTATTTGTTTATCTTTTTTTTACCATTTTACGGCTCAATAAATGTTATATTATATTAATTAAATTAAATTAATGATAAATAGTTATTTTTATATTCTTAATTATTTAAAGTCACTTTGCTCTTTTCCTTTGTAAAATTTATAAATTGGAAAAAAGAAATTTTAATTGTTTATTTTTTTTTTACTATTATAGGGCTCAATAAATGTTTTATTATATTAATTAAATTAAATTAATGATAAATTTAATGATAAATAGTTATTTTTATTTTCTTTCCATATTTGTAAAATTTTTTTTATTTGTTTATCTTTTTTATCATTTGAGGGCTTAACAAATGTTTTATTATTTTAAAAAAAATTTAATTAATTTTTTGTTAAATTTAGATAAATTTTAACATATACATAGGTATTTAATTTAAGGGTGCAACATGGCCAAGGTCAACCGGTGCATTTCGTCTGATATTTCCCCTATGCCAGCCCACTGTGCGACCCCTGGCAACCTTCAACTTCATCGCAGTGACATGTCAGCGGCAGCAGCAGAGACACAACAACAACAACAACAGCAAGAGCAACAACAAATTGTTGGACAATCGTTGAAACGAAATGAAATTTCATATTAAAACTGTATTAGCCGGCAGAGATTCTCTGTGGCGGCGCCTGTCAGAATCAGTCCGCCGTTGCGTTGGGTCATTTGAATGAGGAGCGGCCACCACTACCCCCGGCCACCCCCTTCAACCCCCCCGTCAGCCACCCCTGGCACCTTGCCATCAAATTGCACGCACTGAAGCATGAGAAATGCGGGGACAGCCTCAATCAGGACTCAGTTCGAGTGTAAAAACGAGGCGATGAGCAGCCGCGAACCGCTTGACATTTCTCTGCTCTGCATAATTAAATTAAGAGATGCCGAAAGCGGTAGACAGTGGGCCAAAATGGTTAGTTGTTGGACAAAAATACGAGAATTTTAAGGCCAAAAATAGCCTTTAGTCATTTAACAAGATTAAAGCATTTAGGATGCGCTGAACATGGAAATTGGTGACCCCGATTCGTTATTCTATCTATCTATAACTATGTATTGTACAAATTAAAATGCTTACTAGTTTATGGTTTAATTTTCTATTCATATGTTTTATATTTTAATACTTTAATTTAAACTTTTCTAAAGTAGTAACACTTATTTATGGGTGACCCCGACATACACTTCTTAAAGCTTTTTCAAAACTCTTCAAAATATCATCATCATTTTAGTTGTTGGACAAAAATACCAGAATTTGTATGGCCAAAAATAGCACAGTCATTGGGTAAAAAATTACCCAATATTATTTAGCAAGTTTAAAATATGGAAATTGGTGACCCCGATTCGTAATTCCTTCACTGTCTATTGGACAAGTTAAAATGCTAACTAGTTTATGGTTTAATTTTCTATTCATGTGTTTTATATTCTAATACTTTAATTTAAACTTTTCTAAAGTAGTAACACATTTACGGGTGACCCCGACATATGTACACTTCTTAAAGCTGTTCCAAAACTCTTCAAAATAGTTTCATCAGTTGTGATTTTAATTTTGGGTAATGTTTTATATTTAAGCTGGTGCTACATATAATTCGTATATCTACCCTTTATAGTTCAATGATATTGATCACTGATCATAAAGTTTCTGCACATGGATTATATTTTCCATTTAATAAGCGGTACTTAGCTTATAAGAAAAACGGAGTAGGCTAAACTCTAGGCCTCGTTTTATAGTAGCATACGATACTTTTCGTAAACAGAAAACACTAGATCAAAACTTTAAGTAATTCAAAGAAAAAGTAAACCCAAAAAAACCCCACATTTAAGAACTAAGATCACAAGATGAGCAAGTACTTCAACACGGAGATACTCAAGATGATGGTGGCCCAGGCGCCGGCCGAAGGTCAGGATCTCAACATTGAGCGCTTTGCAGGCTTAGAGCCGGCGGGTCAGTACCTTCTGTATGTCTCCGAGGATCCTCTGAGGGAACTACATCCGCGGACAGTGAAGAAGACCCTGCGGCATTTGTTCAAAGAGCAGGTCCAGCCGCATGGTTGCAAAGTGAAAATCCGAGAGGAAATCCTGCAGGAGGAGGAGGATGAGGAAATGCCTGAAGAAGAGCAGCCGGAGAACCAAGACAAAAGCTTGGGCAAGGAGGACTCAACTGTGACGAACTGCGAAAACTGGTGGAAATCAGTGCCCTGTGGCTTTTCAGGGGAACAAAGTTCAGAACGCGTCAGGGGCGGCCTCAACATCACCTTCGATCCCAAGAGGCTGTTCGAGACTGACTCGTGGACCAATTGGTCGGAAAGGTCGAATGCTCCAGTGAAGATACTACACCGCAATCCCAAACCCATTGGCAGTTCTCACACAAGCGTGGATGGAGCGGCAATGGTGAAGGAGAAGAAGCACCAGGAGGAGGATGAACAGCAGAGCCACGAGGAGACTCCTCCAGAGGAACGCCAGATGCCGATAGGTCAGCGGATTCAGTTGTATACCGAAAATGTGAAGCAGCGTCTCAAAGATTGTCTTGGGGAGCTGGCGAATCTGGAGCTGGGATATGAAGAACTACCGAAAAGCTACTACGACGTGATGCTGGCAGATGCCTCCAAGGACGACGACGACGGCGAGAAGGAGGTGGTGGAGTGGCTAAGCCAGAATGCCTTCATCAGTGCCCAAAAGATTCCGGTGCCCAGGCCAGTGAGCCACCTGGAGAAGTTCCGCGGTGGCCTGGGCTTTTGCCTTCGCACCATTGGTCACTTCTTCTCCACCGGCGAACAGGAGGAGTCTCCATCCCGGCCCTACGTGGACCATCAGCACCCTGCTCCCCTGGTCCTGGGACCCAGCATCGATGAGCCTGTGGTTTTCCTGGCCGATCGCCTCATGCTTGCCATCAACTGGGCAATGAAAGCGGAGGAGCCACCTCAGGAAATTCAGCAGCAGCCGCTATATGCAATTGAGCAGCAGCCGCTGTTTGCAATTGAGCAGCAGCCACAAGGGCAACTTCTATGCCTGCGCGAGGAGGGCGGCGTGGAAGTGGAGCTACCGCCAGACACCTCCGAACTGGAGTTGCTCCAAAGGGAGCAGCAACTGCGGAGGGCAGCCAACTGTCGCCCTGGTTTGATAACCTCCCTCAATTCGTTGGAGTCCCAGAAGAGCCAATCCTTTCACTTGGTAACCCAGAGCGAGGGACGCCAGTGGTGATCCGTTGTACATATACATAGATAATTCCTTGTACCCGAAAATTATAAGTAAACAGTTTTGGATGGCCAGCTCAACTCACTAACCTTGAATCCCACTGGCTCCATGGCCGTTGCGACGAGGGCGGCGGGATTTAGCTCAATGTTTATGTTGTTCGGCTCCATAATCAGCCCGAGGCTCTGCAGATTGCACACCTCCGGCAGCTGTAGGGTGGGCGTGGGCACCTTGAGCACCGCCACGGTGCAGTCGATGCTCGACGCCGTCACCGTCGCAGTCGCGGGCAGCGTCTCCGGCATAGTGGCCACCGCCTCAGACGGCTCCCCGGCGCTGCTCCTCCTCCGCCTGCCGATCCCTATGCTGACTCCGATCTTGACTGGTCTGGCAATCGGCCTCCAAGTTCTGCAAGAGATTAGATTAGAGATTAATCATCTTAAACAATCACATGCCTAAAAGTATAAGTAAATAATGTTGGTATTCATGCCTAAAAGTATAAAAAAGCATAGATCTTAATTTTAAGGCATACTTTCAGGCCACCGAATTATTCATCTTACGATAAATAACACTGTTTTTCTCCAAACATTTAAAAATAACATCTTTAAAACCTAAAAGCCCTAGAAAAACAACTGTTTCCGGCTTAAATGCGAGTCGCCTAAGCGTTTATTTGTTTCTTTTTAGCGTTCATTTTGGTATAAGTTGTCCGCACTTATTCCTATGGTTACACTGTAGACCTAAGCATAGTAGCACACGGCGCCTCCGGCCAGGACACCAAAAAATACAAAACGTACAAATAGGAAAAAAAATCTATACTTCGATGCTGGATGATAAATTAGGAGCGGTAGCGGTTGCGGTATCTCAATATTGTGTTGCTAATATCAGTTTCAAAAAAAAAAAAGGATGGTTTAAGAAAACAGCCTAGGCGGCCGCCTGCTGTCGTCGCCGAATTTCGGCGGCCAAATCCTCCAGCTTGACGTTGCTCTCCTGGCGCGTGGTCACCTCACGCAGCTTCACCAATCCCTGTGCCAATTCCGCGTCGCCGAGGACCACGACCAGAGGAATCTGGTGCTCCTCGCAGTGCTGCAGCTGCACCAGCAGCTTGGGGTTCAGCTTGTAAGAGTGCTCCGCCTAGGGGAAAATCAGAATGGGGATTAGTCATAAGCAATCACAAGGATTGAGGTCTCGAGAACCCACCTTGACGCCCGCTTCCCACAGCTGGTTGAGCACCTTCAGTCGCTGCTCGTGCAGTCCCTTGTGGGCCGAGGCCACGTAGACCTCGACGTCGCTGGTGCGCAGCTTTAGGCCGCCGGCAGCTGCCCGCGCCTCCAGGACCGAGAAGATGCGCTCCACGCCAATGGAGACGCCCACGCAGGGCACAGCCTTGCCGCGCGGATCGAACATGCCCACCAGGTTGTCGTAGCGACCGCCACCGGCCACGGAGCCCACGGTGGCCGGCTCATTCGATGAGGCCTGCTCTCCGTTCTGCTTGGCCGACGATGTCTTGGCCGGCGAGGCGACGGCAGCGGACTCGCCCTTCAGCACACCCTCGTAGATCACACCGGTGTAGTAGTCCAGCCCACGGGCCAGGCTCAGATCGAAGCTGACGCGGTGCTCGAGGCCAAAGATCGAGCAGTACTTGAGCAGCAGCTGCATGCCCTCCAGACCCTTGACCGCATTGGGCACAGCCTTTAGCTTCTCGTCGGCCAGCAGCTGTTCCACCAGCTCGGCCCCGCCACTCAGCCGCACGTACTCGCCAATGCGATCCGCTGCCGCCTCGTCCAGGCCCTTCTCCTCCACCATCTCCTTGCGCACCTCCGCCCAGGGAGACTGAAAGGGAAAACCAAAACATTAGATTGGAGGATATAGTTTACCTAGCGAATGTAAGCCCACCTTGTCCAGTTTATCCACCGCCGAGCAGATGGTGCGGAAACTCTCGGCCGGCACTCCACACGCCTGGAACATGCCGTCCAACAATTGGCGGTGATTCAGCTTTATCACATAGTCCCCAATGTCCAGGGTGTCCAGGATCTCCGACACAATCTTCACGCACTCGGCATCCGCCAGCATGGGATCGTAGGTGCCGGCGATGTCGAAGTCGCACTGGTAGAACTCCCGATAGCGACCCTTGGTCATGGCCGGATTGTCGCGGCGATAGACCTTGGCGATGTGGTAGCGCTTGATGCTCGAGATCTTGTTCATCGCCAGGTAGCGGGCCAGCGGAACGGTCAGGTCATACCGCATCGATAGGATCTCGCCGCCCTGGTCCTTCAGGTCGTAGATCAGCTTGGAGTCCTCGCCGTACTTGCCCGTTAGCACTTCCTGTTGGGATGGGTAAATGGGAGAATGGGTTAGATTTGCTTTAATCAGGGATATCAAATAGATAAAAAAGCCAATTAACGATGTGAAAACAAGGATACTATAATTTATTTTCAAGATCTTTAAAGATAAAGAATATCATATTGCTGATTGCCAGAATTAAACCTATATTATTTATTATACTAGCTATGAGTTCTGGTTTTAGATTTTTGATTAGTTGATCATTTACGATGAGCACAGCTTGATGCTATCAGACTTCTAAATATAACTTTTTAAAGACCCTACGAATAAGAGGTCATTCTTAAAGATTTTTAGATTATTTTTTTGAACCTCCTCACAACTTAAAATTTTGTTTACTCTAATTCACAAAAAATTAAGATTCCTTTATTAAAATTTCTTACCAGGTAACTTCCTCTTAAGAACTATTTAATATTTGATAAGGAAGCAGACAAAACTATCTATACCAATAATAAAATGGGACCCCAAAAAACGGCAAGATCAACAGGCAGTCAAAACGGCTTGATATAAAAATCTAAAAACAAAACCGAAATTCGAAAATAATAATATATCAAACATATAATATCTATTTTTAGGGTAGGTTTAATATAAGCGACTTTAACTGATATTTTCTATGGTCTTTACATACAAAAAGAGCTTCTATATTCTGACAACTTCGACTCGAAATCATATAATACAAAATGATATACAATAATCCAATATAATATCCATTGTAACCCAATATAACTCACCTTGAGCTCTATTCTTAGGGTAGGTTTAATATAAGCGACTTTAAGTGATATTTTCTATATTCTATGTTCTGACAACTTCGACTCTAAACCATCTAATACAATATGATATCCAATAATCCAATATAATATCCGTTATAACCCAATATAACTCACCTTCAGCTCGAAGACGGGCGTATCGATGGCTTCGCCGCCGTGGCGCTTGAACACCTGGACGATCTTGTCCAGGACACCCTGGCGCAGGGTCATCTGCTGGGGACCATAGTCCCGGGTGCCCTTGGGCGTCTTTAGCGTGAACTTCTGGTTGGTGGGGGCGGCATCTCCGCCCAACTTGGCCTTGAGGGCCAGAAGGCGGGCGACCTCCTCATCGATCTGCAATGATTAATGGGGAGAACGACAATTTACAAACGGGGGGTCAAGGGTTATGGGCTAATGTGCTTAGATGCTAACCTGCAGCAGTTGCTCATGTTGTTGTTCTTGTTCTTGTGCTTGTTGTTGTTTTTGTGGCTGTTCTTGTTGTTGCTGTTGTCGTTGTTGTTGGGCTGGAACGCCGGACGAGTTGGCGCGCCCGCCGCCAGAGGGCGCCGTCTGGAACGTTGCACACTGAAACGCAGCACTACAGCGCCACTGGCGGCCAATTGAACGCAACATGTGTTTTTTTTTTGGTTTTTTTTGGTTTCCTAATTTTCTTTTTATGCTTTTCTTGCAACAACTTTCTTTTGCAACTTTTTCAAACCTAATTAAACAACAACAACAATAATTTTTGCTTATTTTACAACTAGTTTTGTGTTTGGTGAGAAGAAATGAGAAGTGTGTTTGTATGTGGTGGTTGGATGTGTGTGTGTGCAGCTGAAGCAATACAAAATAATAATACAATATTGCGTTCCATTGACCGTCAGCGCTGAATTTTTGTTGTTTCTCTTGTTTTGGAAACAAGTTTTTGCTATTTGAATTACACTTTTTTCTTTTTTGGGCACTTGAAACGCAAAAAACAGGAAAGTGACGCGGTTTAATGGAAGCTGGAAGCTCAAGAATTCAAGGACACTCACACACACACACACGGGCGCAGCTAGATTCCCGTTAGACAGCTGATCTTGGCGCCCGTTATTGCACACGCACACAAACTTTTTTTGGGAACGGGGAATACCACTACTTGCAAAATATCAAAAATAGGACATTTTTAAGATGTTTCTTTAATCCAAAAGTACATTATAGAATTTTTTTAACCAATAATAAATAATAATTAATAGAATGCAATAAGAAAATGCAAATAGTGGTAGCCCCGTTAAAAGCGAATTCCTTATAGCCTAAATCACATGTTACAGTCGTTAAATTTCGGATCGGTTGTGGCCTAGCAGGTTTTTGATATAATCGCTATAACCACCATGTGCCTTTTGTACATGCCTCCTGTTTGACCAGTCGCTCTCTTTCGCCTTGCTCTCTTGTTCAGTCAGTCAGTCGGTCATAGAGCACACGCAGTGTTGCCAATTCAGCTCTTTCGCAATTGAATTTGACTTTTTTCGAAAGTCTGACTTGGCCTTGCCAATTAGAATGGTCCGTTGGAGAAAAATACACTTAAAGGAATTATATCCTCTAAAAAAAACAGACGTTTTTTCATTTTCCTTTAGTATATACGGAACTAAAAATATAGGATTTTATAGCCAACTATCTGTGGTCTTTAAGACAATTTCGTTGAACTATTTTTCCGATCGCTGTATTTAGAAAATAAAAATTATCTAATTATTTGACATTTAGATTGATTAGGCCTAAAAAACAAACAAAAAAATTAAGAAATATAGCTATTTTTTAGAGACAAGTCTATATAATCCCTTTACGACCAATTTAAAGATGAAGTCCTTAATATCAACGTTGTTTTATTGTTCCGATTGCCAGAATCTGATTGGAACAAATAATTTTTATAGGGTGTCTTTCGGGACGAACAGAAACATTCACCGAATGTATGCAGTGATATTTTTAAAACTTGTTCTTAAGTTGAATGGTTAATGGGACACTCAAATTTCGTATTCGGTTAAAAATAAACGTTTTCTGGGACCCAAATCATTGATAATTAGGCAGTTTTTTCTTTAGCTTTTTTTCGAATTCGGCCAAATTTTTCAAGCCACACTTGGCATCACTGCGTAGAACACAAACACACACCGGCGCAAGCAGAAGCTGTGCCTTTGCCATTGGCCAGAGCGAGACAACAATAACAACAGAGTGGCACGAATGTGCGAATGTAAATGTGAAAGTCTGCGCGCTCTTTTAATTTTACTTCTTTTTTTCGCCTTTTTTTTTGCCATGCTCCTCTGTTGTTGCATTCAATCTAATTACACTGAAAAACGGAAGGAAAAATGCGAATGGCATTCGAAATGCCAGCACAGCAGCAGCATCTGTGTGTTTGTTTTTTATTTTTTGAATCTGATGAAATATGCGAATGGGATTTTTGATTTGATGACGAAAGCAGCCGAGAAATTACAGCAACAATTGCATGGCACTTATTCCATTGTACACACACAAAGGGGGCGCGCAGGGGCAAAGGGGGCTAAAAACTGACCTTCTCCTTCGACTCCTTCGCTGCTTTCAACTGACGGACGAGATCGCCTTGCACTTTGATTTGCTCCAGAATCTGCTCACGCGTATCACTCATATTCCGGATTCCTGCTGCGGGACCCCAAAAACAAGAACGGCAATCGGTTGGCAATCCTCTAAAAGGCGGGCGCGCGTTTCAATCGTCTTCGGCACGGCGATTTGAGCTGTCTTTTTCCAGCTTTCAGCTGCTTTTTTTAATTTTCTGCGCTGCTGGCCACAAAAATTCACGCACGCGGTGGTCAGTGTGACCGTGTAAGTGAGAAGTAGTGCAGCCGCTTAAGCTTTTTCCGGTCAAATCTGGCTTTAAGGCCAACTAGCGGAGATTCTGGAACACAAGAAATACCACAAATCGCGGACTCGCACCTTGGATGTGAACTTTGGTCAGTTATTAAAATTATTTTAGCATATTACCAATTTTAATGGATATTATGGATGTAACCCCTTATAAAAAAATAACTATTTTGTTATCTTTTCAAATCAGTATTTATTTTTGGTGTAGGACCATTATTGGCCAAGTTATAGCAAATAAACCAAAAGAAAAATTCCTATTTTGTCAAAAACCGAAATGCAGAATTTCGCAAAAAAACAAAACAATTTTTTCGCTATAACAAAAGATATATTGATCCAAATATGGATTGTCATACCTTTCTGAGCTCGTTATTAAATTTCCAATCGATTGGCATTCAAACCTGGACATTTTATTTTTTTGCCATTTTTTGCAAAAAAATCATCATAACCCCTTATAAAAAATGTGAAAATTGGCGAAAATTTTATTTTTTCGAAATCACACGGAAAGTGTCATAGGTTTAATAGTTATTTAGTTATCTGTTCAAAACAGTATTTATTTTTGGTGTAGGACCATTTTTGGCCAAGTTATAGCAAAAAACCAGAAGAAAAATTCCTATTTTTGTCAAAAACCGAAATGCAGAATTTCGCAAAAAAACAAAACAATTTTTTCGCTTCAACAAAAGATATATTGATCCAAATATGGATTGTCACACCTTTCTGAGCTCGTTATTAAATTTTCAATCGATTGGCATTTAAACCTGGACATTTTATTTTTTGACCATTTTTTGCAAAAAATCATGATGTAACCCCTTATAAAAAATGTAAAAATTGGCGAAAATTTTATTTCTTCAAAATTACACGGAAATTGTCATAGATTTAATAATTATTTTGTTATCTGTTCAAAACAGTATTTATTTTATGTTTAGGACCATTTTTGTCCAAGTTATAGCAAAAAAAACAAAAGAAAAATTCCTATTTTGTCAAAAACCGAAATGCAGAATTTCGCAAAAAAACAACAGTTTTTTCGCTATAACAAAGGATATACTGATCCAAATATAGATTGTCATACCTTTCTGAGCTCGTTATTAAATTTCCAATCGATTGGCATTTAAATCTGGACATTTTATTTTTTGGCCATTTTTCGCAAAAAATCATGATGTAACCCCTTATAAAAAATGTAAAAATTGGCGAAAATTTTATTTCTTCAAAATTACACGGAAATTGTCATGGATTTAATAATTATTTTGTTATCTGTTCAAAACAGTATTTATTTTTGGTGTAGGACCATTTTTGGCCAAGTTATAGCAAAAAAAACCAAAAGAAAAATGTATATATTTGTCAAACACCGAAATGCAGAATTTCGCAAAAAAACAACAGTTTTTTTGCTATAACAACGGATATACTGATCCAAATATAGATTGTCACACCTTTCTGAGCTCGTTATTAAATTTTCAATCGATTGGCATTTAAATCTGGACATTTTATTTTTTGGCCATTTTTCGCAAAAAATCATGATGTAACCCCTTATAAAAAATGTGAAAATTGGCGAAAATTTTATTTTTTCGAAATCACACGGAAAGTGTCATAGATTTAATAATTATTTTGTTATCTGTTCAAAACAGTATTCATTTTTGGCCAAGTTATAGCAAAAGAAACCAAAAGAAAAATTCCTATTTTGTCAAAAACCGAAATGCAGAATTTCGCAAAAAAACAACAGTTTTTTCGCTATAACAAAGGATATACTGATCCAAATATAGATTGCCATACCTTTCTGAGCTCGTTATTAAATTTCCAATCGATTGGCATTTAAATCTGGACATTTTATTTTTTGGCCATTTTTCGCAAAAAATCATGATGTAACCCCTTATAAAAAATGTGAAAATTGGCGAAAATTTTATTTTTTCGAAATCACACGGAAAGTGTCATGGATTTAATAATTATTTTGTTATCTGTTCAAAATAGTATTTATTTTTGGTGTAGGACCATTTTTGGCCAAGTTATAGCAAAAGAAACCAAAAGAAAGAGGTTTATCTCGTACTTTAAATTTAATATGCGGACAAAGAGTTATAGTGGTTGAACATATTGTGAATAATATGAAATTTTATACATATTATATTGTAATTGATTTTTTTGACATCGCACTTTCCCAGCACACCATGGGGCTAAATTCAATCAAGGATTCCACCTTAACGGATCAGAATTAGTTGTACACCGACTGAAGCTACGTAACAAAACACACACACACACAAAACAAAAGAGATGAACAAATCCCAGAAGCCCGCGAAGGTGAAGCGCGGCAAGCGCCACGTCCCCCGTTCCAAAACTCAGCCACAAGACCTCGCGGAATCGAAGATGGAGAACGCCCGCAAGGCGGTTGAGCGCAAGCTGATCTACCTGACCGAATCCAACCAGGCCATCGCACCACGACCCTCCCGTCCCCTGAAGCGTAGCACGGGCGGAGGCGAGGGAGGCGGATCAGGGGGCACCAAAACCCACGGTGCCCAACGACGCAAACATGCTAAAAAGCATCCTGCACATGCGCCACCCAAGCAAATGTCCGAGGACGAGGAGGAGACGCTGCAGGAGAAGGCGTACAAGTATGAAAATCGAAGGCGCAGTGGATACAATGGTATGGTATATGGTATTTCCTTTATGATCTTGGGAATTATTAAAGCTAGAGTCACCAAATTTGGTATACAGACCGCCATTTGCATATAAGAGCTTTTAGGATAGTAAACGTTGAAATCTAAAATGAAGATTTGGTATGTTTCCTATATGATCTTGGAAATTATTAAAGCTAGGGTCACCAAATTTGGTATACAGACCGCCATTTACATATAAGAGCTTTTAGGATAGTAAGCGTTGAAATCTAAAATGAAGATTTGGTATAGTTTCCTATATGATCTTGGGAATTATTAAAGCTAGAGTCAACAAATTTGGTATACAGACCGCCATTTACATATAAGGGCTTCTAGAATAGTAAGCGTTGAAATCTAAAATAAAGATTTGGTATAGTTTCCTATATGATCTTGGGAATTATTAAAGCTAGAGTCAACAAATTTGGTATACAGGCCGCCATTTACATATAAGAGCTTCTAGGATAGTAAACGTTGAAATCTAAAATGAAAATTTGGTATAGTTTCCTATATGATCTTGGAAATTATTAAAGCTAAAGTTACCAAATTTGGTATACAGACCGCCATTTGCATATAAGGGTTTCTAGGATAGTAAGCGTTGAAATCTGAAATGAAAATTCGCAAAAAGAAGAGTCTTATAAAGTCCACGTTAAAATACTTATTGAAATTAATTTTAATTAATTCTCACCTGGATCTTTAACCCTTCCCAACAGTACTCCTCGAATCTCCCCGTCGCAATGGTCTTACGCCCCGGGATTACGAGGCCGAGGCGGCGGAACTGGCTGCCCTTTTGGCCGCCCATCGAACGTCCAGCGGGACTACGAGGCCAGCAGGGAAATTCCTGAAGGAGGGAGGAAAGGATAATCCCGATGGGGACTTCGGACGGCTGCAGCTGAAGCCGCTGAACAGCTACGCCCAGGATCATCGGCTGCCCAGCTACTCGTGTGGCGTCTGCGGGGCCAAGTTCCACATCCGGTCGCTGCTGGGCGCCCACCGGCACACCCACGACGACGACTTCAAGGTGCGCTTCCGGGGACGGCGGCCGCGCGACAGCAGCACCACCCTGACCGCCGGCAATCGGTGCAAGTTCTGCGACCGCAGCTTCGACCTGGAGCGCACCCTGCACATCCACCAGCTGTGCCACTGCAAGAAGATAGCCCCTCAGCAGCGCCGCAAGCTGGCCTTCACCGAGTTGGCCCACGAGAAGAAGGCGCCGCTGCCCAGCTTCCAGCGGGCCCCCCCGCACTCGCGGCACTCCCACCAATCTCAGCACTCGCAGCGCCGTCAGGAAAACATCGCCGCCATGGCCAAGTATCTGCCAATTAAGCATCGGCAGCTCCAGATCCAAAAGACCCTCATGGAGACGTCGGCGGTGCACGAGCGGTGGCGCTAGTTCCGCTTGGAACTGATCAACAGGACCAACGCTTGCTTCCAAATATATAAGAACATTTTAAATTATAGGGAGCACATAAAAAAAGAACACCGGCGTTGAATAGTCACACTCAATTAACTGCGGCCTGTTAATTAACACACTATGTAGCAAAATTGATTTGTCGAATGAGTACACAAGTGCACGCTAGTAAAATAATATGATTAAATGTATTCATTAACTTAATGTGCAATATGTCTATCATATACTCTTTGGTGACCCCGATGTCATAGAGAAAATATCGAAAAACAAGAAAAGAAGTTAGCTTTGGCCAGCCGAATCTTATATACCCTTACAGATAATTCCTATTAATCACTACACACAAAAAAAAAAAACTTGGTAAAATCAACTGTTATAATTGTCAAACATGCCCGCGCCACAAAAAATAGTCAATTCTACTAAGTAAATAGTTACTTTCACAACAACAAATACACACAATTAGCAAAGACACACACCTATATCCTTGACAAAATTGACAATTTTTTTTTTGTGTGTAGTTTTTCGATCGCTCCTATGCAGCTATATGATATAGTAGTTCGATATTGATCAAACTAAAATCGAAATTCGAAAACATTTAAAAAGAGTCATATTCCAGAGTACAAGAGAATACGATAAAAACCATCGAAGCAATAATTTATTTTCTATTATATTCCCATTAATTTTAGTCCGAGTTTGACACCATTTTTTTTCGAAATTCACAATTATATAAAAAATGGTCCAAAAGTAGGAGGTTATATGTTCAAAAACACCCAAGATAATTTTTTACATGTTTTTTCCCGATTATTCCTATGGGAGCTATATGGTATAGTTGTCCGATCCGGCTCGCTCTGACATATATACTACCCGCAAAAGAAAGAAGATGTTTGGGAAACAGACAGACGGACATGGCTAGATCGACTCGTCTATTGATGCTGATTAAGAATATATATACTTTATGGGGTCTGACCACCATCAATAATATTTACTTATAAACGATTAAAATTCTTGTAATTTCGATAATCATATCGAGTTTGGGCGATAAAATCGATCAAAATATTCAAAATATATCGAAAATATCGAATAGAAACGTTTTAATTCAGTGAGGCTTTTAAAGAACGGGTTTCAAGCAATTGAAAAGGAATGTTTAAAAAGCGATTGTACTTCAAAGATACCTTTGTAATTTCGATACTAGGCTTTCAAAATCGAAACGATAGCTGTGTATCGATATATATTTCTTGCCATTTCAAGGCGCGATTGGAGCGTCGCTTCCCAATGACGATCACGCACGACCGTTGCGTCATCAGCGATATTTGCCGAGCTTTGGCGGTCAAGCTCAAAGCCGATCGCTCGCTCGCTCTTGCTCTCCCGCTCGCACCGCCGCTCCGGCGCTATCTCTTTCGCTCTTTCGATGGTGTGTCGTGTGCAGGGAATACAGTTAGCATCGAAAGAGAGGCGATGTGCGGCTGCTCGGGCGGATTAGAGCCATCAGTCGATCGCAACAGGTGCTCGGCGGAGCTTGTGGATTCGAACGAACGGAACGGAAGTATTGGATTGGATCCCCAAAACCCAGAGCACTTCTTTACCCTATTGTTAATATTTTTTTCCGTGCTTTTGAGTCTTTGTTTTTCTGTGTTTCTGTGTTTTGTGGCCAAGGCTTCCAACCAACTTTTGCCGGCTTCGCTCTTGAATATTATTTTGCTGTAAATATTGGACCCATCGATCACGTAAAATGAGGTAAGATTGGTCAAAAAAAACGGGAGATATAATGCACATACAGTCGGACTTCTTTAACTCGAACCCACTGCGATTATTATCTCAGTATTAAACAAAAATATTCTACTAAAGTTAAAAAAGTATTTATACTACTAATATTATTCTATGAGTACTTTGAACCATACTTAAAAATTCGAGTCAGAAAATAAAATTTATTGAACACCAAACATAAATCAATATCAAATGCTAGTTGGACCTTGAAATCGCAATTAAGATCCGTTAAATCAGCAACTGTGACAATTCACATTTCACCTGTGCAAATATCAAAACATTATTTTGTAATTACAAATGCGGTCAGAAAACTAGGGACTGGCTGTCAAACTATGAAAAAAAGTTTCGGATAAATAAAGATATTATATTCAATCATTTTTAGTTCCGCCAAAACGTAAACTTAAAACAGTTTACACGTTTTTACCTACAGAGGTGATGAAATACTATTGTATCCAGCCTAGCAAAAACGTTAAACATTTGACATTAAGTGCTCTTAAAAATTGCAAGCTAAAACATTGAGGTTCCCTGTAATTTAGTTGCCCCATTGTATCTGTGTTTTTTCGCAAGTCAGTAGATTTTTAACATTGGGTAAGAAAACCCCAGATCGTGTGACAGATAAGATAAATCAATAAATGACTATTAGCAGCGTAATTGAAAGCTTTTTTCGCACGATTGTATCAACTAATTTATAGTGGTAACTTTTCGATCAATAAGATATCATAAGATATCATGATATTTATGTTCAGATTGCTAATTATGTGCCTGCCACTGTGGCACTAATCTCAGGACCCCAAATGCGTCATTTCCTCGGGAACCCGAGTTCGGGTTTTAGAATTCTGCACAACAAGTTCACTGTTTTTAGCTGGTTTCGCAGTTTATCAAACTTGTCGAATGTCGGCAATTAGCGAATTTAGCGCTTGATTGCCCCGCTTTACGACGCCCTATAAGATATAGTACATAACTGAGATATGGCGATAATAATAGGAACGAAGTTTATGGCACAGGGGAATTCTTTAAGAGCATTCATTCAGCAAGGGATCATTGACAGGTTCTGTTTGCTGTTTTTTTATGGATATGACGCGATAAGATTGGGATAACACTTGCCAATGAACCCCCAATAGAGGAGTATGGCCATTGAAATGCGACAATTAGGGTAATGATTTGCCAGCTAATTTTGTTGAACGCGAGGAAACTGGTTTTTCTATACTACAAAACCCCCAAAGTCTATTTGCATAATTCATGAAAACCGCACAGCAATTATCGGTGGGAATGAGCAGTATATATCTGAGCAGTATATCTTTATAGTCTAGTATAGTATATGGTACCCCAAATATGAAATACCCTGCTTATTTACACCTGCCAATCGGCCCAGGATGACTTTCGTTCCTCCCGTCACAACGTCACTAACTTATCATCGAGCTCCGCGGCAGACACGATTTGATTTCGATGACGGGGCAAATATTTTGTACACCAGAGAGACTGATAAATAGAAATGTGTTTTTGTTTTAGTTCTCTACCTTGTGATTGGTACTGTTTTTACCAGTTGTACCTGAGATCTGTCCACCGATAGATTCGGTAATTAAAAGATGTTTCTATTCCGCCTGCCACCGGAGATCACATATGTAGTTCCTAAGTAATGGAACCCAAAGAGCTATCCGACTTTCTTGAATATATAGGTAATTTCTGTCATATCACACGGTACCCACTTGAGGTCCGTAAACAGTTTGATCACTTTTTATCAGTTGTTTAAAGATCGCTTCACAATCAAGTGGCCCGCGCACTCATTAACTCTTTCTGTGGACCCAACTCTTTGATAATATTTAGTTAATTTTTTCTTTTTTCGGTTCATAAATTTATACAATTTCCCGAGTTTGGCATTCCGAAGAGTCCACCTTGATAAAGGCGGATAAAGAGGCTTTAATCCCAACCGCCTGCCGCTTATCGCAGGACCAATCAATAGTTATAGCACCTGTTTGGCGGCGCCCGATCAAAATTGGAGGCCTCCGAATGCTACCGAAAGCCATAAAAACTAGTGGTATTATATAGCTTGGCTATATAGTATCGTAAGGGCAGTCAGGAGAACCTGAATGAACCGAATCTAATCGCTTGACCACCATATAATATGCAGATTGAGCCGCTTTGGGTGATTGGGCGAAAATCGTATTATGGAAAGTGCCCCCTTTGAGGATCTTAATCTGCAGACGGGACGCGCGATAATCGATCGTATCGAATTGATATGAAATATTTGGGATCACGTATCGCCTACGACTAGGACGCGTTTTTTCGGCCATGACAGGCACTAAATCCAAGTGTTTGCGACTTTCCCCCCTTTAGAAATCTACGTTAATTATAGAAAATTGCTTGTTAATAGCGCTCGAGTTTTACGATCTATGGGTTGGCATTTTTATGGGCATGCGTGCGGGCAGAGGCGGCTGTTATCGAATCGAAAGCACTCCACCCTGCAATGGAGATAAGGCACCCTCTCTCTGCTTCGCCCAGAAGGTATGTCCGGACTCATCCGGTACGTGGACATGACCAGCTATGCCCATTGGAGACACAAATTTCCCTTCGTCATGGGACACTCCAGGGAGCAAAAGAGATATAGGGTGGGCTACTGGAAGCGATTGGGTCTCGAGATAGCTGTTTTGTTTTCATTCACCTGCTTTCTAGATAGATCGAACGCAATGATTCGGCTAATTTGATTTAACTGGGCCTTAATGGCCATAGATTAAAGTCCTCGGCTATCAAGTTGGTAAATCTATGGATCTAAAAAACACTTCTTTGTTTACCTTAGGGATCGTAACGCTAACAACTCTTAATTAGTTCAATAAGAAACCCTGGTTTACAGATTTTTTCTTTATATAATAGGTAATGCAGGGAATTTTTTATACTTTTTCCAATTCTAAAAAAAACTTCTTTGTTTACCTTAGGGATCGTAACGTTAATAACTCTTAATTAATTTAATAAGAAACCCTGGTTTACAGATTTTTCTTTATATAATATGTAATGCATGGAATTTTGTATACTTTTTCTATTCCGTAGCAAGCTTTGAAAATATCTTCTATTGTTTTTTTTTTTGATATTTTTGTATAAACCAAAAATTTTTGAAACGTAATAAAAATCATAAAATTTAAAAAGTGAAATTTTCAAATATGGAGACTATAAAGCTAGCATTGAGGTCTCAAAGATGATTGTAGTCTACATATTTTACATTAATGGTTACGAATTCTATATTCTATAAGATACTTTATAAGATAAGGCAAACAAATATATAGCAGGGTATTGCCCATTTCGGGGCGGTTCGCCCGAGTTCCGATAGCGGCGTTGAAATCAAAGCTAATCGGCAGCGCCGCCACCGCTCCACTCCACTCGACCAGGTCCTCGAGCTCTTCAGTCTCGAGGGTCCGACGGTGCGATCGTAGATCTCCGCTCGTCGGATCAAGATATAATATAGATTCCTCCACTCCACTCCCTCTTTTGCAGGTTTGTCTGGAGTAAGAAGCTCTTCCTGTGGCTGCTGCTGGCCGCTCTGCTGGTGACGGCCTTGACTTTGGGCCTGGTCTTCGGCCTGCGGGATCGGAAGGCGGGCTCTCACATAGCCGGCGCCGTGGTGTCCAATGGAATCGGATGTGCCGCCGTGGGCGGGGATGTGCTGACCGACGGCGGCTCCGCCGTGGACGCCTCCATTGCCACGCTGCTGTGCGAGGGACTGCTGCTGCCCCATTCCATGGGCATTGGCGGTGGCTTCGTGGCGGCCATTTACACGAGGAGCACGCGAAAGATTGAGACGCTGATGGCCAGGGAATCGGCACCGGGTGCCGCGCACCAGGACATGTTCGTCGGCCAGTCGGAGATTACGGGCGCCACAGCGGGAGCGGTGCCCGGGGAGATTCTGGGCTACTGGGAGATGCATCGTCGCTATGGCATCCTGCCCTGGAGGCGCCTCTTCGAGCCGGCCATTAAGCTGGCCCGCGAGGGTCATGTGGTGTCGCGCTACCTGGCCTCGGCCATCCAGCAGAAGCTGGAGAACATCAAGGCGGATCCCGGTCTCTCGGCCGTCTTCCTCAACGCCACCCAGCAGCCCTTCCTCGAGGGCGACTTCATGAAGCGGCCCGCTTTGGCCGACACCCTGGAGCGGATCGCCGAGAACGGTGCCAAGGAGTTCTACGATGGCGGCGAGACGGGCCGCAAGTTCGTCGAGGATATCCGGAGCCTGGGCGGCATCATCACCGAGCAGGATCTGCGCGACTACAAGGTTCGCTGGTACAGCGACGACCATGTGGCGGCCCGTGTCGGTGGCAGCTACACCCTGTACTCCACCCCGATGCCCAGCAGCGGACCGGTCCTGGCCTTCATCCTCAACCTGATGGCCGAACTGAATATCGACAGCGAGCCGATCTACTGGCAGAGGGCCGTCGAGGCCTTCAAGCATGCCTATGGCCAGCGCACCCATCTGGGCGATGTGTACGGCGACTCGGTGAACGGTGGCTCCATCAATGCCACCTTGGAGCAGATGCTGCAGCCGGAGTTCCTGGAGCGCATTCGGAAGCTGATCCACGACGACAGCACCTCGCAGGATTTCGATTACTACGGGGCCAACTTCACCGTGGAGGAGGACCACGGCACCGCCCACATGAACGTCCTGGCCACCAATGGCGATGCCGTGTCCATCACCAGCACCATCAACAACTAGTGAGTAAAGAGATTTGTGTATTTTTAATTTATCTTATAAGCAATATCATAAAACAGGCAAGTCAGATAAAAATCATGTTCATAGGATTGATTTTTAATAATATTTTAATAATTTTTAACACGAAAAACATGCTAATCATATAGTTTTCAGTTGTAAAGTATCATTTTTTTTCTGTGTATCTAGTAAATTTTGAATTATTTCTAAATTGACAACTTAAAATGTCAAGCAAAAATAATATTACAACATTTTTGAATAATTCCATGACAAAGAAAAATATTTAAAAATATTTGTATCTAAATGTTTTTAAATAATTTTAATATTTTGTAAAATTTTCAAGTGCCATATTAGTTAATTAAATCAGTTATTGCGTCAAAGAGATTTTTGTATTTTTAATTTAACTTATAGGCAATCGCATAGAGCAGGTAAATCAGGTAAAAATCATGTTCATAGTATTGATTTTTAGGGCATAACATAGAACAAGATGCTAATCATATAGTTTTCACTTGTTATGTATCATTTTTTTCTGTGTATCTAAATTTATATATTCCTATTTAGTACATTTTTAATTATTTCTAAATTGGGAACTTAAAATTTCAGGCAAAAATAATATTACAAAATTTATGAATAATCCCATTACTAAGAAAAATATTTTTTTAAACCATTTTAAATAAATGCTGTACATAAATGTGTTTTTTTTTTTTAAAGATAGACCTTAAAATGTCAAGCAAAAATAATATTTAAAAATTTTGAATAATCCCATGACCAAGAAAAACATAAAATAATATTTGTAAATTTTGTAAAATTTCCAAGCCTCATATTACTCATTAAATCGGTTATCGCTTCCCATTTTTTCCGGTGTGGAGACACCATTTGGTCAGCCCGAACCCGAACCTATGCGCAACCTCTGCAGAGAGCCATGTTGGAAGCAAAGTGACATTTCTCACCATACCCAACATGTGCGAAGCAACAGCAACAGTGGTGAGAGTGTGCTCTCGCAAAAACAAAACAGTGCAAGTGAGCGGCGCTCATAGATGCATACGCACATACATATATTAACATTCTCCATTTTCACCATGCTTTTGAATTTAAGGTTCGATTGAACATTTGAAAAACAGGGGAAACTCTTGATTTTCACCTTGGTGGAGAAATCCAGTGAGGTTTCCATACAACGAAGTTGTTGATTTTTAACGAAGAAGCCATTATTTACCTTTAATTAGGGTATTCAATTATATAGCGTCCACGTTTCAGTTGTAAAAATATTTGAATATTAAATATATTTTAAAAAATTGTTGAATTTCTACATAAATACTAGTTTAAAATACCACAAATATACCGAAAAGTATGCTTAAGAATTCGCGTAGTTATTTCTTAGAATATTTGCCTTGTACCTGCTAATAATGGTCTTACTTTCCACAGTTTTGGCTCCAAGGTGGCCTCCACCCAGACTGGCATCATCCTGAACGACGAGATGGACGACTTCTCCACTCCGGGCGTGATCAACGGCTTCGGGCTGCCCGCATCGCCGGCCAACTACATTTATCCCGGCAAGCGGCCCATGTCCTCGATGAGTCCTTGCATCATCGTGGACAAGGATGGCAATGTGCGTCTCCTGGTCGGAGCAGCAGGTGGCACTCGCATCACCACCAGTGTGGCAGGCGTGAGTACTTCGTAAATTGGCCCCTGAAATGATAGTTTTTGTAATATTCGTCTATAACCCTTCAGGTGATTATGAAGTACTTGCTGCGTGGCGAAACCCTCACCGCGGCGGTGAACAATGGCCGCTTGCATCACCAGTTGGCTCCCATGCGCGTGAGCTACGAGCGCGAGGTGGACAGCAGCGTCACCTCGTATCTGCAGGAGGTGGGCCATGTCCTCTACGAGGAGCCCGTCGGTTCCAGTTTCGCCGCTGTGACCGCCATCGGGGCGCTGGAGCAGCCGGAGCCCTTCTACGATCGCCGTCGCATCGGCAGTTCGCTCACCTTGAGCAGAGCCAACAAGATGCAGCATTAGGTTGCCCGTGTGATCCCCTGAGTTTTATTTATTTATCCTAGTCCTTAAGCCGCAAGTGGGAGCCCTGTAAATAATTATTATCAGTATTTCGAATAGAGTGTCTTCGAAAATTCTTTTTATGTAAATAACAGCAGGCTGTGAGTGCCCAAAGTAGTCAAATATATGAATTTGCGTGGTTGATACTGTATGTTTATCGCTTATTAATTTGTGTTCTTAATTTAAAAATTTTAAAAATCTTGTAATACATATAATAGAAGAGATCTCTGAGACACCTGCGAAAAAGAGGTGAATTTCGGAACCTAGATCAGGTGAAAAGAAGAAGAAAGGAAAAATTTTGTTTTCAACCTACACACGAATATAAAATTGTACCTAAAGGTACATACATATGTTTCTAAGGACTCCTAAACCAAATGAACCATTGGCTATTATATTTTCTAGATATTTTGTTATATTTAAAAATATTTCAAGTAGAGGTCGTAAAGTCACGGGTCGTCTGCAACATGTTGCACAACATCCTAGATTGGATTGTATCGTATCGTATGGGATTGGATTGGAGTGGAGCACAGAGTGAAAAGAAAAGAAAATGTGGTGTACAATACAAAACGACGACGAGTGAGTGGATGTGGATGTGGATGTGGATGTGGAGTGGATGTGGTGGTGGGTCCGGTGGTTGGTTGCTGGGCAATGCTGATGATGGTGAGCGCAACATTTTCATTTTCGACTCAACTGAAACTGCGTTTGTTACCACGAAAGACTTAAATGCCGAACCGAACGAGTTCTTCAGTTGTTCATGTTCAGTGTTCAGTTGTTTACAATTTGTCGTTGAGGGTGGATTACTTCGTCGCGAGTTTCGTTCGTGCATGATGCGGTTGTGGATGTGGTTGATTGTATACATACATACTATGCACAAATCCAGTTCTCATTTTGTTATTTTACAAATTCTCAGCGAGCGCATGAACTGGAAGCCTATAGCGAGCAGCTAATCACAATATTTACAACAGTTTCGGATTCGGATTCGTGGACTTGAAAGGAAATTGTATCAGTATCAGCCAATCCAATCGATTTTTTATTGTGTTATCGAAAAACATTTTTCATTCGCATCTTAACATCTTAACATCCCAACGTCCCAACATCCCCCTCCCCCGATATCCCCAGTCCGAGGGATAGTTATAATAAATAATAATATAATAAATAATATAATAATAATACAACGACGAGATGATTTGCTTCACACGAAGGCACTTTCTACTGTGGCTCCTGCGCGCATTGTGTATGTTGCATTTGGGACCGCGACGGGCAAACGCCACAGTTGGACTGCAAGGAGTGCCGACCTGGATTTACCTCGGCCTCAAGTCCCCCTTCATCGAGTTCGGCTCGCAGGAGGAGCAGCTGGCCAACTCCAGCATACCGCTGAACATGACCAAGGACGAGCAGGCCAACATGCACCAGGAGGGCCTCCGCAAGCTGGGCACGTTCATCAAGCCCGTGGATCTGCGCGACTCGGCGACTGGCTTCGTGAAGGCCGATCTCACCAAGCGCCTGGTCTTCGAATCACCCAGCAACGGCAGCAGCAGCAGCCCCTCCGCCCGCTCCAGGCCCATCCATCCCATCCAGGAGGAGATGGACCAGAAGCAGATAATCCTCCTGGACGAGGACACCGATGAGAACGGGCTGCCGGCCAGCTTGACCGACGAGGATCGAAAGTTTATAGTCCCGATGGCCCTGAAGAACATATCGCCCGATCCCCGCTGGGCCGTCACCAGCCCAGTGCCCAGTGCCTCCGTCTCCCTGCCTCCGAATGGCCAAAGGGCCATGCCCACAACGGCTGTGCCCTCGCCCCTGGCCCAGATCGAGGGTGACCCCACCTCCAACATCGACGACCTGAAGAAGCACATACTCTTCCTGCACAACATGACCAAGACCAACTCGAACTTCGAGTCCAAGTTCGTCAAGTTTCCCAGCCTGCAGAAGGACAAGACCAAGACATCGCCCGGCGGTGGCCAGCCGACGAACGTGAAGCGTCCCCAGCGGCCCATCCATCAGTACTCGGCGCCCATAGCACCGCCGACGCCAAAGGTTCCGGACGGCGGAGCCTTCAACGGAGAGCAGCCCATTGGTGGTTACTATCAGAACGAGGAGTTGGCGAATAATCAATCCTTTCTCAAGCCAACAGAACCCTCCGCTGTCTCCTCCTCCTCGGGGAATGCCCAGCCAGGCCAGAAGAGTGGCGGCGAGCCGCAGGTGATACTGCTCAACGAATCGCTGGCCAGCGAGCCCACACTGGAGCCGCTGCATCCGGCGATAAACCAGCCCAAGGCGGGCTCCACTGCCCAGCGCACCACGAAGCGTCCGCCCTGCCTGAGGAACCCGGAGTCGCCCAAGTGCATCCGCCAGCGGCGGCGGGAGGAGCAGCAGCGGCAGCGGGAGCGCGACGAGTGGTTCCGCGGCCAGGCGCAGTACATGCAGCCCCGCTTCGAGCCCATCATCCAGACGATCAACAATACCAAGCGGTTTGCCGTCTCCATCGAGATCCCAGACTCCTTCAAGGTGTCCTCCGAGGGCTCCTCCGACGGCGGCGAGCTGCTGACGCGCGTGGCCCGCTCTCAGCCGAGCAGGAAGCTCATGCCGGACTACATCAAGGTGAATATGGAGAACAACACATCCGTAACGGACTACTTTAGGCACGACGTGGTGATGGCCTCGGCCGAGGTGGCCAGCGAAAGGGATTTCCTGATCAAGAACATCGAAGGAGCAGTCGGAGGAGGCGCCGCCGCCACGAATGAGACATCGCCCACGGCCGATGCCTACTTGGAGACCATAGATCTCAATCCCAACAACTGCTACAGCGCCATCGGGCTGAGCAATAGCCAAAAGAAGCAGTGCGTCAAGCACACCAGCGTCATGCCGGCCATAAGTCGCGGGGCCCGGGCGGCCATCCAGGAGTGCCAGTTCCAGTTCAAGAACCGCCGCTGGAACTGCAGCACGACGAACGACGAGACGGTGTTCGGGCCCATGACCAGCCTGGCCGCTCCGGAGATGGCCTTCATCCATGCCTTGGCCGCTGCGACGGTCACCAGCTTCATAGCGCGCGCCTGTCGCGACGGCCAGCTGGCCAGCTGCAGCTGCTCCCGCGGCTCGCGGCCCAAGCAGCTCCACGACGACTGGAAGTGGGGCGGCTGCGGCGACAATCTGGAGTTTGCCTACAAGTTCGCCACCGACTTCATCGACTCGCGGGAGAAGGAGACGAACCGCGAGACGCGGGGCGTGAAGAGAAAACGCGAGGAGGTCAGCAACAGCAAGAATCGAATGCATTCGGATGACACGAATGCTTTTAATGTAGGTCTTAAGGGTAATAAAAACAGGAATGGGACGACCATTCGCAAAAGCACTGAGGCGGCAGCCGAGGAGGCCGAAAGTCACATGCTGAACGAGAACTTTGACCAGCACCTGCTGGAGCTGGAGCAGCGCATCACGAAGGAGATCCTCACCTCGAAGATCGACGAGGGCGAGATGATCAAGTTGCAGGAGAAGATCAAGCAGGAGATAGTCAACACCAAGTTCTTCAAGGGCGACCAGCAGCAGCAGCAGCAGCAGCCGCCGCGCAAGAAGAAGCGAAAAAATCAGCGAGCGGCGGCCGATGCGCCAGCCTATCCGCGGAACGGGATCAAGGATGGCTACAAGGAGGGTCTGCTGCCGCGCAGCTCGGCCACCGCCAAGGCCAGGAGCCTGATGAACTTGCACAACAACGAGGCCGGACGTCGGGCGGTGATCAAGAAGGCCCGCATCACCTGCAAGTGCCACGGAGTGTCCGGCTCGTGCAGCCTGATCACCTGCTGGCAGCAGCTCTCCTCGATCCGGGAGATCGGCGACTATCTGCGCGAGAAGTACGAGGGGGCCACCAAGGTGAAGATCAACAAGCGCGGCCGGCTGCAGATCAAGGACTTGCAATTCAAGGTGCCGACGGCCCACGATCTGATCTATCTGGACGAGAGCCCCGACTGGTGCCGCAACAGCCACACGCTGCACTGGCCGGGCACACACGGCCGGGTGTGCCACAAGAACTCCTCGGGCCTGGAGAGCTGCGCCATCCTCTGCTGCGGGCGGGGCTACAATACGAAAAATATTGTGGTCAACGAGCGCTGCAATTGCAAGTTCCACTGGTGCTGCCAGGTCAAGTGCGAGGTCTGCACGAAGGTACTCGAGGAACACACATGTAAATAGGCTGGCACGTGGGCGCGTTGAAATTCAAATGTCTTAATGTTTGTGACTAAGCCATGAAAGAAAATAATCGTATTTAAACAAATAATTATTTATTGAAATTACATTTAAATTAATATGATTCTACTTAATAATTTGTACTAATTTACCGGCTTTTAAGCACTACCAAATAAATTCGACAACTAAATAAGAGCCCTTTTAAATTGCAAAACCACATATTGCTTCTTAAGATGCTAAGAAATGAAAAAAAAAAAAACAAAAGAAAAAACTGCTAAACAAAACCACCTTACTTATGTATAGCTTTTAGAAATCATTAGTTCTAAGTATAATTCTGGTAGGGTTGGCCTTCTGAAAAACAAAAAAGAAAATAGTGAAGGTTTCAACACAATTTTAAAGAACTGTTGTATTTTTTTTAATTAAGATAATATTACTGATATATAATATTAAATATATTACTGAATGGAATAAGTCATAAAAGCGATATGTTTTTTTCTTATATCTTTAAGCGGTTTTCGAGATCTATTTAGCTTGGATAGCTAAGGAATCTTTAAAATTGAATAAATTTGGTTTTTTTAATACATACTACTTGTTAGAGATTATTTTGCTTAGAACCTCACATAACTTTAGTTCCTGATATTTTTGGTACCTTATATTTTTAACTTTTCAGTTATCTAAAGGAAATTTCTTATAACTTAAAGTGGTTTTTGAAGGGATCTCTATAATGGACTAAAAAAATTTGAGTTTTTTTAATACATACTATTTTCTATAGATTACTTTTCATAGAACATCACATTGCTTAGGTCCTGATATTTTTAGTACCTTATATTTTAAACTTTTCAGTTATCTAAAGGAAATTTCTTATAACTTTAAGTGGTTTTCCAGATCCATTTAGCTTCTATAGATAGGGAAAAAATCTCTAAAATGGACTAAAAAATTTGAGTTTTTTTAATACATACTATTTTTTATAGATTACTTTGCTTAGAACATCACATTACTTTAGTTCCTGATATTTTTAGTACCTTATATTTTTAACTTTTCAGTTATCTAAAGGAAATCATTTAAAAAATGATATTGCCCTTAGAAACAAACAGTTGTTAGCCTCTGAATACCAGGAGCACACAAATCCAGGCAAATCTTATATAGTTTTAAAAGTTCCTGAGCTTTCCTTGACCTTATGAATTAATATCTTTAATTAGTTAATTGTTATCTTCTGAGTTATCTTAGTTATCTTCGTTAGTTAATGATTGTTAGCATGAAACAGCATAATCCTCTTACTTGTTAGCCATCGCCCAGAAGAACCCCGCCGTTGCCAAAGGCCAGTGGCAATCCATTCAGGGTGAGCTGATCCCGGATCTTCTGCATCCTGACCGCGTAGCTAATCCCCACCGCCGGCAGCTGTTCGCCATGTCGGTTCTCCAGGTAACCCTCGTCCACCGTGTACATGCCGCAGACGATGGCCTCCCGGCAGAGCTTCGCCAGGCGCGCCTGCCACAGGCGGTAGTGCCGGAACATGGACACCTTGTGGGCCAGCTTCGGGAAGTCCAGCCAGTAGAATTCGCTGAGTGTGTCGAGGGCAATCAGCTGAATGGCGGGATCATTGACGATCGCATAGCGGGCATCGATGAGGGCAGTGGACACATCGTCGGTGGTGAAACAGTTGAGGAATCGCACGCGACCCACGCACTCGGCGGCAATCTTGGCCAGCTGCTCCTCAGTCGGCGGCTCCTCCTCCGGCGGGCAGTCGGCCGCCTGCAGCTCCGCT
The DNA here is from genome assembly GCA_037075205.1 of Drosophila prostipennis. Lineage (NCBI taxonomy): Eukaryota > Metazoa > Arthropoda > Insecta > Diptera > Drosophilidae > Drosophila > Drosophila prostipennis. The sequence continues at coordinate 802,387 of JBAMCJ010005733.1, read as the reverse complement.
CTGATGCACTTCGTCAGGGATTCGCGGGTGATTTTGTGACTCAGGCTGATCAGCAGGACGCTCCACTGGCGGCCACCGAAGTCGTAGGGCGCCAAGCAGTGGGCCATCAGCTGCTGGAGCACCAGGCTCTTGCCGCTGTCCCCCGGACCGGAGATCTCCACCAGGGTCTCCGCCTCGAAGCCGCATATGCCGAATACGGCGGAGTGCAGTTGGCGCGACGAAGATTCCATTTAAATAAAATTTAACTTGAATTGCGCCCACAAATTGTACAAGCGACCTATCGATTGTGCGAACTATCGATAACATCGAATGGATGGGAAATGTACATTTGCGCAGCGCAGATAAAATAGAAGGAAAGCTTTTGAAAACTCACTTAATTAAATGCTATAGCTGCCCCAAACAACAAGCCTTTGTCTAAACTTACCTGTAAACTTATCAAGCCAATTTTACATACGCATTTACACATTTTCACGATAACCCACCGCTGTCATCGCCTATCGCTGTTTGCACCTATTTCTGGCCTAACGCCTGCGCGCTAAAAACCTCAAAACGCGTTCTTACCAGTTGAACATTCGACCATTTTTTTTGTTTACGTTTGCACCGCGAATATTCGTGCACCTGCACTCGCCATTTGTTCGCCGGCAACTTGCCCTCCACACACACACATTCCACGATCGAGCGGCCGCCGCAGCGGACGAGGTGCTGGACTCCAATTGGGTTTCGTTTCTGGCCAGGCGCACATTTAATAACGCACACAGCGGCCGCCTTTGATCATCGTCGGCATCTCCAAACGACGAAAGTGGTTCTTTTGTTCTGCTTTCTGGCCGCCTTTCCCCCGCCTCTTCGTCTTCGTCTTCTTCCTCTTCTTCTGCTGGCCACCTAGACACGTCAACAGATTTGGGAACTGGTTAACTGGAGTGGCGAGATGCGCGTGAGCACCATCCGCAGCGGTCGGATCTGCCGGCTGGCCTTGTGCCTCCTGGTGCTGCTGCCACTGCTGTACCTGCTGGCCAACTGGAGCGATCACCACAAGCGCGTCCAGGAGGCGTATCACACGCGCTTCGGCGGCCCCAAGTTCGCCCACCAGCGGCTGGAGGGGCGGCCAAGGGAGGTGCCCAAGCTGGTCGAGGGTAAGTAGGATAAGGAGGATCGAGGATACACTTCTTAGATCGAGTTTCATATCCACCATCCTATGTATATGTTCTAAATATTTACTGCTTTATAATACGATTTTGGACCAGGATAAAGGATAATAGAGTCCTTCCCAAAAAGCTTTTAATGGTATATAGTATTTTTTATCATATATTATCCTTAATCCATAATATTTAGAGCACTATAAAGAACAGGATGCCCTTGAAACATATACAAAAAATGTAAAAATCATTTAATACATCATCATATAAATGTATTTTTATATATTCTTCCAAAAACCTAAGTTCTTAAATCTGTGATAATTAATTCATTACATGATCATACAGAACATCTTAGATATTAACTAAATTTTAACCGTTAACATTTAAAACCGGCTTTTTCGAGTCGTTGACCAATTGGTTAACCAAGGCATTGGGTACTATTGTAGCCCCATTGAACAGACATTTATCATTGAATTCTTTCTTCAATTCAATTCTTTCTTAAAGGATAGAAAATTACCTTCTAGACTCCATAGTACAGTCAATTCCAGAGCTGGCCAACAAACCAATCGGAAATATTTACCAAATTCTATTATACATTCTTCAAAACCGGCTTTGTAATAGCCCTATTAATTCCAGAAAGAGTGAGAACAACAGTCATTCCCAGAGCACATAGCTGATTTACTAGCCAACCATCAAAAAAATAGGTTATATTTCTTTAAAACTTCCTATAATAAATGTATAAAAAATATTTACTAATTTATTACAACGCTCCCATGTATTCTTATAGATTTTGATCTTAAGATATTAAGTTTAAGAAGTTTCAAAAAGCATAGAAAAATACTGATCAAGAAATACTCACCGCCTCTAATTGACAAGTCTAAAATTACCTCTTGAAAGAGCATACAATGGCTGGGGCAATATTTATACAATTGCTATGGACCTGCACACGCTTTTGCATTCACGACTTCACTTAAGTAAATACCATTTTTGCATTTTCCAGGTCTGGGCAACTTCGAGCCCAAAGACGTGAAGCCACGTAGCGGACCCGGCGAGAATGGAGAGGCCCACAGCCTGTCGCCCGACAAGAAGCACATGTCGGACGCCTCCGAGATGGAGTACGGCATGAACATCGCCTGCTCCGATGAGATATCGATGCACCGATCGGTGCGGGACACGCGCCTGGAGGAGTGCCGCCACTGGGACTACCCCTTCGATCTGCCCAGCACCAGCGTCATCATTGTCTTCCACAACGAGGGCTTCTCGGTGCTGATGCGCACCGTCCACTCGGTCATCGACCGCTCGCCCACGCACATGCTGCACGAGATCATCCTCGTGGACGACTTCTCCGACAAGGAGAACCTGCGCGCCCAGCTGGACGAGTATGTGCTGCAGTTCAAGGGACTGGTCAAGGTCATTAGGAATAAGGAGCGCGAGGGTCTCATTCGGACGCGATCCAGGGGAGCCATGGAGGCCACAGGTGAGTAATCATTAGTTTCAGTCTTAATTTGCAAACTAAACCTTGAGAGAATATGGTCGTAAGACTGGTAATTTCTTATGTTTCAATTTTCGCATGGTAGTCATAGTGCCACTGAACGTGTCATAATGAAAAAAGAAGATCTGTATCTTTAGATATTTTTATCAAATGCTGAACGTTAGGTATTTCAAATTTTAATTTATGTATCTCCACGTTCTGCGAGATCAAAACGATATTTATTCTATCTCAAAGTTTCTAAATAGTTAAAAAATATTTTTTATCTGAAGAAAATTCTTATCAAAGGTTGAACATCTGTTATGTGGAGTTTTAATTATTGAATCTTCATATTTTGTTTTATAGTAAAGGATAACCTTTAAGGTTTTTCCTTATCTTATATTAAAAACTAATATATTGTCCTTATTGGTATGCAAACAATCCCCTAACATTCTTCATCGCCCGCAGGTGAGGTGATCGTCTTCCTGGACGCCCATTGCGAAGTGAACACCAACTGGCTGCCGCCGATGCTGGCCCCCATTTACCGGGATCGCACTGTGATGACTGTGCCCATCATCGATGGCATTGACCACAAGAACTTCGAGTATCGTCCGGTTTATGGGACGGACAACCACTTCCGCGGCATCTTCGAGTGGGGCATGCTGTACAAGGAGAACGAGGTGCCGCGCCGCGAACAGCGCCGCCGTCCGCACAACTCGGAGCCCTACCGCAGTCCCACCCACGCCGGCGGGCTGTTCGCCATCAATAGGGAATACTTCCTGGAGCTGGGCGCCTACGATCCAGGCCTGCTGGTCTGGGGCGGCGAGAACTTCGAGCTGAGCTTCAAAATCTGGCAGTGCGGCGGCAGCATCGAGTGGGTGCCCTGCTCCCGCGTGGGCCACGTCTATCGCGGCTTCATGCCCTACAATTTCGGCAAGCTGGCCAGCAAGAAGAAGGGCCCGCTGATCACGATCAACTACAAGCGCGTCATCGAGACGTGGTTCGATGACACGCACAAGGAGTACTTCTATACGCGCGAGCCGCTCGCCCGCTATCTGGACATGGGCGACATTAGCGAGCAGCTGGCCCTGAAGAAGCGGCTGAACTGCAAGAGCTTCCAGTGGTTCATGGACCACATCGCCTACGACGTGTACGACAAGTTCCCGGGACTGCCGGCCAATCTGCACTGGGGCGAGCTGCGCTCGGTGGCCTCCGACGGCTGCCTGGACTCCATGGGCCACCAGCCGCCCGCAATTATGGGCCTCACCTACTGCCATGGTGGAGGAAACAACCAACTGGTCAGGCTCAATGCCGCTGGACAACTGGGCGTGGGCGAGCGCTGCGTGGAGGCCGATCGGCAGGGCATCAAGCTGGCTGTGTGTCGCCTGGGGACTGTCGACGGCCCTTGGCAGTACAACGAGCACACGAAGCACCTGATGCACCGCGTCCACAAGAAGTGCATGGCCCTGCATCCGGCCACCCAGCAATTGTCTTTGGGCCACTGCGATGTCAACGATAGCTACCAGCAGTGGTGGTTCAAGGAGATACGCCCGCGCTGGTAAGTCCAGTGTGGAGGATCTGAATGAGTGGGAGACGCAGCAGGAGGATCAAAGGATGGATCACAAGGGTTTCAGCCGGGGCAACGGGGGCGATATTTTAGACAAAAGCAATTTAGTGAAAATGAGAAATGGAATTGTTGTTGGTTTTGTAACGCAAACGAGTATATACACGAACGAAAAAAAAACAAAAGAAAAACAAAAACACATAAGAAATCATACAGATATTGTATACACATAAGCATTTATGTAACGCACTGTACAAATGCACTGTCGGCACATGGAAATCCCCTGGGTGAATGGGGTCCAAGCCAGGGCATCGAATGCGACGATATTATTAAAGCTTAGGAGTTCCGATTTTGTGCAACAATTTCGTAAAGACCTTTTTTAGATTGTAAATCTCAAAACTTGAATTATTATCTTATGTTAGGAAAATTGCTTTTAGACTATATGTGTAAGTGCATTGACAGATATTACCAGTAAAATGAATGTGCAATTTTTAAATCGCTTTGTGTGTTCGAAAAATGTTTTGTAATTGCATTTTAAAAGATTGAATTAAATGGAGTCAATCAGGAGATTTAAAATTGATAAAAAGTCACTTAGTGTAGAATAAAAATCATCACAATTAGTTGGTTATCATCACATGTTTATTGTCGAATCTCATACAATAGTTATTCCATTGATTACTAGGATCCCAACTTGGGGATTTCCATGCCGGCCCTGTGTGTCTTTGCGAATGAGTGAGAGAGTGCGATAGAGATAGAGATGGAAAACGGGAGCGAATTAGAAAGAGATGGAGTGCAATAGAGGATTTATTGAACGGGACGACACGGCCGCTTTAGATTGTTTTGCTTTATGATTGCCAACACGAATTAATGTACTAACCTTAGTCTGTACTTCTGTGACTCCAACTAACCTTAGCTTAGTTCCGATGCTGCCACATTCCAATCTAATCGAATATAACCCAATCAAATCCGAACCGATCGAGTCTGCAGCGAAGCTCGGCTCCCTAACTTTTTACGTAACATTTTTTCGTTTTTTTTTCGATTTCCGCTAAGCTCTCTGTCGTAATCGTAATTAAGGTCGTCGCAAGTGCTTCGGGAGTTTGATTCTTGAAAACAATATTTTACATTCATGTGTAACTTTAGAGTTATCGATAAGTCTGAATAATAGCATAGAAATAAACAAGTTTTCTAAACACTTTACCTTGTAAACTGAACTGTTGATTATTTAATGTTGTGGGAAAGGATTATTTAAGTTTAGAATATTTTGAATATTATTATTTTACAATATTTTGTAATGCAGAACTTTAGATATTAGCGAAAAAGTATTCAAAATGTAGATTTTAATGACACAAATATGTGGATCTAAAGTTAAAACAATTATGGTACATAAATTCGTTAAGTAAGAAGATATAGTTACGGAACCCTAGTTTAATAGGTTTTATAGAATGACAAGTGGATCCTAATTTAAGGAAATGATTCAGAACTTATTGTTAAATCGTTGTTGATACGATATCGATCGTAATGATGGGCCGATTCGTCTTGAGGAGTACTCGACGCCCCAGTTCCAGGAAAGTCCGGTGGCGATAAGATTCCGGGAAGTTCTCTTCCCCAGGCGGAGGGAGGTGGAGGAGTGTCCAATACCGTGTCAATCCTGGGCCACTGGATTGCGTTGGGAGTTAGTCTGATTAATCAACAGGTAGAGAAGATAGTTTGTTTGTTTACTGATGGATAGGCTGAGGCAGTAGGCCCAAAAATAGGAATAGGTGTTATCTTCCGGCCGTTGGCACACCGTCACAGCCGCCGGGATGATTAGATCCAAGCGCAATAACACCAAAATTGTTCAATTTAATTGAATGAAGTGGGAATGCTTCTTATCAGTGTTATTATTGTTACTCTTTCCTGGCGTAGATACACTGGTATAATGTCTTATTATGAGTATATTTTTGGTTATTTAAACTCGGAGTCCTCTAACCCGTTGATTTCACTATTTTATATTTAGGTTTTTACTACAACTTGCTAGTTTTTTCGGTTTATTTTAAAGAAATTGGTGGGGCAGTGTGCTTCCCCCTTCGGTGCTGTTATTTTTCCGTTTCTGGATTAGACATTGTCACTTGGCACTCGAAATTGGCAATGGGCCTGATAAGGGGGCCAACCAATGTGATTCAAAGCAAACCGGAGACTTCCCTCGACAGGTATAAATATGTGCTTTCCAGACCTTGGCCATCATTCCGTGACTACGACGCGCCGTGAGCTTACACTTTGCTCTATCGAATCGAATCCCATACTCGAGATGTCCAAGTACAGCCTGATCCTGTTGTCCGCCCTGCTGGGCTGCCTGGTTTCCGGCGGTTCGGCCGGAGCCCTACCTGTGGATAGCAACGAGATCCGCGTGGTGAGGGATATCCACGTTTTTGCCGCCCAGCATCCGGGCCTAAGGATCCAGCCAATGGATAAGCACATCGTGCCCGGCAAGGCCCGTGTCGGAAGCCTAACCGTCCGCTACAACCTGGGAGCCCGTATTTCCAGTGAGTCTCGCAAAGCATACACTTTGTCACAACAGCCGATTACTAACTTTCTCATCTGGCATACTTTCAGGCGACACCTTGGTGTATCAGACAGCCGACACCTTTGAGTTCCCACGGAACCAGGATGTCAGCGTGCAGCTCAGTTATCCCGAGAAGGAGGGAGCCACTGGAGCCGCCCTGTCCTACGTGGAGCTGCTGTGCACCCAGGACGCCACCGACGGCACCGCCTACGTGGTGGCCGGCGGCATCGGCCAGCGATACATCTCCATTGTGCTGGAGGCCAAGAACACCAAGAACTTCTCCTACCAGGCCCTGTACTACGGCCAGTGGATCTAGACTATCTCTTTATAATAGCTTTATATAATATTTTCCTTAAAAACTCAAATTTAAAATACACGTGTTTGCAGGCAGCCTAATGTAGGTTCCAAACCTGAGATTACCTCCATATACGTACAATGGTTTCATTTCCGGCTTAAGATCCGAAAATATTAGATATTTTTTACTACCTATACAGAATGAGACTAGAAATTAAGTTGCGAAAGCTTAATAATAATGGATTTCGGACCTTAACACATTATAACTTGAATATATACATTTAATTGATCTATAATTAAATGTTGAACTGTTTCATTATAAAAATGATACAAACTGAACCTTAGTTATACATTTATACGAAAAAACCTAATTAATGTAAAATAAGTTAAAAAGTTTAAAAGAATCATAATTTTTTTGATCTTTCTAATAGGTTTTAAGGAATATTCAGCATATCATAGTAACTCAGCTCATCAGGAATGGGTTATAATATTTGTACAAATTTTTCATAGGTCACCTATTTTTTCCTCTGTGTAAAACTAGATGAACTGTTTCATTATAAAAATGATAAAAACTAAACCTTAGTTATACATTTAGTTGAATAAACCTAACTAATGTAAACTAAGTAAAAAGTTTAAAAAAATCATAATTTTCTTGATCTTTCTAATAGGTTATAAGGAATATTCAGCATATCATAGTAACTCAGCTCATCAGGAATGGGTTATAATATTTGTATCAATTTTTCATAGGTCACCTATTTTTTCCTCTGCGTAAAACTGGATGCCTCCAACAATATAGTGGTTAATGGGCTGCTGGTGGGGGATCATATATCATCATCGCCTTAGCCTATTCGCTAATCTCGAGTAATTTCAAATGGTTTTCTTGCTCACGCGCCTTCCACTCGAAAGCGATGACAGCCAGTGCCATAAATCGGGGACAGCCACTCATCGTATCTGCGATTTGGATTCCGATTGAGGCTTCGTCGCGAAAAGTGAAATCGAGATTGTAAATCAAACTATGATTTGAAGTCCGACGCACTGAGGTTTCTTCTAAAAATATATATTCTCTCTGACGTTGTTCGAACTTTCCACCTATCTGGTTGGATCTTGGAAGGAATTCCCATATGATGATGATTCACTTACTGAAATCGAACAATTGCTAAACTCTCGCGAGTTCCTGGGATGGGGAATAACCATCTAAGCATTCTTGCTCTTCGAATCGGGAACTTCGGGAACTCTCTTTTCTAAAATTAGCTACGTCAGTGAAGAATCGTTATGAACATAATACCCCTGGGCATGTTGCGTAGACGGGCAATTGACTTTGTAGATAGGGCTATTTGTTTATTAGATTGTTTGCCATTGTGCGCCAATATGCATACCAAGGCTGCGATTGTCGTGGGGCGAATAAACAAACAAACACGCGCCGGCGGAGACACCAAAGACTCTTCCCCCCCGGAGAGAAGAACTCTTCCTATGTGATCTCTACAATGTATTCAGGCAAAATATAATAAATTCCCCAAAGCTTGTGGATCACTTGGTTATTATTGCGGCTGAATCAGAAATTCACTACGATTCTGTATTCCCCCCAATAACCCAAGCGATTAGTGTAACCTGGTGTGGCCTATTTATAGGAACTGATCACAGCATTATGGCCCATTAATCGCTGCCTGCCGAAATTGCCATGGCCAATTCCCGGGCTTATCGTTCAGTTGTCGACGGAGCCGTCTTATCGAGGTGGTGACCGCCGATAAGGGAGTACGTATAAAAGCCGGAGACGCTAGCCAGCACCAGCCAAAATCCGAAAAGCGGTTGAATAGAGCATTAGAAAGAGCCAAGAACCCCGTTCAATTTTATTGTTTTTTTTTTATCTGGTGTTTCGCGAAATGATCTGTGATATTGTGATCTGTTGCCTGGTGCTGGGCATCATTGTATCGGCCTCCGGACAGCCCCATGCCCGTGCCAGCGATCTCTACTATACGGACATCACCCCCGTGACCGATGAGACGCGATACACCACCCTCAATCCGGATATCCGGCTCACCGAGATGAACAAGGTGAAGCACTCGAAGGGCAACATCGTCTTCACCTCCGGGGAGCGAACGTCGGGGGATCGACTGATCGTGAATCACTACGATGACGAGAGCTTCGCCAGCGCAAAGGACATCGAGGTGCTGATGAGCTATCCGGCCGGATCGACAACCGGAGTCACGCTCACCTGCATCGAGGTGTATGTGGACCAGTCGGCGGACGATGCCGGCGGCTATCTGAGCAAAGGCGGCATCGGCCAGACGAACGTTGAGATCCTGCTGACCTCCAATCTGACCCGCAGCTTTGTCTACGAGACGTTCATCTACGGCTACTAGAACTCCGACTCCCAGAACTTTCAGCTACAATAAAAGTTTCGCCTGGAACCCAACTGTGATCATGAACCTAAAACCCCGCCCCTGTTCCTGCCCTTCCTGCCGAGAGTATTATTAGTATTATAGACCTACACATTAAAGAAACAAATAGATAATCCAAACAGACAAATCCTGTGACAAATTGCTTTTTACTCATTCAAATCATTGTACAAATAAAGTGTTCCTTGTTGGTTGGCGCCCTATCGAAACCAAATCTCTTCAGACTGGTTTTTCGATTTAAAAACCAATATATATTTATATATGTACATTAAATGAATGATTATCTTGCGGTGTTTACTTATCATTCAGAGATTTCAGGAAGAGAAGCTGATGAGGTGGGAATCGAAATAAAGGCGAAGACTATGGAAGTGAAGGAAAGATGGTATTCATATATAGATTCCCCGAATTCGAGATTATCTTGCCATTAAACGCTCAGTTTTCTGGGAACTCTGGGAGAAGTTAAACCAAGATGTAGAGATTCCTTTTTTAATGGGTGGATAGGGTAGCTTATTTCTGAGCTATCTTACTTGGTAGCCACTTGAACACACATGGAGATCCCAAGTCCGAACCAGATCCCCAGGAGCTATATCCCATATATTTGGTATCGCCAAAGATCCCACTTTAAGATCCAATCCAATATAATAGTTCTGGTGCTATGAACCGGACTATGCTGGACTTTATCAATGGGCGTCGTTAGTAGTCAGCAAATATGATTGCTTCACTGGGTTTAGGGGGCTTACGTAGTTCTTGAAGGTAGTAATTAGTTTAGTCAACAGAACCTTAGGTAATACTTGCATAATATATATGAACTATGCGGTGCACCCCCTAATTTCTATGGATGCACTTCTCTTCTCTTCTCCCTTTCCTCTTTGTTGGGGTTTCTCCCTTCCAAGCGATCGGGAGTGACTAACTTTGTCGAATCAATCATGTTGGGTCAACCTCGTGCTCTGAAAGCTCTCTCTCCCGCTCCCTCTCTCTCGGTGCGATTCCCCGCAGATCGTTGAACCAGTTGGGAGAACACCACCCGGTCCAGCTCATTTGCTCCGAGAGTGGCTATGGCCACATGCCAGACGCCAGTTGATCGCCAGCTGCGCCGTCGATCGGTCAGTTTCTCCGCCTCCAGTTTCGATTTTGAGCAAGCAAAGTCAAGCGAAAAAAAAAACACTATAGTTAAATAATAATAACACCCAGCATTAGCATTACAAAGCGATCGGCAGTCGAGCAATGTTACGTCGAGGGGCAACGGGCTTCATATCAGCCCTGATCTTCGCCAGCCTCTGTCTGGACCTCTGTCGGGGTTACTTCAGTCTGGAAAGTGCGTAAGCTGCGACCTACTACACCCAAAAAAAATCGATATGAATCGTAGGTCAATTTGACCTTTTTTAAGATCATTTTTAACTTGATATGGGGCCAGGTAAATTTAACCTGGTCGAAAAGAGTACTTCATGTAAAAACGAAATGAAGCTTACATGGCCATATCGATTTTACGGTAACATGCTTTTTTTTTGTGTGTACCTACCACATCCATAACATATCACATTATCCCTTCCTTTTGCAGTTGGCGATCCCTGTCCCACGGAGAACTACCGCAGTCGCTGTCAAGTCCTGGATGATTGCGAGACCTTGGCATCGCACCTCCAGACGGGAAGACTCAACTTGAGGACGGTAATGAACTGCGGCTTCACGAGTCGCAGCGAGAAGATCTGTTGTCCCGTCGAAGATGCCCAGAGCGCGGTGCGAATAGATCCAGTGGAACAGACGAGCACTACTACTACTAGCACTACTACTACCAGAACTACTTCTACTAGCACCACCACCACCACTAGTCCAGCGCCACCGCTTCCCACGACACCTCCTGCAGAACCCTGGTTGGATATATTCCAGACGGATCGCGAGTATGTCCAGCGATCCATTGGACCCACTCACCGGCCGACGAGGGATAGCATCACCTTCCGGGACACCTCCGACGGAGCCGAGTGCCAGGCGCCGCTCTACGAGGGTCAGTGCCGCGCGGTGTCCGCTTGCCCCAGTGTGGAACCCCTTCTATCCCAGGGTCGCCTGCGGGACGAGGACTTCACGACATGTCGCGAGGGAACGCACGAGGAGATCATCTGCTGTCCGCTCAACCTGCCCCTGCAGCCGCGCGTCCAGAGCGGACCGCGTCTGGGCGAGGAGGGCGACTCGTCGGTGGGCAGGGCTGCGGAGGATCCCCGCGAGCTGGCCGCCATCGCTCGGGCGGAGGCACTGCTGCCCCACTACCGCCACCTGGCCTCGCTGGCCCATCCGAATGCCGCCTTCGACGGCCACCTGCATCACTGTGCCGCCCTCGTCCTGACGCCCCAGCTCCTGGTCAGCGCCGCCGGCTGCGAGCGACCCAGTCACGCGGTCTTCGGAGTGCCCGACATGCGGGACGTCGACGCCGACGAGGACTATTTGGCGGACATTGTGGTGAGTCAATCGACTTTAAGATTTTTTTTAAAAATAGGAAAGGAATTAGGGTAAAAATAACATCAGCAATGAATTTAGAATACCCTAGCATATTTAACAAATTAAAATGTCACTGAAATGGTATACATACGAAATGTAATATAACTTTAAACTTGATCAAGGTATAGATAAAAAAATTCAATTAGCCAAGTTAATGTTATTGGCCATTAAACGCGAAAAATTCCTTGAAAAACAACGAAGTTTTTTATTTTAAAAATGTTATTCCATAGTTCCTATAAATGCTCCAGGATAGAGACGTCCAATGGTTAGTTCAATGATCTTTTATTAGGTTGTTCTTTTTTAAGAACCAAAGGACAAATTAAAATTTTACTATTTCAGTAAAATTAAACAAAAATTAAAGATAAAATAATTTTAAACTTGATCAAGGTATAGAAAAAAATACGATTAGCTAAGCTTAATGTTATTAACCATTAAATGCGAAAAATTCCTTGAAAAACAACGTAATCTTTTAAAAATGTTATTCCATACACACAAAAAAATTTGCTTTGTAAAATTTTTTTTTTTTTTTTTTTTTTTTTTTTTTATATATGTGCTTTATTTATTGAATCTTCTCTATATGAGACTAACAATAAGTGTATCAAATCTTAAGAATATAACTTAACTTACAGTCACGTAGACTGAATTTAGACTAACGGGCCCTAATATTTATTGCTGGGCTGGTAGATCGTTTCGATGAAGACGAGTTCTGTTCGAAACCCGTGTTAGGTTCCTTGCGAGGTTATTTGGGTGCAGTGTGAGCTTGTTATGGTAGACCGCTTTCTGCTTTGCTATTTCATCTTTGACCGGTGGTATGCCCAGATCTCTGTGGATGTTTTCGTTCCGAACATACCATGGTGCCCCAGTGATTGTTCGCAGGATTTTTGATTGTGACCGCTGTATGATGTCAACGTTGCTGTTGCTCGCGTTCCCCCAGAGCTGGGAGCCGTAAGTCCAAATGGGCTTAAGGGTGGAGTTGTAGAGAAGAACTTTAAAGTCCAGGCACAGGGGTGATCGTGAATTTATAATCCAGTGTAGGCTGCTAGCTTTAAGTTTGAGATGTACTTTCTTGCATTCAATGTGCCTCCGCCAGGTTAGGCGTCTGTCGAGGTGGACGCCGAGATATGTTACATCGCTGGCTTGGGGGATCTGCGTACTATTCAAAGTTAGCGGGGGGCACGATTGTCTATTAAGGGTAAACGTTATATGTTTACACTTTTGTTCATTAATTTTGATTCGCCAGTCTGATAGCCACTTCTCAACTACCACCAAATGATCAGCCAGTTGAGCAGTTGCTCTAGTTGGGCATCTCGAGCGGCTCAGTATTGCGGTGTCGTCAGCAAATGTGGACGTGGTCAGTCTCTCGTTCGTGGGGATATCTGCTGTGTATAGGACAAACAGGGTAGGGCCCAGAGCGCTACCTTGTGGGACTCCGGCTTCAATGTCATACTCGTTGGATGTCGTTGTATTGCATCTCACCTCAAAGACCCTTTGATAGAGGTACGACTTAAGTAACTTATGAGTGTTTTCTGGCAGTAATGTTATGATTTTATACATAAGGCCTTCAAGCCACACTCGGTCGAATGCCTGTGAGACGTCGAGGAATATCGCACTACAATATTCCCGATGTTCGAAGGCTGTACGAATTTCTGAAGTTATCCGGTTGACTTGCTCGATGGTTCCGTGGCTTTCACGAAACCCGAATTGATGTGCCGGGATTAAGTTTTGTTCTCTTAAATATGGTGTAATGCGCGTAAGTAGGCATTTTTCTAGTAATTTGGACAGGCACGATAGTAAGCTTATCGGCCTGTACGATGAGGGAATTGTGTGGTCTTTCCCAGGCTTCGGTATCATTATAACTACAGACTTTTTCCATTTTTTGGGATAGTAGCCAAGTTTTGTTATCCCGTTAAATAGCTTGCATATAACATCCACTGCGCAGTTTGGAAGTTCAATTATCATTTTTGGGGTTATTAGGTCGCCCCCTGGAGCCTTTTTCGGTTTTAGTTGCTTCCTAATGACATTTGCAATTTCGCTGGCTTGAAACAAAATCGGGTTAATTGCAGTTTCAGAGCTAAGCGGCGGTAGTTGAAACGAGTTTGTGGCGGCATTTGGTTGGAAAACATTTCGTAGGTGTATGGCAAATGTTTCGGCTCTGGCTTCGTCACTGCGGGCCCAAGTACCTGAGGAATTTCTAATCGGAGTGACTGATTCTATCGGAGAGCTTAAGTTTGGGTGAGCTCTCCACAAAGGATGCTTTGTACTGGTCGGCGACAGTTTCTCGATGTACCGGCGCTGCGCAAGCTCCTCTTCTTGCTTGAGGGTTTTGGTAAGCCTGCGGGTGGCTTCATTAAAGAGCTGCTTCGAATGGGGCGATCTGCAGGATTGCCAAGCGCGTCGTAGGCGTCGTTTTTCCCGAACTAGTTGTTCAATTTGGAGATTAGTTTTGTATTGGTTGCTACGCACGGTTGTCTCTTCTGGTGTTGAGATTTTGGCTGCTGCCACGAGTACTGACTCCAGGGCATCAGCACAGAAGTCGATGTCGTTCTCTATGTTTAACTGTGGTGTTAGTTCAATGTGGGAACTTACGTACTTTTTGTACTTTAGCCAGTTAGTTCTAGTCGAGGTCAGCCTGAGGGGGTGCTCGATTACTTTCGGGCTTTGGAGGAGAGTTATTAAAACAGGCGAGTGGTCCGATGATAAGTCCGATAGCGATTTGGCGCTTACTAAATTTCTTGGGATGTTCTTGGTCACAGCGAAGTCAATTAAGTCCGGTATTTTTCTGGGGTCAGCTGGCCAGTATGTGGGGCTGCCAGTGGAGACATAGTCGAGTTTGTTGCTCAAATTTATAATTGCTTTATACAGTTGTCTTCCTTTGGGGGTCACGAGTCTTGATCCCCAGTGCGTGTGCTTGGCGTTGTAGTCTCCTCCTGATATAAAGCGATCTCCGAGTGAATTGTAGAAGTCCAAGAATTGCTCTTCAGTTATTGCAAAACGCGGTGGGCAATAGACAGCGGCTATAGTGATACTGCCGTTGCCTGCTTGTAGTTTTATAGATGTAGCCTGCAAGTAATTTGTTGCAAACCTCTGGTGAAAGTGGTGCTTAATGCGTTCCCTGATTAAGATTCCAGTTCCTCCGTGAGCCTTACCGTCCGGATGATCTGTGCAGTATGACGTATAACCTCTTATTTGGAAGTTGTATTTACTCGTGAGATGTGTTTCTGACAGCAGCATTACATCTATTTGGTTTTCATTGAGAAATTGAGTTATTTCAAGTTTGTGCCGTGAAACGCCATTGGCATTCCACATGGATATTCGAAGACAAGACATCGATTATTTTGATTGTTGGGATGTGAGCAGTTTTATTAAAAGGTTTTGATTTTGCATAAGGTTATCCATAGTTGTTTTCATAAAGGACATAAATTCCATCATACCCTTTTGTAAAGTCAGCATCATGGTTTCGATGCTGTTTGGTGTTTGTCCTATTGCATGCTGAGGTGTTATTATATTTTGCTCAGAGCATTGAGCTTGTGGAAACCCTGTCTGATTGGCAAGTCCTGTTTTTAGGGCACTGGCGTATGAAACTCCCCCATTTGTGTTGAGGGGCCCAAATGAAGATCTGGCTGCTTTCGCAAAGAAAACATCAGGTGTGGCTTGGGATTGTACGTATACATTTTGTGCATTCTGGGAGCGTGCATACTTAGCGTGTTGTAGCCGACTCTTTAACTCTTTGTAGACCGGGCAGCCTCTGTAGTTTGCGGTATGATTGTCTCCACAGTTAGCGCATTTCTTCGTCTTTGGGTCTTCTTTGCTTGCAGGGCACAGTTCAGAGTTGTGGAAGCCTCCACAAGCTACGCAGACTGATCGAAGCCCGCAGTTGTTTCTGGTGTGTCCATACTCTTGGCAGTTGGTGCATTGCAGCGGACCATTTCGCTTATGCGGTTCTTCAACAGTAATCCTTCTATGCAACAGGAATTGCAGCTTGTAGATCGGGTGCACTTCATTTTTTTTCATGGCTCTGCTTTCTGGCTCCAGTTCGACCTTAAAGAGTGGTTGCGGCTTTTTATTTCTGTTGATAATATTAATAATATTTTTTGCGAGAAAACCTTTTTCTTTTAGTGCCTCTATTATCTCATTTTTGGATACGTCTGGCTCTATGCCCTTTAACACTACTTGCAAGCCTTTGCTACTCTTGAGCTGGTACGTGTAGTAGGGTTTCTTAGCCTCGTCTAGGTATTTGGTTACAGCTCTGAATTGATCTTCAGTGTTAGCTTGAAGCTTTGTTTCGTGTATATTCCCTTTGACAAGAGGAGTAACATAAAAGTTGTCATTCCCGACCAGCGCAACAATTTTCTTTACTAGGGCATTTGAGTTCTGTTCCCTTATGTAAATTGGTGGGGGCTTTGGCTTCTTTTGTACAGCCTGTCCAGTCTCGGATTGAATATTTTCAGTATCAGACAACAGGGCGAATCTGTTGTTATTAGATGCCCCTGGTTGTTCGCTGCCTTTATTAGGGCAATTTTGTTTTGGTTTATTTCCAACCATTTTATTTTGCGGGCTTAGCTTCCGTTTGATTTGGATGTAGCGATCCATGCCAGTCTGTATAGCCGGACCGACTTGTTGTTGTTGTGTATTGCCGTTTTTGGCACTCGTACTTACAATTGACTTTGTAGTATTATTCGACGCTGCAGAAGTTGCTAACGCATTCGAAATCGCGTTGTTGGTTACGGAGACCGTTGATGTTGTTGTTGAGGTGGCTGCGGTTGCAGAAATTAACGAGGTTGCAGTGCTCGTGGCTGGTGAGCAGTGAGTCGAAGCTGGGGGTGGGGTTCTACACTGAACGCTCCATGGAGGGGGAGGTGCTGTGGGTAGGGCGGGAGAACAAGACCGTGCTCTCGCACTGTCAATGGTCAGTTGGGCTGAGTTGCTCTTTGAAGAAGTTTTCTCTACTTGTACATCACGGGTTGAGAAATAATGAATATAACTGTTTCTCTGGTCTACGGAGCTTCTACGCTCATTTTTTGAATCGCCGCTCATTGAGCTATTACTCGTGGCACTTTTCAGTTTTTATAATAACTTAGCACTAGTTTTATTCATAGCACCAATTATTATGAATGTTTTTAGCAATAAGATTGCCTTTATTACACTACTCCAGTATTTTTAGTTATTTGTTTTCACTTTTAAGCTGCTTTTTCCGGAGCTCGCGCAAAACACGTCTGCACTCTCCGGCCGGATTTTCGGCCCTTTGTAAAATTGACCAACAAAGATAGTTACGTAACTATTAAAATATTTACGTGTATTTTGTTTTTGCTTTGTGTGTATTTTGTTGTTGTGGAATAACTATTTACTTAGTAGAATTGACCATTTTGCTGGTTGGGGCCTGTTTGACAATTATTACAGTTGATTTTACCAAGTTTTTTTTGTGTGTAGTTCCTATAACAGCTCTAGGATATAGACGTCCAATAGTTAGTTTAAAAATCGTTCCTTATGTGGTTTTTGTTTAAGAACCAAAGGACTAATGAAATACATATATCTTTCAGCGTCTGGTTCAATTTCAAAGGGACCTGTCACTCATCAGACTGCAAGAACCCCTGCGCCTGGGCAGTCAGACGCCTGCCAACGTGAGCGTGGCTCCCATGTGCAGCCAGTTCGAGCTGACGCGGCTCCAGTCGAGCGGCATCCTGGTGGCCGTCGGCTGGGGCAAGGGTGAAGGTAAGTCGGGACAGAGGCAGAGTCCGGCCAGAGATAATTTATAACCGCAAATCCCACTTGCAGAGACCGACTGCCCGCTGTTCGAGATGCCCATGCGACTGCGTCCCACGTGGGCCTGCGGCGATTTGCCCAACTATGGTCGAGTTCAGGACCTGGGCAGCTCACATCTGTGCGTGGAGCCGCTGGGCGGCGAACGGGAGTTGCAGCGATTCTCCAACAGCAGCACCTGCGCCGCCTGCCCGGCATCGGTGGGCAGCATCCTGCATTTGGTGCGACCGGGCGGCAGTCGTTGTGCCCTCGGCATCGCCACGCCCACGGGCGGCGAGTGTGAGGCGCGAACCATGTACTTTACGGGTCTACTCACTCCGCAGTTTAGGCGATTTGTGGAGCAGGAGCAGAAGGAATAGTCATTTAGCTTAGGATAGAACAATACTTTAGTTGTAGATAGGAAAAATAGGGTATAAAAAGGAATAGAAGTGACTTTGCAAGCACGTTCATGTCACACTGGCCATAATTCAGGGGGCATGGTCACACTGGAAAAGGTATGACTGTACTTTATATGCCCAAGAATACATTTTCTGAAACCTCAAGCTAGACGTTAAGTTACAGTAAGAAATAATATATAAATAAAATGTATATTTATTATACCTTTCGTTATTTAAAGTGATGCTGAGGAAAAGAGGAAACGGCGCATTGGAGCATTCTAAATATATCTCCAATCATGCGGTAATCTTGTGCATAAATTTGCAGGCACATGCGATGAGTTTATTCACGATATTGACGCATAAATTAAACACTTGTATTCCCACTTGTAAGTTGGCTTCGATTGGTTTTCCTTTCAGTACTCTTTGGTATTTTCGCTGGTCCCGCGAAACCCAAAGGAACTGAGTCATGGATGGTGTACTTGAAGTAAACAACTTGGCCAACCAAATCATAATCCCCTCCTCTTCTTGCCCATTTATGTTTATCTGTTCATGAAAAGCCTTGCTCGGGTTTTCCGATTATTTTCGAATTCGTTCTGGCTTCGATTCTAAAAAGTGTCGTAGGCAAAAACCGGTTGAAGAGCGGAGCTCGAGATCATGAGCTATCAGCTGCCCAGCTTGTAGATTAAGCTCCATCGGAATGGTCACCGAGTGGGATTCAGTTGCATCGGAGATGCTTTGCTGAGCGGTCAGAATCTACGCCGCGTTTAGTGCCATACGATTGAGAGTATCTCCTCGCCAGAGCCACCGGTTTTCAGATTTATTGTCTTTACTGGTGTGCAATTCTCGTGTTTTGCTTGATTTATTAATTTATTGTTTTTCGTATTGTTTTTTATTGCCTTACTCAAATAACATCGAAACATCTACGTATTCCCTTATCAAAGGCTGGACAAAAGGTCGTGTCACAGGTGGGTTCAATGGAAAGATCATAATTATAATAGACCGCTTAGATCCTCGTAACTATTTGGGGCCACTGACAATTTACTCATCCACAATTTTTGCGGGAACAACGCTATCCAAAATAAATAGCGTTCTAGCCTTATCAGAAAGCAAATCCCCGCCTCAATAGTTTGGGCGGCTTTCGATATCAGCTATAAATAACCCTAAAAGTGAGTGACAGAACGGAGATTAGAGGCCCCCCAAAAAAAAGGGTGAATCAACCGAACCAAGCTGTCCATGTTATGTTTTCCATCAAATGGTGAAATACTATCTTCAAGAAGATAACCTTGAATTTTTACAGGACTGACTGTAGTGCGTATTTAGCATCAATATAATCAAAAATCGGTCAATGTTGGATTTACAATGAGCTAAAAGCTAAAGAGCGTCTTTTCTGTATTAAACTGATAAAAAAACGTAGTATATACAAAAGATTTTATTTTCAATCCGAATATTTTTCGCTTTGATTGTTATCCGTTGCGGTTTTTATTAAATTTAAATATGAACATATTACATTTAACAATTATAGTTAATTTTAAAAACGTTTAACTGCGACTTTAATAAGAAAATATTTTTTAAAATAATATTTCCTCCTTGATTAATTTATTTCCATTCATTAAATTAATCATTAAATATTCAATAGTAATCTTTGGAATCAATATGCAAATATTTATTTTTAACCATCCATTTTTTTATCAGTGTACAGCCCATTAAGATGCCATTCACTTTGTCCCTGCTTTTCGGGGGGACCTTTCTGCTCCTCAGCTGCTCCACCGCCAATGCAGCCGGAAGAGGTAAGTGCCCATAGTTTACCGAGTCTAATTGAAAAGCCCCTTTGATCCTCCCCTCCGATTTTTGCAGTGGGTGAGAACTGTAAGGTGACGGACACTATGCCCGGCATCTGCCGCACCTCCTCCGATTGTGAGCCCCTGATCGATGGCTATATCAAGTCGGGCGTCCTCACACTGGACGATGTGCCCAGCTGTGGCCTCGGTGCTTGGGGTGAGATATTCTGCTGTCCCACCACGCCGTGCTGTGGCAATAGGTAGGTTACCCCTAGATTACGATCCCTCGAGAGTCTTTACTTAGGAGCTACGTTTCTTTTCAGTACTACTACCATCACCACCAGCAGTACGAGTACCTCAACCATAAGGAGCGTGCCCACCAGAACAACCCCGACCACCAGCCCTCCGAAGGTCAGAGCGATGGTCCAGACCCTGGGACGTGTGGACGCGCCCACGGGAGGCGGAGATCGGCCAGCTGTGGCAGGTGGGTTTGGGATTAAGATCAAAATCTTTGTAGTAAACCAAATCTTTTACAGCCTGTAAAAAGATTCGGGCGCAAAGAGAAAAGAAGAGCGGCAACCAACTGGTTATCCACATCGTGGGCGGCTATCCCGTTGATCCCGGTGTCTATCCCCATATGGCGGCCATCGGCTATATAACCTTTGGCACCGATTTCCGATGTGGCGGCTCCTTGATCGCCAGTCGATTCGTCCTCACCGCCGCCCATTGCGTGAACACCGATGCCAATAAGCCGGCCTTCGTTCGTTTGGGAGCGGTGAATGTCGAGAATCCCGACAAATCCTATCAGGATATCCTGGTGGTAAGTCGATAATCGATAACATCGATTAAAATTAAAAGAATTGTTCTTTTCTGAGTGTTGATAGTGAATTTCCTGTGCCTGAGTGATTGTTTTTATATTTTTTTTAAAAAAAGTTTCAAAAATATCGAATATATCGATTCTTTTAAGTGGTATTTTTTTTGAGAACCCTACCACATTACCTTCGATACCATTATGATCTTTCAGCAAGACGTTAAGATCCATCCGCAATATGTGGGCAACAAGTATCATGATATCGCCATCTTGGAGCTGGAACATGATATTGTCGAGACGGACAACATCCGGCCCGCCTGTCTTCATACGGAACCCGCCGATCCGCCATTGAATGCCAAGTTATTTGTCGCCGGCTGGGGTGTCATAAACGTAACCAGTGGGTATCGGATTATATATATCATAGATTATCCTTAATAACTACTGACTGATCCGCAGCTCGTGCACGTTCCAAGATCCTGCTGCGAGCGGGCCTGGAACTGGTGACCCTGGACCAGTGTAACGTCTCCTTTGCGGAGCTGCCCGTCACCGCTTGGGTCCTCAAGCAGGGCGTGATCGACTCCCTGATCTGCGCCATCGATCAAAAGCAGATCGCCGATGCCTGTAACGGCGACTCCGGTGGTCCACTGATCCACGAGATCAACGTCGAGGAGGGCATATACACCGTCGTGGGCGTCATCTCGTCGGGATTCGGATGCGCCACCATTATACCGGGTCTCTACACGCGCGTCTCCTCCTATCTGGACTTTATCGAGGGCATCGTTTGGCCGGACAATCGGGTGTGACCATCACCAGCTCGCTTTTCATTCGATTTACAATAGGATGAGGACCAAAACAGTCGACCAAGAGCTAGACCCACCAAAATTGGCATACACACGTCTGTGATCCGCGATCCAATCGATCCAGTACCAATAAAATACACTCATTGAAGATAACGCAAGTCTTTGAAAATGATATCGTATGTTTTGTTCGTGCTTTGTTATTGTACTTGCTTTGAAGAACGTGCTTAAAGATTTCTTTGCGTCTTAGAATTTAATTGGAAGAAATGTCTGGGTCACCATCATTTTCAGATTGGTTACATTTTTAGTTAAAAGAGATGGTCAATTGGGTCACCAATGAGTTTGTGGGTAAATGAGATTTAAGTTTTGATTGAATTTTAATTGACAAAGATTTCTGGGCCACCCTTATGAGGTAAACGCCGTTCAAATGTTCTGTGAATACTTGTTTTAAAAGAGCTTTCTGATTCAACTGGTTTTTAGTTTGCTTAAATTTAAAATTAAATACAGTTCTGTAAGTACATTTTTGTGAATATTGAATCTTAGCTAAGAAAAATCTCGGGGTCACCATTATAAGGTAAACGTCGAATGAACTCATTGTTTTTGTGAATGTTCTGTGAATATTTGTTTTAAAAAAGTTTTCTGATTCAACTGGTTTTTAATTTGCTTAAATTTCAAATTAAAAGGAGTTCTGGGTCACCATGTATACATACATCCGTAAGTAAGTACAATTTTGTGAATAATTGCAATGGTATTAATATTAAAATATTGAATCTTAGCTAAGAAAAATCTCGGGGTCACCATTATAAGGTAAACGTCGAATGAATTCATTGTTTTTGTGAATGTTCTGTGAATATTTGTTTTAAAAAAGTTTTCTAATTCAACTGGGTTTTATTTGCTTAAATTTCAAATTAAAAGGAGTTCTGGGTCACCATGTATACATACGTAAGTAAGTACAATTTTGTGAATAATTGCCATGGTATTAATATTAAAATATTGAATCTTAGTTAAGAAAGATCTCGGGGTCACCATTATATGGTATCCGGGGAATGAATAAATTCTAATCTTCGTTGTTACACGGTATCCTTCAGTCCAGAGCCCATCCACCATCCACCATCCATCGGTTCCCCCTTGCTAATTACAGGCTGCCTTTGTGCTTTGTGTTCTGTCTGAAACTGAATCTGAATCTGCTTCGGATCTTTCTGCGATTCGAAGTGCTGGAAGGGAAAACCGGTTCGCCGCCGCCGCAGCGGGAGAGGATCGACTCTGGGTGCTATCAGCTGCCGGGTCCGGCGCTTCTTGGCCGCCGTTTAGCGCTCAGGCCCAAGCTGGGCTTCAGTTGCTTGGGCGATGCGTTGCTGAGCGGTCATAGCCCCACTATACTATATAGCCTATTCCGCCGATTACGATTCCGATTCCGATTCCGCGATAGCCACCGGTTTTTAGCTTTATTGGCTCTGCTGGTGTGCTTTTTTGCTGTGTGTTTTTTGTTTTGTGATTTTTATTTACTTTTTTTTTATTATTTTGTGTTGCTTTATTTTTCGATGTAGTGTTGTGTTGTATTTTATTGTTCAGTGCCGCCTGATTGCCGTTTTCATATTGCTCGACGCACTCTATAAACATCAAAGTATACGTATCATACGTATTCCCTTATCAGAGACCGAAAAAAGGTCGTGTCAAAGGTGCGTTCGATAAGGCGGACAAACGGACAACGGACAACGAACAAACGGACAACGGACAAACGGACAGCGGTCATTGGTTAGTAGGTGGGGCTAAATATGACATGCTCCACGTTAGTTTTGTGTCGACGTCTGTTTACAAAAGGGAAAATTACTCCGGAAAGCCGGAAGCTGATTATCAATGATATATATTTCTATTATTTAGCACAAAATCGAAAGTCGGTTTTGGTTTTAATTAATCATTGGCTACAAAGAACGCGCAAGAGGAATAACAGACATATTGACGACTTGTCAATTAAAAGACATATTTGTCAGGTGTTCCCTTCTTATCAGTAATTAGCGAAAGAGGTGACGATATCAGGTAGCGGGTAACGTCTTTGGCCGATGGTAAAATCCCAGCGCACAGATAAACGCCAGGCCCCCCGGTGAATCATCTGATCTCACCTGCCGCTGCTGCTGGTGAAATTCTCGTAATCAGGCAACAATAACTTTCCGCTGGCTTACCATCAATAGATAGACACTAAAAAATGATCAAAGTCTGGGTTGGAAGTCTACAGAATTATACAGAGAATATACCTACATTTTGTTTTTCACATTATAAAAAAAAACGTAAGTGGGTCAATGGCAGGTTCGGTTTAATCAGCCTGAGAGGCGAGCTAATGAAAGAAACAGATCTGCCTTGTTTTGTTTTTTTTTTTGTGACGAGGGCTTCCCCTGTCAAAAAAAGGGTTTTCCATATTGATAAGCTTCACTAATGGTTTCGGGAACTTTTTAGCTGACTGAAGATGATCTCGGCGAGAAGCTGCCTCCTTCTGGGTCTTCTGATACTGACAACCTCCGCCCGACTAGCAGTTGGGGATGGTATGTATAAAGTTCTTCACAGAAAAAAATACCATAGGAACAAAAAAAATCTGCATCTTGAATTTAAAGATTGCTATTACATATTTAAAATAAATAAAAAATTCCAATACTTAATTTAAAACGTATTTAATTGCATTACTTAATTTGAAAATATTTGAAATAAGGTGAAAAATATTAGATACAATGTTAGTTATTTCATTAAAAAATATAATTTCATATTAAAATCAAAGTTTAACATTTTTAACTTTTCTATAATAGTTTAATTTCATATTAAAATCAAAGTTCAACATTTTTTAATTTTCTATAATAGTTTAATTCAAAATTTTCATATTTACATTAATGAAAGCAGCAATCTTTGAATTTACTATTTTTTTTAAATAAATAAAAAATCCGAATACTTAATTTAAAACATACTTAATTTGAAAACATTTGATATAAGGTGGAAAATATTAGATACAATGTTAGTTATTTCATTAAAAAATATAGTTTCATATTAAAATTAAAGTTTAACATTTTTTAATTTTCTATAATAGTTTAATTTCATATTAAAATCAAAGTTCAACATTTTTTAATTTTCTATAATAGTTTAATTGAAAATTTTTATATTTACATTAATGAAAGCAGCAATCTTTGAATTTACTATTTTTTTAAATAAATAAAAAATTCCAATACTTAATTTAAAACGTATTTAATTTGAAAATATTTGAATCAAGGTGGAAAATATTAGATACAATGTTAGTTATTTCATTAAAAATAGAATTTCATATTAAAATATAATATTTTCATATTTAAATTAATGAAAGCAGCAATCTGTGAATTTACTATTTTTTATCAGTGTATAAAGTTATTGGGTGTGTACACCCCATTTCCCGTTGCAGAGGGTGATCCGTGCCAGGTGAAGGCGGACCTTCCCGGCATTTGCCGGCCATCCTCGGTCTGTGACAATATCGAGGGATACCTCAAGTCGGGGGCCCTGTCCACCAGTCAGGTGCCGAGCTGCGGCTTTGGGGCGCGCGAGGAGATCATCTGCTGCCCCACCGTCGCCTGCTGTCCCACTGAGTAAGCGCGTCTGCGTCTGTGTTTGTGTCCATCTCGTCCTGTTTGCCCCGCCTGTGTGTGTGTCCCCCGCCTGCGCTTTGTGCCCACCGATGTTGCATGCCCCCTCGGTCCTCCAGACTAACCCCTCTCGATCCCCCACAGCCGAGCTTCCGAGGTGGTCCAAGTGCCGGCCACGAGCTCTGAGCCCAGCAGGTTACCAGTTCCAGTTCCAGTTCCAGATCCTCAACCCAAACCCGAACCCAAACCCAAGCCCAAACCCAAACCCGAGCCACTGCCTCCCACGACCACGGAAAGGAAAAGGGAGTCGCGACTGGACGAGAACGAGAACTTCTTCGACTTCAACAAGCTGCTCAGCACCACAGTGAAGCCGCCGAAAACGCACGAGTCCCTGAAGATGCCCCCCAGTGGCTTCAGTCAGTCGAATATGAATGTGCCCACCCATCAGTCCATGAAGATGCCCATCCAGCAATTGGGTGCCTGGGGCATAGCTACAACCACGCAGAAGCCTCGCATGGAGCCGCATTGGGGCTGGGACAGTCGCGAGCCAAGGATTGTGAATCGCCCCTTGACCACGCCACGCTCGAGAAATCCCAATTCTAATTGGGATTCTAGTAGCCAGAATAACAACAATCTCATCCACCTGGTCAACGATCGACTGCGGCAGCAGGGAATGCAGATCGAGCCAGCCCGCGAAGTGCCGATGCCCACGACCATGCCCACCGAAGTGATGGATCCCTTCGAACCCTATAAATTTCGGGGACCGGACAGGGACAGGGACCAGGAGATCCCAGCCGAACCCTGGAGGGAGCCCAGCAATGACCTGGACGAGTTGCGGTTTGTCTGAGCTTAGTATTTCGGCATGGACATCAGTTGGCCTCAGCCAGGGAGCCGCATGCAGTCTCTGTCCCAGGCGAAATCCTTGGTAATACCCAAAAAATAACCGATCCTATTTTCCGTTTATCCATCGCAGAACGACGACGACGCCCAGCACCAGTCCTTCGCGCGTCAATGTCCCGGAAAAGGAGCGACCAGCGGCGGCAGGTGAGTCTCTAGCAGATCCTTAGGGCTTTTCTTTTATATACAAAATCGTAGACTAAAAGAAGCGCGAATTCTTTAGCAAGATTTAAAGCTTTTCTCTTATATAAAATATTGTAGACTAAAAGAAGCGCGAATTCTTTAGCAAGTTTTTATGGGAAAATTCTATTTTTCGAAAATGTTGCTTACATATTTTTGGAATAATTATGGAAATGTTTAGGTCTCATAAGAAAAATATAATATGTGACTTGTATTCAAAATAAGGGGCATATTCTATTACATGAATTCTGCAGGTATAAATTTTGACTACTACTTATTACAAGTTAAACGAGGACGGAAGCTAACTTCGGCAAGCCGAAGTTTTAATACCCTTGCAGATTTCACGAATGAAAACATGACTAGAAAAGCACCATGAATTAACAAAACAACGAAATATTTTATATTTGAAAAAAAATATAATTTTAAAATTTTTCACCCTATTGTTCCTATGGGAGCTATAGGATATCGGCGTCCGATCGGAACGCGCTTTTACCCTAATCAAGGTATGCATAAAAGAATACGATTTGGAAAGTTTCATGTCAATAGCCTATATTCTGCGCGAAATATCCTGAAAAACGTCAAATCTTCACCGATTTCACCCTATTGTTCCTATGGGAGCTATAGGATATAGACGTCCGATCGGCACGCGCTTTTACCCTGATCAAGGTACGCACAAAAAAATACGATTTGGAAAGATTCTTGTCAATAGCTCTTACACTGAGCGAAATATCTTCATTTTTTTAAAGCTATATCCGATTGTTCCTATGGGAGCTATAGGATATAGACGTCCGATCGGGTCGGTTTTCAAACTTGATCTGCGTACACATGTTTTAGGACGACTGTGAAAGTTTTAAGTCGCTAGCTTTTAAACTGAGCTCGCAAACGGTATTGAAACAGACATACAGACGGACAGACGGACAGACGGACAGACGGACAGACGGACATGGCTATATCGACTCCCCTATTGATCCTGATCAAGAATATATATACTTTATGGGGTCGGAAACGTCTCCTTCACTGCGTTACAAACTTCTGACCAAAATTATAATACCCTCTGCAAGGGTATAAAAATGTATTATATTAATGAATATAATATTAATTTTTGGAAACAAATTTAGAAATTTTTAAGTCTCATAATTTTTCTAATAGAAAATATGACTTGTTTACAAAATTAGCGGTATTTTCTAGACTTTATTCTATTACATTAATACTGCAGATATAATTTTAGACTACTACTTATTACAAGTTGGAAAATAGATTATATATTAATGGCAAAAAATGGATCAATCAAGAATAAAAATAAATAATTTTCATCCAGAATGAACTTAACTTATAAACATTATCATAACACCGAAAGCTATTATCTCTTAATAAATTGGAAAAATAGTATTCACCATTCGAAATGGGAACTCTTTCCTTACAGCCTGTGCGATAATCCGATCCGGCGACAGGCCCTTAACGCCCCACATCCTGGGCGGCATACCGGTGACTCTGGGCGTCTATCCCCACATGGCGGCCATCGCGTACAACACCTTCGATACACTGGAGTTCCGCTGCGGCGGATCGCTCATCGCCAGTCGCTTCGTCCTGACGGCCGCCCATTGCGTGAATAGTGCCAGCACAACGCCGGCCTTCGTTCGCTTGGGCACGGTGGCCATCGAGAATCCCACGGCGGGCTTCCAGGACATCAATGTGGTAAGCATCGAATATTCTGGATTATAAAGCAAAAGCTTATAAATCTCACATTCCCACCAACAGATCGAAAGCCATATTCATCCGAACTATTCGAGCAGTAGTAAGTACAATGATATCGCCATTCTGGAATTGGCGGAGGATGCCAAGCAGTCGGAGAACATTCGTCCCGCCTGTCTGTACATTGATCGCTCAGGTCCTCCCCTTGACTCGAAAGTTTTCGTCGCCGGCTGGGGCGTTATGAATGTGACCAGTAAGTAGTTGGTGGATAAGGATGTAGATAGTACTTGGGATCCTTGTTCTTAAATATACAAATGAGCTCTCCTCTACAGATCGCGCCAGGTCAAAGATCCTGCTGCGCGCCGGTCTGGATCTGGTGCCCGTGGACAAGTGCAACGCCTCCTTCGCCGAACAGCCCAGCACCATTCGGGCCTTGAAGCAGGGCATCATCGATTCGCTGCTGTGCGCGGCGGACAAGAGGCAGGAGAAGGACGCCTGCCAGGGCGACTCCGGCGGTCCGCTCATCCTCGAAACGGACGAGGTGGACGGCCTCTACTCGATCCTGGGCGTAATCAACTCGGGCTTCGGCTGCGCCACCAAAACACCGGGCATCTACACGCGAGTCAGCTCCTTCCTCGACTATATCGAGGGTATCGTGTGGCCGGCCAACCGGGTGTGATTAGTCTTTTGATCTGCAATAAATTTAGTTCGAACGGATTGGTGGTACTTTGTGATGGGAAAACTCAGGGGTTGGTGGTCAGCAGTTGCCACATTGTATGTAAGTATATACGGCAGTGGCGGATTGAGAATTTTGTTGTTTCAAACAAAAAAAATTGAGTTGCATATTTTTTGAATACCACATTTTTTGGCGAAAAATAGTCAAAAAATAAAATGTCTAGGTTTAAATGCCAATCGATTGGAAATTTAATAACGAGTTCAGAAAGGTATGACAATCCATATTTGGATTAATATTTCCTTTATTTCAGCGAAAAAACTGTTTTTTATTTTTTCCGAAATTCGGCATTTCGGGTTTTGACAAAAATAGGAATTTTGTCTTTTGGTTTTTTTGCTGTAACTTGGCCAAAAATGGTCCTACACCAAAAATAAATACTGCTTTGAGCAGATTACGAAATAATTATTAAACCCATGACACTTTCCGTGTGATTTTGAAAAAATAAAATTTTTGCCATTTTTTACATTTTTTTATAAGGGGTAACATCACAATTTTTTACGAAAAATGGCAAAAAAATAAAATGTCCAGGTTTGAATGCCAATCGATTGGAAATTTAATAACGAGTTCAGAAAGGTATGACAATCCATATTTGGATCAATATTTCTTTTGTTTTAGCGAAAAAACTGTTTTGTTTTTTCTGAAATTCGGCATTTTGGTTTTTGAGAAAAATAGGAATTTTGTATTTTGGTTTTTTTGCTATAACTTGGCCAAAAATGGTCTACAACAAAAATGAATACTGTTTTGAACAGATAACAAAATAATTATTAAATCCATGACACTTTGAAGGCGATTTTGAAAAAATAAAATTTTTGCCAATTTTCATTTTTTTTTTTAAGAGGCATCATGATTTTTTGCAAAAAATCGCCAAAAAATAAAATGTTCAGGTTTAAATGCCAATCGATAGTAAATTTAATAACGAGCTCAGAAAGGTATGGCAATCCAAATTTGGGTCAATACTTCCATTGTTTCAGCCAAAAAGATAATTATTTTTGCGTGCGAAATATGAATTTTTTCTTTTTGTATTTTGGCTGTAACTTGACCAAAAATGGTCTTACCCCAAAAATACATACTCTTTTGAACAGCTTACAACTTAAAAATAAAAAATATATGGTATTCTACCCACGGGGTATTTTCAGTTCCAAACACTTTCCAACTGACATTCCCGTGCATCCCTGGTTTTGGGGGCAGCTGTCAAACTATCGCTGTCTGCGCCTCCCACGCTCGTACGTAAACAGATGAGAGAGCAGAGAAAAGCTCCCAGCGCGTGGCATTGCCAGTTGGGCCAGAATGCGAAAGCTGACGAGAAAGCTGCTTACTGAGCTTTCCCAGTCAGCTGTTTCGCCTACCGTTACAAAGTGCTACCGGCTTACTGCGCCATCCACGGCCACCCACCGCCCACCGCCCACTGACCCAGCCACCCCCCTCCGCCCCCCCAAGGCCGCACTCCTGCGGGCAGCAAAGTGGGACCTGCTTAAATGCCGCTGCCAGGACTCCTCGGGCTTCAGTTGGTCGCGAGACTGCGAAGCTGTCGGTTAGCCTTCTCAGAGGTGGAGGTGCATCTACATAGAAATATAGTTGTCCCGATTCAGTCTCGATTCCGTTGGATTTTGAACGCTTTCCGAATTTCCGAACACCCAAAACCGAGTTCGCGTCGTGCTTATTTATTTACTTTTATTATTATTTTTTTGTTTTTTTTTTTTGAGTGACCATGTTTTTGGCGGCCTGACTTCTCGCGACAGTCGCAACCGTAAATGTAAGTCGATCTATGTGTGTGCTTATCTTTTGGTTGGTTAGTGGCTGTGTTTATCGCACACACACCGTTCATACCCATTGCTTATGGAAGGTACATACGTACGTTTGTGGTGGGAAATTGATTTCGGCGGGACATCTGTTTTTGGGCCACGCGATAACGACTCCTGATCCGATCGAACTGAGCCAACTTAAGCGCCCACGGACCACACAACAGGTGCATGGCCCCGGGACTAATGATTCCGATTCCGACTCCGACTCCGAGTTTCCAATGGGGTCCCCCCTGGTTTTCCGGCCAAGTCTGGCTAAGCCAACTTGACAAATGAGCCAGGACCTGGCACATTCGCCCCTGGATTTCGGAATTACCTTAAGGAAGCTCGCAGCTTAGCTCAAATCGCTTAGTTTAGCCGGGGAGAAAAGCCGGAATTAAATACCCGCAGGATTGAAAATCTAAACAATACAATTATATTTATTCCACAATGAAAAAAACACAAAACCCCTTTTAAATTATGATATTTTTACGGATTTTTTAAACATTTTGTTTTTATTTTTAAAACGTTTTTACAAGAAAATGTCACCTAAAATGTCGTATAATTTTATTTATGTATCATCTCCGAATCGATTGAAAAATAGGCAGTTCCATATAAAATATATTAATTAATATTATTAATTGTTCGACTTAAAGTTTTTGTGCTCCTCGAATATTTATATTTATTTTTATAAAGCTAACCTGAGATTAAAAATCATTTTGTTCTACATTTTATAAATAATTTGTGTTTTATCTAAGAACCTAAAAAATTTAAACAAGGTGAAAGATTGGTGAAAAACATTATAAAAATCGTAGTTTGTTTCTGTTAGTAAACAAAACACTTTTATGATAAGTTAAGATCAAAAAGTAATTAAATACCGAATAATTAACTTAAGAACATATTAGCATTAATAATAATTATTTTACCATCGTTACCTTACATTATCGTATATCGTATCGTATACAGCAAAATTAATTGATTAGCTTAAATTTATGCCACTCACAAGTGTCAATTTGTAATAACTCTCATGTCTACTTATTCACTTTCAATATTCGACGATTCATAACTTGTTAGTTAAGAACTTAAAGATTTATTTCGAGATGCCTTTAAGTTGCTCATTGGTCACCCACTAAATTACTTCCTGCAGCTGCTAACCTATCCCAGATGAAATGTATTACTCATCAATTAGGAATCGGTCAGCGAGTTTTCAAGTTGATTTTAAAGGACCTCCTCCGTTCCTCCCCGCTGTCGTTGCATCCTCGTCCTGTCCTGTCCTCCATCCTCCAGTTCTCGTTGCCTACGTCTCTTTTGTGGTGTTGGCGGTTTGCAGAGTGGCTATAAATGTGACACTAAGTTAATAAATTTATGGCTAAAACACACCCAACTGCTCTTGATGGCTGATGTGCGCGCTGCTGCTAATTTCCCTTCGCCGTTGCTTTTCCCCCATTTCCCAGGCCATTTCCATTTCTATTTCCATCAGCCTGAATGATGGTGCCACAGCTACGAG
This sequence comes from Drosophila prostipennis, assembly GCA_037075205.1. Classification (NCBI taxonomy): domain Eukaryota; kingdom Metazoa; phylum Arthropoda; class Insecta; order Diptera; family Drosophilidae; genus Drosophila; species Drosophila prostipennis. Next base: position 770,603 of record JBAMCJ010005733.1, on the reverse strand, counting down.
CAACGATACCAGCGATAAGGAGGCACACAGGGAGAAATAATGATGATAATGATATATTATTGGTATAATAATGCTGGGGCATCCTTAATGCGTTAATTTTGATAAGTGGCATCCAAATAAAATAGTCATAATAAACTGGTGGGCAAACTTTCTCGCCGTGCAAAGACATGTGTGTTGTCGTTGGCGTATTAATAATATTTTTATTGGCCGCTTATTTGCCTTTTCGACTGCATGTGTGGGTGTGCGAGTGTTGTGGCGAAAGACAAATACAAATACAAATTCGACCTGACCAAGTGGTATTTATACACTTGCCAAATGACCAACCACCATCATCTGGGGCCAAATGATGTTTAGGCTGGCTTTAATTAATAAATACAAGGTCAAATTGGAGGGAGTGTGAGTGTATATATCCAATCCATCCAATTTCGCACTCATCAGGTGCAGCGTTAACTTTATGATCGTCAGCAGCCATTAGGGCCATTTTAAGGCCCATTGACTTTCGGCAACTCTCTTGCTGAACTCGATTCCATTGAATATTCATGTGCCAAAATGTAATCACAATTTCGAAGTTGGAACCTTTTCCTTCAGCAGATTAAAGTGCAGAGTTTTATTTCCATTTACAGGCACATTCCGCACTTAAACTCTCCCTCAATCGCAATCTTTGTCCCTGATTTTACCTAAGGATTTCGCTTTTCGCTGCCAAAATCAATGTTGTATGTTGCCTGGAACCCAAAGCACCCACCCTCCATAAACCACCCATAGAAAAGCTGACTTAAGCGATGATTTCTGCGATGTTTTGATGTTGTTCCAAGGAATGCAGCAATAAAAATGCCTAGATACACAGCCCTGCTCCTTTGAGGGCCAAAAACTAAGCAGCTAATGGCGTTAGTTACTTAGCTTTTTGCTTTTGGGTCCTTCTCCTCCTTCTCCTCCTCTTGTTGCCCATCTACGAAGCTAGAAAACGGCAAACTGCACATAAATTCACACACAAAAGTTCATTTTGGTGTTTCGCGTAAATCTCTTCGCAAATCTCTCATTTCGCCAGCAAAGCGTTATGCTTGTTGGGCTGAGGATGAGTCGAAGTGCCTGATACCCTGGTAAATTGCTCTTCTTTCAGCCAAGAGATTATCTATTAGTTGCAATAAAATAGTGCCCAAATAAACGGCAAGTTGAAGCTGGAGCCAAAGTGGCTTAGCTGAAAAATCTAAAAACAAAAACCGAAATTCGGAAAAAGAGATTATAGTTGAATGTGTGTCACTTTAATCTGTAAACCTTGAAATAGACTAAAGTTTATTGAGCCAAGGTGACTAGGTTACTAATCGGATTATTATTTTCCTTCCCCAAATCTTTAATGGAATTAAATTTATATTTATTGTAGCTTGTTATGCCAACAAGGGGTGGTAAATATATTAAGTGGAATTAAGCCTGAAAAAGTTTAATTAACTCGCCAAGAACGTCGAATGGACTTGTCTCTCGATCGGCCATAGTGTCGCATGTGATTACATACCCCTGGATTGACAAGGGTTGCAGAAAGGATTCCCTTGGCCATGAAGTTACTTTTGGTTTTGGCCCGCTATTTGCCCACACTCGCACACAACAAATGGCATACATAATCAGCGGAATGGGAGTGGCAGTGGGAGGTGGGGAGTTGGATGGATCCCATCCCGGGCACTTAACGCTGATAAAGAATCAGCTGAACTCGGCTATGTGACGTTAGACATAATTTTTGCTTTATTTTTATTTTATTTTACCAAGGAAAGGGGCTCCGTCTCTGTTTCTGTTTCGGTTTCTGTTTGTGTTCCAGTTTCTGTTGCTCTTTCGGTTCCCGGGTTCCCGGCAGCTCCTCCTTTGCGTTTTTGCGCTGAAAGGTCGTTGACAATGGAAGAGGCAGCTCGAAAGGGAAATTTATGGTTGGGCATTAAAAGAAATTTAATCGATTCCCCTTGACTCGGGCTTAGCACGTGTGTGCTGCCATTTCCCACTTCCCCTTTTCCATTTTCCGCTCACCCAATTTCCCAATTTCTATATGCCTCTTGTCTCTGCAGGCGCACGGTGAACAATTTTTGGGGCAAATAGCTCAAGCTATAATGAAAAGTATACTAATTCGTATTTGTGCATCTTGAAAAGGTTTTTCATCACAAAACCAAACTTTACAACTCTTGATATTAAACAACTTTGAACAATGGGAACTAACTAACTTTTTCATTAGGCTCATTTTGCTAGATAACTTCGAAAATAAAATCCAAGAAGTTGGCCAAAGTTTAAAGTCAAGTAAAGTACTTTGATAAAATATTATTTACTTAATATAATAATATTTAAAATCAGTTTACTTGATAACTAGTAGGGTTATTTGATTTCGTAATGATAAAACTGCTAATGTTATCATTACGTAATCGGATAATATTATATGCTATGTGTACCAAGTTTTATAACTCTTACTAAGTTTTTATTTTTTTATAGAAAGATTTTTAGTATTTCTATAATTATGTAAACATAGGCTATGAATATTATAGAAGCACAAAATCATTATGAAACGTAGATCGATCGATTTAACATTATGTAATATAGATTTCATCTTGATATGCGGCTCCGTAAATTCGATATGCTCGATATGAGTATTTAATGTTAAAACGATATGCGTATTGCTTTTTTTCGGTGTGCTTATTAAGGTTTTTCTGCTTTCTATCTCTGATAAAGTGTTTTTTCTCTGTGCACCTTGTTCCTGTGTTACCATTCCCATTTGGTTTTTTGGGCAAACAGCGGCGCGTGCTCTGGGCTGCATTCGGTAAGGCTGCCACGCCCCCCTGCCACCGCAGCCCCCGCCAGGAATTGTAAAACCTCGACGCTCCTGCCCCGTTCTTTTTTTTCGGCGTCCCTAAAACGCCGTATGGATTTCCTTAATGAAAGCGCCAAAGAAAAACACTGGAACATACGCATACGCAGCGCCGGAAAGTTTCGACTCGACTCGGGGGTGCGTGTAAGATGCGTAAATTATTTTCCAGCTTTGTTGTCGTACTTGATATTTGAATGCCTATGCCTGTTGCTGTTCTGTGTGGCATGTAATTAAAAATGTTGTCACGCTCGGCTCTTAACAACTGAATGTGCGGAGGAGGCGGGGGTTTCACTTTTGGCAACTGTGGCAACTCTGGCAGCGACGGCACTTAACATTGCAAAGTTTAAGGGCGGAATCCACTCGAGTGATTCGCCAGAAAGTGGGTGGCAGGATAATGGAATGTCCCAGTTTCGCCATATGCGAAAAATCTGTTTTGGAAATATTCAATTTCGAGGCCAGAGGCTGTCATAAATCAGATGATAGATTGGGATCAATAAAATGGAATACCTATTCATAAATTTTCTACTGTGTATCTAAACTAATATATAAAAGTCTGGACAAAAAAGGCGAAGTAGCGCACATCATCCACAACGGATTTACATAAAAATCTAGAAAAAATCCTACATTTATTTTTGTACTCACTTAAGAAAAACAATATATTTCAAACTTTAGAAATAAAAGGATTTCCAAGCACCCAATGTACTCTGTGAAATACAAACATCCGTTTGGGATATGCTATAAATCCTGGCACCCTTGTCAATTACGTGGGAGACTTTGAATGTTTTACTTTACGCTCCGCATTCCGTCAGCAAATTACAAAAATTCGCCATAAAAAACGGGAAGCGTGGAATTGCAGCTAATGGCCATAACACGGCCCATAATAATCCCTTTATTAGGACGCTGTCTTTGTTCATTTTTCGCTGTCCCAAAACTGGCGGCATTTTGCCTGGAAATTTAAAGGAATTTGTTGGGCCTTTTTTGTTTATTTGTTAATTTGTTATTTTAAACTTAATTAACCGTCTAGGTTTGTCTTTTCTTTAAAGATGCGCATGTTCTTCGTTTTTTTAAAGGATTCTTGGATAAAATCATTTCATTTAAATGTCCAACTTTTGCATGGAAGCTAAAACGTCAGCTAATAGGCCCGAAATTAGCAATGCAATTCAATTAGCTGCCGGCGAAATGTGTCGCCCAGGGCTTTAAAAGCCATCTTCCCATTTTCCCAACTCTCCATCGCTCCATCTCCATTCACACCCAATATACCGCCCCCTTTTGGAAAGTGACACAGATGCCTTTCATCTGGGCACCGAAAACTGCGACGACTGGCTGTCAATTAGGCTGGCGCAACCTTGCCTCAGTTTCAAGCCTTTTAAAATTGCCCGCCCGCAAATCGACAGTGCGCCACCCGGGCCCAAGTCAAATGAACTCATTAAAGTTAATGAATAACGAGGGAGGGCGGCTGGTTCTTGGCATAACGTAGAAAGCATAAAAAAGCATAAAGAGCATAAAAAAACCAACCAGAACCGGCGGCATTTGATGGGGCTTAAACGCGACGTGGCTCGACTTGTCCCGGCTCAAATCTAATCAAGCTGCGCCGCCCACCCACTCATCCCCCTGCACCGCGAGAAACGGGTTGGCGGACGGTAAATTGGGCTTATTAAATTATAATTGAAATAAGTACTCTGTGCCTAAAATAGGTACCGGGAATTTGGCATGGAAGAATTTGGGATTTAGCGGAATACTTTGATTTGCATTGGCCACCAACTTGGTGATTTTTTCAATTTCCCAAAAAATCAAAAACCAATTTTAGCATATTTTTAATACAATTTTTGGTAAAAATAAAAATACAATTTTTTTTGCGTAACATGACGTATTAGCTTAAAAACGAAATACAAAAAAACGGGTCTTAAAACTATAATATTTTTTTTTAAATTAAAATCCAATTCAATTCAAAGTACTTTTCGTTAAAATTATAAAAAATATATTTATTTTTATGCATAACATGGCGTATACTTAATCAGCCTAAAAACGAAATACAAGAAAACGGGTCTTAAAATAATAATAAATTATTTATGATCTAAAAACTTAAATGAAATGAAAAGTAACTTTGTCAAAGGCCATTAAAATCAAAATAATTTTTGGTAAAATTATAAAAAATATATTTATTTTTATGCATAACATGGCGTATACTCAGCCTAAAAACGAAATACAAGAAAACAGGTCTTAAAATAATAATAAATTATTTATGATCTAAAAACTAAAATGAAATGAATAGTAACTTTGTCCAATGCCAACATGGCGTATACTTGACAATTATCTTATTTATACTACCCATAACTACAGTGTGGTAATCATGTTTATAAGAATTTCTTTGTTTTCGGGTCCTAAGTCGATATTATTTGTGTTAAAAAAAATATAATTAATTCAATGCTAACTTGGCCAAAGGGAATTTTATTCGAGTGGCCAACCGGGCGTATACTTGATATTTAAATTTCTTCTTTTTGTGTACCCACCATCTGCTACTGTTGCCTTTGCGGAACCCGAGCGAAGCCTTTTGTCAACCGTTTAGAGCTTCAGCTTCCCTTCCATCTCTGGATGGTTGAGCAGGTGTAAGATTGGACCGCAAGTTGGGCCAGCAAGTAGGAGGTTCTGGAGGCCAAGGAAGCCAGAAAAGTTCACCGCACGCGCCGTCTGCCTTCAATTGCGCGGCCCGAACTTCATCAATAGTCGGGCCACGCATGCTAAGGGTTGGTTCGGGGGTTGGGAGGTTAGCAGGTTAAGGGCAAGTCCCGAAAGGGTTGTTCAATTATGCAGAGTTGCCGTCAGCTATTTTCCAAGTGTTGTGCCACATCGGCCGACACCTAAAAGCACCCAACCCATCCCCATTTCCCCATGATAACTACCCAAATCCAAGGCAGACGTTTGCAAAAGCAATTAATTTTCGTCGAGAATTTAATACAGATTCGCGACTGTTTTTAATCTTGAAAATTGTGCACACAAAGGAAGGCATTCGAATGAATTTGCAGCAGCCACAATGCGCTTTTTCACCTTTTGCGGCAAAAACACCTTTTGTATATATAGTTTTTTTTGTTTTTTTAGGAAGGAGGCAGAAATGGTGGCAGAAATGCAAATGCGAAATCTTTTGTGCCGCCGCCGAAGCCGCCGCCTATGTAAAAAGTAAAAAGTATTTACCCCGACGCGTAAACAATGTCTGACTCTGCTCCCATTTCCCAGCATTTCCCAGCAAAGAAGAAGAAGAAGAAGAAGAGCAGGAGGAGGTTCAAGGATTGGGTGAACAGAACTGGAAACAGAACAGAAACCAAGTCAAGGCGAGGTCAAGAGTCAGTGGCAGTAGTAGTAGTAGTCCCAGTTTTCAAAGTGCCAACCTGGTGGCTCCTCCAAAGTCCCCAAAAGCCCCATCCATCTTTTTTTCTTTCCCTCTCTTTGGGGATCTCGTTTCCCTGCAGCGATTATGGCAACATCATCATCGAAACAGACCGCAAAAATCAATACATTCGGGGGTCAATTAGTAATCAGCAGGGGGCCTGGAGGTTTGGGTCAAGCAATTTCAATTTAAAATGTTTGCACTAATTTGCAATTAGTAAACTTTTCACTGCCCCCCCCCCCCTCCCTTCTCCCTTTTCCTGCTCTTATTGAATTCCATGAACGCAAAAAATGTTGCCCCGAGTCCCATCAAGATTAATCATACGCACCGTTAAACATTTTGACAGACAACAAAAGTCGCAAGTTGCGATTTGATTACGGTTCGAGTGTAAATATCACTATGGACGGCAGTCCATGTAGTGACGAAGCGCACCAGGAGAGTGTGCGAAGGCGACTACTATTATATAGCCGCAAAATTGAAAATCTGCTGTGATAGTCCGATCGTAATGAGTAATACACCAATCGAAAGGTATTGCAAAAACTTAAAGGATTGCATACCAAGACTTTAAGAAATTCAATTGGCTTGGGAGAGAGAGCGGTGAAAGTGAAAAAGTGAAAATTTCGAATATTGGAGCTGTTGGGGCCGGTGGGGATAATTGGCCCCCCGGACTACGTTAGTTGTATTCCTATTGAAAATACCCGTCGAATGAGGGGTCATTTGTCAAAATCCGACGCTCCGTTCAAAAGTTATAGCCAAAATAAGATTTTCTTCTTCTTCCCAAAATGAAATTTTAATTCTGTTTGTCAGTTTGTCCACTTGTCCACTTGTCCAAAATATGTTTTTTAAGTTCTGAAAATTTGATATGACGTTCATCACATCGATATAAACAACTTTTGTTCTACCACTTTTGGAAAAACCCGCTAGTTTAGCGGGAAAACAGCTATAAATAGCTAAAATTCGGAAAGCCGTAACTTCTATACTACTAAAGCTACAGACTTGTGCTGCATCTCGTTTGAAAGGTATTTTTAAATGCTATAAACGCCTTCTATATGCACATTGTGTAAATGTAATAGTTAAAAAGAAATGAACAAAAGACAATTTGTTTAAACTTTTTTTTTAGCTTTTTTTAATTTTCTCAAAAACGGCTCTAACGATTTTCCTTACAACTTTAAACTGTATAGCCCTTGAGATTCCTTAAATTTTGGTATATAACACATTACTGTAAAAAATCACGTTTAAAAGTTATTAAGAAACGAAAATAGCCACTTTTGCCAGCTCATAACAATTAATGCTGCCTAAGGGCCGTTCATTTACGAGCCGAACAGTTTTGGGCCAAAAAAATTTTTACATTTTTTATTTGCCTGAAAAATTTTTTTTCATGTTCTATTCGGAAAATGAGCAATCACGTGTATCAGGATTTGTCCGAAAAAAAATTATTTTTTTAGTTAGAATTTTTTAAAGTTTTCCAAAAATTGACAAATTTGAAAAAGTACCCTCTCATTGAAAATCTTTATCTCCGGTTATATGAATCCGCGTGACTTCATGTGTTTTGATTTAATTCTTCTAAAACCTCTTCTTAAAAAAAAATGTTAAAAAAAATAAGTTTTTATTTTCTTAAAAATAAAAACAAATTAAGATTCTAAAAAATTTTGTATTTAAATTTTTTTTTATAAATCAATATATGCGCCATATTGTTACTTACAATCGATTTTTGTAAACAGTTGGAGCCATTTTTAGTTTTTAAAATATCGAATTTTTTTTTAAAATGGCCTCTGCTTTTTTTATGAAAACACGTTGCAGCAAGTAGGGCTACTCTCTCACTCTTATCGGATCCTTATGGAATTCATGTTTTCTCATCGTTTACTAGTCCTTTAACAATTTTTAATGATTAAAAGTTAAGTTTTAAGTGTTTTAACAATTATTGAATGACAAAAAGTAATTTTTTAATCTTTAAAAAAATTACAATTATTTATCTAACGTGCTTAGAAGCATTAAATTTTGTATGTGCATATCCAAACTGTATTTTAGGGTCAAGGAATCGGTAAAATTGTTTTAAACCGTTCCATTATACAATTATTAACTTTAATAAATAAAAAATAAATAAATAAATTAATAACTAAGTTATATGGGGATGACTTTTGGTCATGGTATGAGGTATACTAATATGTAAATTAAACCCAGGGTATAAATTGTCCCTTTAAAAACTTCTGATATCAAACAAAAACACCTCTTAACGAGGTAAAAAAATAGTGACGACCGCACCTTCAACATACAAAAGATCTGATATCATATTTTGTGACGAAAAATAATTTTACATTCGAAAATATAAAAACACTTTCTAAAATTTACTTTTTCGGCACGCTACAATAGAAAATGTTCGTGTGGGTAAAATCTTATAAATTTGTCTGAAGCGGGCCGAATGAGTAAATTTTAGAAAGTGTTTTTATATTTTCGAATGTAAAATTATTTTTCGTCACAAAATATGATATCAGATCTTTTGTATGTTGAAGGTGCGGTCGTCACTATTTTTTTACCTCGTTAAGAGGTGTTTTTGTTTGATATATATAGGCATATATCTGGGCATACAGTGGCGGTCAGCGAAATAGCAAAGACTGTAAAAAAATTAGGAGTTCTAGTTTTTTGACCGCAGCTGTGTGTCTATACGTTGTATACTACGACATAATTGTTTAGGCCGAGACGCCACAGGCCATTGACCAAAATCAATGCGCTCTACTCCCCGGAGGGGGGTTTTCAATAACCCCCTTCCCCCGCCCCCTCTGCACACCACACACCACCCCTGACCATTTCTATTCCTGTCTGTTTTCCAGGAATTTCTGGTCGTATAACATTCAAGTCGCTTTGAAATTTTGTTGCTATTGACAATTGCCGGTGGCGAGGGACGGGCAGCGTTTTGCAGCAAATTGCAGCAGCGAACGGCAAGTCAATGACCGAGGGCGAATAATGCAGGACCCAAGGGGGCGTGGCCGGGTGGCAGTGGGTGGGCGGGTCGACACACACACACACACACACATAGAATATATAGCGAAACTCTGGCACAGAGCTCAGCCAATGCTCTTTGACTGCACACTCAAGTAGAAACTTGTCAATTTCTTCCGACCCGCAGCGCCCAAACCCAGGAACCGCCCCCCCTTCCCCCCTCCGTTCCTGGCAACCCATGTGGCCATCCATCCATAAGCCTCGTCCCCTTTATCCTCCCACTCCTCTTGCGCTTTTATAGTTGTCTTGTCTTCTTCAAGCGACGGCAGCAAGTAGCTAAATCAAATAAAAGAAACGACGAACCCCGTGGAATCATCGCCCAGATAAGGACGAAGTGTGAATTCCCTAGAAGAGAGAGAGAGACCCATTAAATTTGCAAAACTACTTTGCTATTTAACGTTTCAATTTATGGGTCTTACACCCATGTCAGCCGCCTCATCGGGATTCGCTTAAACGAGGCCTAATTGGGTTCGGACACGGCATTCGGTTAATTTACTTCACTCCGCTTCGTGATCTATATTTCTGTATTCCCATTGCATTATTATTCTCATTGCTTTTGAGGACTGTAATTGCCTCTTCTTGGAGAGCCTTTCACAGTAAAGTGATTGTACGGTCGATAGTTTTGACCATCGGGATTATCAATACTATTAAAAAATCAAAGAAAATAAACTAAAAAAATTTCTAAAATAACAAACTTGATCTACATTTTACCGCCATCAAAATATATATATTTGAAAATATATTTTTATTCTCAAAAAATACTGTAATATCGAAACGAGATCCTCAGTCCTCAATAGGACGAACCCCAGTTTAATACTTGTCATAATTCAGTTTTCTTTATTATTCGCACTTGTCATAAATCAGTTTTCTTTATCGCAGACCAACAGGTCTTACTTTATTTATCGTCAACATTGCTTGTGTTATCGATAATATCGATACCTTTTGAAATTTAAGAAGACTGTGATAGGGCTGGTAAAAAGATCGATACTATCGATAATTTTTGAAATGCAAGAAGACTGTGAAATAGGGTTGGTAAAACGATCGATACTATCGATAATTTTTGAAATGTAAAACAATCAATACTATCGATAGTTTTTTTAAATTAAAGAACATCGATAGCATCGATCGATTTACCAGCCCTACTTCACAGTCTTCCAAATGATATTCACTCTCCAACTACCCACCAACTCATCCATGTCCTTATACATACGTATCCCGTCGACTGGCGGATTTCATTAACAGCACATCCTTCTTGGGTTCCTCCAGCCCTAGCATCCTCAGCCGCAGTGGGAGGCGCAAAGTAAAAAAATCGATGCTCCAACCACTTGAGAAGTTGCAAGTTCTGCCGGCGAGCCTGATTAGCCAAAGGCTTGCGAAATCAATTTCCGCTTAGAGTTTGTCCCCCGTGGGAAGTGGAGAGCAGAAAAGGAGGAGCAGAAAAGGAGGAGCTGCCTGGGATGGGAGCAATTACTTTGAGTGCCATAACTAGACGATACGCCATGACCGAATCATTGAATCATCCACCCCCCATTCGTCTGTCATGCAAAGAAGTATGCAATTATTCGCACGCCGGTCTAACTGTTGCGCTGATGATGACAGTCGCAGTCGCCGTCCAACGATTCCATTCCCTCCATTCGACGGTGAAAATTGGCTTGATTGACGCTATTAAAATAATTAGCTTACCGGGGGCCTCCTTCGGTTTCCAATTGGTTAGCGCATTGCGCAAATTAAATAATTGCGCAATTATTGTGGTAAATTGTATATCCGCCATATCGGCTACCAACTTGGCCCATTAGAAATGCCATTAATACGGAATCAGAATCAGAAACTGCAGTCTCTACTAGTTCGACTGTCATAAAGTGGTAACATGGGTAGCATGTTACTGGAAACACGCAGGACCCAGCCGACCGATTGACCCCACAATCGATTCGGTTCGAGATACCAGAGGACACCAGAACCTGGAGGAGCTGGTCGCACATTGTGTCATGCATAGAAAATGTATATGTACTATATGTATATTTTTCTTGTTTTTTTTTTTTATGGCCATAAGCCGGAGACAAATAAAGCCAAGGGCGAAAAAGATACAGATAGCAAAGGCAGCTGGTTTGGGTTATAAAACTGTGAAGACGAATTTCAAATGCAGTCACTAAAATAATAACGAATTTCGTTGAAATAAAGTTGACTCTCGTCAGTTGCCATAGGTATGCAATACTTTCGGTTGAGTGATCACTCATATTTCGTATATATATACCATATAAGTAAACCCAGTGATATTCTAGGGTATACAACGCACATGTGCATGTGTGCTAGAAAGTATCTGTGTTTGGTGGGTTGGTGGAAGTGAGCGAAAACAATAAACATAAAATGCACAAATGTGAGTGTGTGGCTGTTTACAAAGTAGCAGCAACTGGCTTATCAATTTCCACGTACCCCACCGCAAACCAACCAACCACCCAACCACCCAAACCCACTTTCCATTGTTGCCTTACCTTTTTGTGTGTTTATTTGCCTGCTGGCAGCCATAATCAGTCAATGCCGCATCGCACCAGTTGGCCAAAAGAGGCCCTCAAACTTGGTGGTTTTTGGGTTGGAGGACGGGAAATGGGAAATGGGAAACGGGGGATGGGGGATGGGTTTACTGTAAAGGGCCTGATAAAAGTTTTCAAGAGCGGGGAGTCTGATGTCGTCTCAGTGCTAATTTATGGACGCACCCAGCTAAAGACGCATTACAAGGAATTCGCTGGGTATTAATGGGGGAACACTGCGAGAAACGGGGGAATATCATTTCACATTTCAATACAGAAAATATCGAGCACATCATAACTGGTCTAAAATAAGGTAAAATCACTACATACAAAGAATACACGTGAAAAATTTAAAAGATAAGCAAGTTTACAAATCTTAACATTAAAAATCAATTATAATTACAATTACAATGTATAAATTAGATAATTATCTTATAAATGTTACCTATAAATCGTATTAGCTTTGAATCAACATTCTTAAATGTGTTCGACACGATGTTTCTGAGAAAACGGTCCTCAAAGTTGGAAAAATTCTGTATTTTTACAGCTTCTTTGGGTTATTACAGGCGAGCGAATTCTTCGTTTGTTACGCAATCAATGCGTTTGAAAAGTGACACTCTTTATCTTTCGAATACCACGCTAAAAATAATTTTCGAATTTTTTTTAAGCGAAATATTAGCGAAAGAAAAAATTGCCTTAGACATACAGCTGCGGTCAATAAAATAGTAGTGCCCCCGCCCTACGTTATTAAAAACTTTATTCATTATATAACTTTAAATCTTTTTGCACATTTTTTTACCCTGCAATTTAACTCACCCGCTTTTTGCGCAGTGCATTACGCTAATGCCTCATATATCCTCCATTCAATTCACTGCCACTGCCGCTCGCGACTCGTTCTACATGACAAATTTTTATGGGCAAATAATTTGGCTTTCTCTCTCGTTGATTTTATGGCCCAGTGGGCGTGCGGGGGGCGTTGGGGCGTGGCCGGCTATCAAAATCATTTGTTTGCTAATTAAATACACTTGCACGTTGCGTGCTGATGAGCGATTAACTCGCTCAGTTGCTGTAGCATTGTAGCATACTTTTCAGGTGGCCACCGAGGGGAAGGGGGGGGGGGGGATTGACAATAAAGCATTCGGTGTACGAAATTAATTGAGTTTCAAATGACGGACGAGCGACAATGGCGAATTTGCCATTTTCATTTCCCCTCCGGAAGCATTATTTAAAATGCATAAAACGGCTGACAAAAATAAACTGGCTGTAAGCTAATACTGGGCTGAAATGGAGAATGGAAAAGAGCTGGCATAATTAAGCACAACATTTCGGTACATTTTTAATAGATTAGGTCGATTTCTAGCCTAAATAACTTCCACATGTCCATAAAATTAAAAGCCTTTTGGTTTGGCATCAAATGCTATTTGACCTGGCGGCTTCACTTGGCAGAGATAATAAATAAACAAAACAGTAAGCGAGGTGCAGTCAAGAAATATGCGATATTCTCTAAAAACTAATTTAAGGGATCTTTAAGCATTTTTGGGCTTGGACCTTTTCCACAAATTGAATGTGATGGGTTTTGATACCAATGGACAAGATGGAAAATGTAAGAAACAATACTTTAAGAATATTATATATGAAGTACTGGAATACTTTGAATGTTTTTTCCTTCTTATTTTATTTTTATTTCTAAATGTAATTTAAAATATTTCATAGTAAATAAATATAGTATAAAACAATAAAGGAAGCTAGCTGCGGCGTAATCCCTTATAAAAAAAAATTGATAATTGGCGATTTTTTTTTTGTTGTAACTTGGCCAAAATTGGTCTTATACTAAAAATACATACTGTTTTGAACAGATAACAAAATAATAAATAAATCTATTACACTTTCCAGGTGATCTTTAAAAAATAAAATTTTTGCCAATTTTCTCATTTTTTATAGGGGGTACATCATGATTTTTTGAGAAAAATGGCAAAAAAATATAATGTCCAGATTGAAATGCCAATCGATTGGCAATTAAATACCGAGTTCAGAAAGGTATGACAATTTAAGTTTGGATAAATACTTCCATTGTTTCAGCCAAAAAACTAATTTATTTTTTCGTACAAAATTCGGGATTTGTGTTTTGGTAAAAATTTGAATTTTTCCTTTTTGTTTTTTTGCTGTTACTTGGCCAAAAATGATCTTACCCCAAAAATACGTAATGTTTTGAACAGATAACAAAATAATAAATAAATCCATTACACTTTCCGATGTTTAATCACACTTCCGGTTATCAACTCGATTCATTTTTATGAATACCCTATATATGTATCTCAGATCACCCCTCGCAAACATTTGATTCGCACTTGCTGCGCTCACTAATTGGATGGCCGGGCAGTCCGGAGTTGTTACACGGACGGGCCAAGGCCAGGGAAATATATAACAGAATATATTTCATATGTAAATACAGCATGACAAACACGCAGACAGAGACACCAACCGAAACAGAAACCGAGATGGCGAAACAGAGAGCGATGGCTTTGAATGGATTGCACTTTAATTAAATCGAATTGGCAAAATGCTGGCATTTCAGCATTCCGATTGCAGGGATTTACTGTACAACCTATATCGAGTTTCTTAGGAGTTCAAAGGTAACTTCAGCCTCCCCTTGTCTTGCGGTCAATTTCCCCGTTTCCCTTTTTACCACATATGTACATACTACTTACTTGGATATTTGCCGAGACTCGCACTTGAGCCAGGCATTTAATTTAGCGTTGCTTAATTAGGAAAGTTTCGGAAAGACGACGCCGAATCGGTGTTGAACAAGCGATAAATAGAGTCCCCGGGGACTCAGAGGGGTCTTCATGGCTGTTTTGCGGGTGGTTGTGGGTGGCTGTTTGTAGGTTGTAAGTGCGCAGACCTTGAGACACACGCCGTTGAGTAAAGTTGTTGCCTGTCGCTTCTGGTTGTCACTGGTTAAACGCCGAAGGAGCGTAGGGGAAATCAGTATTAATTACCCGAACGGACACATGTTGGCCGTCAGTGAACCATAAATGGCTGAAGGGATTAACAAGCTCAAGTTGCTATACGTACACGCTTAATGCGCATTATAAAAATCCACTAAGGATTTTAAATCCCTATAAAAATATTATTATTACGAGCTTAATCGGCTAGAACTTAGGGTTGGTAACAAAATCGACAGCACTATCGATACTATCGATGGTTTGGGCCCACAATCGATACTATCACTCAAAAAATAATTCCATTTTACATGTAATTTTTGGTATATTTAAAAATATATATATATTTTAAAACACGACTGTATTTTCATTGTTCGGGCTCAACATTGAATTTTGTTTCACTTTAATCGCCGTAAAGTTAAAATCGTTGTTTTCCCCCATACGTTTTATGATACAAGCACACATTTTTAATTATTTTTTTTTCATTATTTTCCTTAATTTATTTTTTATGTTCTTTAATTTCCGATACTATCGATAATATCGATAGTGACCACCATCGATAACCAAAAACATCGATAGTGGGCACTACAACCCTACTAGAACTCCCCCACTCATTTCCATTTAATCTCTAGAAACAAAGACTATAGCATAAAATATTAAGTAATTATACTTAATCTGTTAGATGTAACTACAAAAAAAAGTTGATAAATTACCCCAGAGAATAACCTTCGGGGATTTTGCAAGATTAAAGACCAAATCCAGCTGAGAATAAATTAGGAAATCAACTTCCTGGTTTGTCGGGGCAAAATAAGTAATATTAAACCCCCTTCCCCCCCTCCACACTTCTTTTTCTAGAACTCTGTCGCCTAATGACCAAGTAAATCGCTCTGCTGAACTTAGCAGAAATGTGATTGATGCAGTGCATCTCCCTTTCCCTGGTTTCCCCGCAACCAAACTTTGCCCTATTGACTCTCCTAATGCGATTGGGAAACTGTGCGGCTGCCGCAATTGACGAATCTGGGACAAAATCAAAAGTTACTCTTTGCTCCTTGACTTGTCGACAATGCAACCACAGCCAGAATGTCAGAGGAGAATGAATCCCAAGCCGAATCCCAAACCGAATCCAAAACCGAATTCAAAACCGAATCCAAATCCGAATCCCGAAGGTCTAAAGTCGCAGCCGCAAGCCGCAATGCGCTGTCTATCAACATTTTAAGCTAATTAACGCACTGGGTATACCCAGTAAAGGGGGGCGGAGAGGGGCGTGGTTAAGCCTAGGGCGGTGGTTTTGGATTGGCTTTTCTGGTATGGCAGCCACATCAAATGTGCGAAGGAAAATGAAATTATTACTTGGCAGGCTGCACAGAGCGACTAATTGACAAATGGATAATGCTAATCCCTGAACGCCTACACAGGCAGAAAAAAGTGTGGAAACTGTAAACTGGAGACTGTAAACTAAACGGACAAGGACAACATAGGACTATATATAGTATGGAGCAACAAGTGTGCTTAGGGAATAAAGCAGTGGAATGGAACAGCAATGCAGCAATGCAGCTTTGCAATCCCCAGAGGAAGAGCTCCTGGTTTTTTCACTCGATACAGCCAGACACTGGCGGTTCCTGGAGAAGGGAAGGGAAACAGAAAACAGACTACAAACTGGGCCGCACATGTGACTGGCATATAGACGTAGATAAAACCCTCCGAGGGCAAGAAACTACTAATGTTGGCAAGTCAAAGTGGGCAAGAGGGGGTATATATATGGGGTATATCTGCCAAATGGCATGTTCAAACAAAATTAGGCGCGCCAACCAGGTCCTTTTGTTCCTGTTGTTGTGCAGCACGGGTCATCAAACCAAGCCGGGATTGCAACTGCAATGCTTACAGGGTGTTCCACAGGTCAGGTGGGTTACCAAAATAGTTATAGTTTAAAAAAAAAGAAACTAAGACTGACATTAGAGTTAATAAAAGTAAAAGAAAATAATATCTTAAAGTATTTCCATTCATCC
This sequence comes from Drosophila prostipennis, assembly GCA_037075205.1. Lineage (NCBI taxonomy): Eukaryota > Metazoa > Arthropoda > Insecta > Diptera > Drosophilidae > Drosophila > Drosophila prostipennis. The sequence goes on along the minus strand of JBAMCJ010005733.1, from coordinate 753,918 downwards.
AAAATTACAGAAATAATAAATAAAACAAGAGAGAACGTTATAGTCGGGTGCCCTGACTATCAGATACCCGTTACTCAGGTAAAGGGAGTGCGAGGGAGATGGAGATATAAAACTTTGATCATGCATAACTTTTTAACAAATGGTCTGATTTAAAAAATGTCCTCAACATTTCGATAGGTATTTATAAACACAATAAAAATGCATTTTTACTTTTCTGAAATATTTAAATTTTGTGAAATCGTTTATAAGCGATTGTGGGCGTTAGAGGGGGCGTGGCCCTTAGTTGAACTAAACTTGAGCTGCGTAGGAACTCCAAGGATCCGCTTGCAAAATGCCAATCTTCTAGCTTTTATAGTTTCCAAGAACTCAGCGTTCATACGGACGGACAGACAGACATGTTTAGTTCGATTCGGCTGATCAAGAATACTTTAAAAATTGGATTTAAATAATTTTTTTTTTATTAATTTTCAAGTTCCTATTTCTCCTTAAACATTTCCAAGATAACTTTAAGGTTATTATCATGCGATGTTTAAAGCGGGGGATATGGTATATGGGGGAAAAATTCCGCCCACTCGTGTGAAAAGTAAAGAGTATTTAAAAAGTATGCAACCAATTATTTGTTATAAAAGCCCCTCACACAACCAAATCGTGGATCCGCCACTGATTATTCTAATACTTATCAGCATGATTCCATTTGAATTCATAGCCTATTTTGGTACTTACCATCCCAACCAACAAAAAACAAGCAAATCTATTTCAGTATTCCAATTTAAATGCGGTTCTTAAGTATTTCTCAGGAAATTACATTTTAGCTGCAAAAGAAAAACAAGATGGGTTTACTTTACAGTGGGCCCCCAAAAAAGGAAGCTACCCGTTGACGTTCCCGTCCCGCAAAGTGGCGGGTGATAAGCATTTCAATCATCATTTCATTTTTAAGCAATTTAATTTTTGCCGCTTTTTTTTGTCCTCCCGGCCCCCCAGGCACCCTGTTTTTGCTTTGGTCGGGCCAACGCAGTAACGTAAATATTTTTCAGCCAAGTGAAGAAAAATTAGCAACAATAAATTGAACGGAAGTTGCTGCTCAAATTGAAAGTACGAGCGGGGAAGTTGGGGGATGGCCAGGGATTCCCCGGAACAGGAACTTGGGAACTTGGGTATTGGGAACTGGGAGCTGGGAACTTGGGTAAGCCCGGGGGCGGCTCAGTCGGCGGTGGGCGTGGCATGTTTGTCTGTGGCTGCTACTGCGGCCATATGGTCAACATACACGAATAAGCGAATGCGAATGCGAATATGAATGTGAATGTGAATATATGTATGTGTAGGCTACGTGCCACTCGTTTTGTTTGAGTCCCAATCCTTCGCCTACTTTTCCTTAGCTCCTGACGACCGCCTTCTGTCTAGATTGAAATTCCAGACCAGCGCCAAGAAGGGGCGTGCCACGCCCACTGCCCAAGCACGGGAAGAAAAGTGAGGAATTATAAAATACTACCTTTAGACTACAGGTTTCATACAAATCCGTAAGGATAAATAAAATATATAACAAAATGTATTGCCTCTATGGCGTGAGAATAATATTTGAGTATCATAATCTCCAATCCTAACTTTTTTATAATTAGATTAGAATTCTTATCGATGTCCAAAAAAACAATCAAATATTTCAGGGTAAACTACCAAAAACTGATTTTGATATAGATGAACTCGATGGTTTTTATTATGTTCTTAAAAATAAAGAGAAAATTAAATCTATTATGGATTTGTATAATCTCAACATCAAAAGTATAAATCATCCATCTAGAAGGGGTTTCTCCACTTGGGAGTTTTCTTCACTTAAGATTTTAGTGATACAATCTTGGCTAAAAGAAATCCCTACACATTATCCAGCTCCAGTTCGTTTCTCTACCTGTAAGGATGTGTGGTGGCGGAACATTTAAGCTCCGACCGCAGGCTGAAGGACGAAAACGGGACAGAGGTTGCATACAGATTTTCAATTTCCATATCGTGTTGCCTGTCTGCAGCCTGCAGCACTTTGTTGCTGCCTGCTTTTCCATAGCTTTTCCAATGCCTTTCCCCCGGCCTTTTCCTTTCGGCAATTTCCGCTGCAAGTGCTGAAACAAAGGAAAACCAAACATAACAACGCAGCGGCAAAACTAAACGTAACTACAACAACCGCAATAACAAGAAACAAAACAATGAACGAACAATGAAACGACGAATGAATGAGTGAATTGAGTGAGTGGGTGAGTGAGTGGGGAGTAGCAGGCGGCCAGAGTGTCACTTACCAATCGAAATCGTGCAAAGAAGAGCTTAAAATTACAATGGGATCTCCAAAAGTTATGATTATAAGAAATAAGACACTTGCTTGATAAATCAAACAATCAAAAATAAATTTTTTTATTTTTAAAAATAAATAACTTAAAAATTCACGTTTTTGGTATTTATCTCATTCAGTTTTTTCTGCAGTTTGAACTAGAGCTTGAAAATGATCGATTTTTGGCAGTATCGATATTTTCGATACTCTATCGTTATCGTTTCGATAATATCGATTTTTTCAAAGACAAATTTAAAAAAAATGATAATAATTATGTTAATAACACGCATTATTAATATTATTATTAAAAAATCGCAGATAATTTTTTTAATTTTATTTTCCTGCTCTTATTGTTAAAATACAGTTTATTATGAACAAACTTTGAACACCGCAAAAAAAAAATAGATCTAGATTTCAGATCAGTTTTACCCATGCCAAATATGTCTAGATTTCAGATCAGTTTTACCCATGCCAAATCAGTAAGACAGTTCTACCTTTTGATTTGACCAGTTCACAACGATTTTTGATAGCACACACCTCACAACTGCCTTTAAAAAGTATAAATTTTTAAGTATCTAAAATGAGCGATAACGCCAATTTGGGCGGCCTGGTGCTGCAGATCCTTCGAGTGGCTGGGAAGCCCCTTACCGCCGGCCAGATAGTCCGCACCATGAAGAAGAGTCTGGGAAAGCGCCTCAAAAGAGCGCAGATCGATAAGATTTTGATTAATGGCGTTAGTTGGGGCTACATAACCAAGGCTAACTTCCTCTACTCCTATCCTAAAGTCGGACCGAAGGTGTGCATGCCCTCGATGGACAGCCTAGTTCCCTCGATGGGGAACCACAAGTTCGACGTTGTCTCAGCCAGTAAAGGAAAATCCAATGAACAGTATTCCAGTGCCATGAACAAATGTTTCGATTCGGATGACATACCAAGTACATCCCACAAGGCGTTGACCATGAAAGCGAACGGGTTCTTCAAGGCCATCCAATCGAAAGACGAGACCATCGATGTGCAGTTTGTGCCCATGGAAGTGGACAATGGTGACAAAAGGACCCTTGAGCAGATGATGCTGGATGATGCTGAGTCCTGTGGGAATTTGCTGCTGACGAAAAAGATGGCCCACACAGACCTGATGGACGCAACGTCTTAAACCTGGCATTGACATGATTCTACATTGATGAAACCCTATGATCTTACTAATCCTCCGACTACTAAACTGAAAAAATTAACCGTATAAATTTGTATTTATTTGGATATTGTCTAAAGATTTTTTATAATATATTTTGGCACACATAAAAATATAAAGTTTTTAATTATATTTTTCCTGTATATGAACTGGGTGCCAAAAGGAATTCTTGAGATTCTTAAAATTTCCAATATGATTTCTAATGCTGACCTGAAGAAATGATTGGGTATTATATTATATTACTTTAAACAATTTTTTATAAAATATTTCTCATTCAAAAATTATAAAATATTTATATATATTTCTTAGGGGATTGAGGATTAAATATATATTTTAGGATACTATATAATATTACTTCTAAAGCTTTTAATCAGATATTTTGGAACTCATTAAAATATTACAAAATATTTTAATCTATTTTAATTCTATATGATCTAGGAAAATCATAAAATTCTCGAAATTACTTATAGGATTATCTCTTGTTTTGTATTTTTAGGTGGTGAGGATGTCGCCAGCTGAGCAGCTTCGCTTGGTCGGAGGATCGGACGCCTACCAGTTGGCGGCGAGCACTGGAGGCGGCGGCGGCGTTGGAGGAGGAGTCGGAATTGGACCTAGAGGCGGTGGATCCGGAGGAGATGCTGTCGGCGATGAGAAGATGAACGATGTGCACGACAAGTATGCGACGGCATTGTCCCACTTCCTGGACCTGCATTCCAATGGGACGGTGGACATGGAGCGGCTGAGCGGTCCGATCCTTAAGTCGAGCATCAAATCGGTCTACTGGCTGTTCCTCATGCAGTACGCAGCCCTCGCCCTGCTGGGCGTCGTCCTGAACGTGATCATTGTGGTGTACATCATGTACCACCGACTGTACAAGGATGTGACCCATGCGTTCATCATCAACCTGGCGCTCTGCCACTTCGTCCAGTGCGCCCTCGTCCTGCCCGTCTCCCTGATGGTCATGCTCATCGAGAACTGGATCTTTGGCCAGTTCCTGTGCTTCTTTCTGCCCATGCTGCAGGTGAGTGATGACAAAAAAGATGAGTAAAATATTTAATGGGAATCATATTGAATTACTTCATTTAATTTTAAAATAATTTAAATATTAGTTCGTCAATTTAATTTTAAAATAATTTAAATATTAGTTACTTTAATTTAATACAAAATGTTTTTATATTCAATCATTTTTTAAAAGGTTTACCATTTTTAAATGTATAAATCCAGCAATGGATAAAAATTAAAGGGAAAATAGTAATTTGGAAAATGGAATAAAATTATATTTACTACATTTTATTTGATGGTGATGCCTTTTAAAAATAACTGGTTGATTTATATATTTGAAATATATTTAAATTAAATCAACATTGAAATATTTAATTCCTTAAGATATGAATTACATGATTTAATTAAAATATATTTCAAATATTAGTTACTTTTATTGAACATAAAAACATTTTCATATTAAACTCAAAGTTTAAAATCCTTAGCTTAAACTAAATTATTCTATTTAACATTTCCATATTTAAAATGTGTAAAATCGACTTCAAAATATTATAATTGTATTGCAGATTAAATTAATAGATTCGCTAAGATTTAAAAATTAAATAGTAGATTTTACGATTCGTACAGTTATAGGTATAGGTTAACCATGCAGTCTTCAGAAAGCATTTTTGGCACACCTAACCAAGCCATTGTGGCCTCAGTCCTGTCAGCCCCTGTATTCCCTGGCAATCAGTGTTAACTACAGCTCGATGCTATATTTATCCCATTTGGTGTGTGCTGTGTGTGCTGAGAAGATGGCATCCGGTTGCGCTCGATTGAGCATCGCCTGCTGCTGGCTGGTGTCCTTTAACACAATATCCCAATACCGCGTGCTGGCCGCCCCAACTCATTATGGAAGCCACCGTGTGATTGACACATACTGGGGGTTTGGGAGTCAGAAATCAGAAATCAGCAGCAAATAGAATCGTATACTTTCATTCGATTTGATTCGCCTCCGTCTGTCACTTTGCGCCTCTTTTGTGCGGCGAAAACAAATGCGACCAGCGGAAACGCAGGACCCGGCGTTCTGTTGAGGATGTGGATGTGGATTTTGGAAGGGGGAAGGACAGGATCCGGGACAAACCTACTGGCAATTCGATTAGGCCCGCCGTCCGTAGAGCAGACAAATGATTACATTTACAACCTTGACGCTGCAGGAGATTCTATTACGGAGCAAAACGGCATGGGAATGGGTAGTCAGGGAGTCAGGGAGTCGGGTAGTCGGTAGTCGGAACGGGATATGATTCGATTTGATTGCTATCACAAAGGGCGACAAATAGCTGGCGCACACAAACACACATTTATCACTGCATAGTCACGTGTGCTTATGTGGGTGAGCTCCTGTTCCTGTTCCTTTTCCTGTTTCCTTTCCCCTTCCTGATCCTGGGTTAGAGCCCCAGCCCATCTCCGCCTAATGGAATGATTGATGGATGAGAATGAGGAAAAGCATTCGCTGGGTATGCAGACTGAGCTGCCACAAATCTGACAAGTAGCGTTAAATCTGCTTCTTAAAGACCTCAAATCTATAGTTCCAGCTTTCTCCAGAGGATTTAAAAAAAAGAAACACTTACTTCTGATTAATACATATTTACATTTCTGATAAATAAATTAAATGTGTAAATTAAATGGTCAGCGTTGCCAGACTGCGGTCACGCTTTTACAAATTATACGACTATTTATGAACAGAAAACAATATGATTATACATATAGTAGAAAAAAGAAAGAGGGCTCCGATTTTGCTTTAACATAAAACCCTTATTACTTTCTATAACTTGTATACCAATTTCCTTATTTTCCAAAATAAACTTTTGGTATTTATTCAACGAGTTGGCAGGCCATAACGCGATATTCGAATTGGAACTGCCAAGCATTTGCAACCATCTGGCAACGCTGACCTCTGACAGCTCATTTTGGCACGTGTTGGCAGTCCAGTCGTTGCAAGTTTAAAATATTACAAGCGAAAATTACTCCGTAATTTGTGAGTGGAAAAGTTAAAGGTGCTTAATACAGGCGGCCAGTGATTCGGGCCAAGGCAAAAATCCAATCAATCCGTTTTCCTCTCTGGCGAAACCGAATTTCTTCAGCAAATCGTGATTTTCCCGGCCGCGCGGCCTGTCAACGTGCGCGCATGCGCGAAGAGCTCCCTGCGAGTTTTTCCAAGAATTCACTTTAGGAACTTATTTCTTGGAATTTCGTTGCCTTTTCACCAACAAAAATGGTAAGCAGTGGCGAAGGACAAAATGCTCAGACAATTTAGATTGCTTTTTGATTCTTCGTAAATATCTTTCAGTCGAAGCGCATTGAAGCGAATGGGATTTCCAAGAAAAAGTATAACCTGCGCAACTGGAGGCATATTCCCCGGAAAACCGCTCCACTGCCAGAGCCCACTATGAGTGATGAGATAATATACATTTCGGATGACGATGAAGATTCAAATAAGCCAAGCTGCTCGCATCAATCATCGATTGATGAGAAATCCAAGGACAGCGGTCCACCAAATTTGAGTCAGAACATCCAACAGTCTGCCGGAAATGACCAATATCCAAATCCCCAGACAAATGCAAGGCTGGCACACAACGCTTTCCTGGACCAATTCCGCTCCAACTGGAATCGCACCTTGAACGAGACCAAGGATATTGTTTTCCCGGCGAATGGAAACAACAACGCACTCCAAGAGAAACTAAATGAGCTGTCATTCTCCTCGATCTACAATGAATTGCCGTCGTGTAGCAAGGATTCGATTTTCAAGGAGAGCAACAAGGAAAACTATCCAATAGGGGTCGCCAATACGTCGGGGTTCCATCAGGCAGATCCAATGTGGAGCTACGATTATCTTAATTCGAAGCCCCCAGAAAGGAGCGAGGCTACCAAGCTTGAGGATATCCTCTCAAGTGAGGCTACCAAGCTCGAAGATATCCTCTCAAGTGAGGCTACAGCAAATCCAGTGAATCCAGAGTGGAACGTGGCTTATCCGTATGTCCAGGTGGAAAATAAGGATCAGATTCCGCCTGAAATTTGGCACAAGGACAATCTATGCGAACACTCCGTGTCCCAGTTCAAGAATCCAGAGGATTTTTCAAGCTCCGAAGATTTCAAGGCCGAAATGCAGCGTTTTCAGGACATCGAGGCGATTTGCATGCGATTGAGGGGCATCGAAGTGCCAGATGATGTGGGCATTGTGCAGGGGCCCGTCACCTTGGACGACGTCTTTGAAGTTTTGGGTATTGAGGAGGAGCAGCCGAAGCCACAAGAACCCGTTGCTGGGGCACCAGCCGCATCCCCTGATGGTATGAAAGCTATGGAACCCAAGGATGAAGAGGATCCCGAAGCCTATGGCAGTATTTTTGAATATCTGGGTCTAGGAGCAGTCGTCCCACCACCGAGAGTAGTCCTGACCGGAAAGGAGGATGCGTTAACGGACTGGACAGATTCGGACGACGAGACGACCGATCCGCCCATGGATGGGATAGCTCATACGGTGGCCGAGTCTGAAGACGAGGAAGTGGAAGTGGTGGAGCTCATTGATGTGGAGGAGTTCATAGATGTTGTGAACGTGGACAAGCCGGAGACGGCGAACTTGCAGGCGGAGAACTTGGCTCACAAAGAGCAGACCGATGAGGAGGAGGAGTCCGTCAACGATTCGGGTTCCGATTGGTCAATGGAAAACGAGGAAAAGGATTTGGACTCGGAATCCGACGGGGAATAAATGTATATCTTAAAATAACTAAATAAAAGTTCGATGTTAGCCTTTGAGAAACTTAAATTTGGTTAATGAATGATGTGGTGTAATTGGTGGATTTTTACAGGAAATCATGTGAAAGAAATTAATCTTGATAAATAATAAAATATTTATATGTATATATTGGATTATATTGGACTTTCTAGGATTTACTAGGCAAAATCGCTCGATTAACTAATTATTTATAGATTTATTTGATAGAGAGTTTCTTGAAAATTGTAATAAGTTTGTAATTTTTGGTAATATCCCCGCAGGACATACCGCTGCACGTGGCGATGATCTCGCACATCCTGATCGCCTGGGACCGGATGCGTTGGCTAAACGATCCGCTGAAGGCCCGCCTGCCAGGATTCGTCTGCTGCTGCGCCACCTGGCTGACCGGAATGGTGATTGCCCTGCCCTACCCCATCTATACCAACTACGTGGAGCTGGGGGTGAGTACTAAGCACTTGTTACTTTATTAAAAATAAAAATGAAAATGAAAATCAGGGAACTCAGCCTGGTTGCCAGGGGAGAGGGCTGATCAAAAGGCTCTAAGCGAAGCGCACTAGACCGGAAAAGCGGCGCGGAATCTCCCATATGGCATTCCGTATGAGCATCGAGTGACAGATTCCCGGGAATCGAGGCCTGGGCTTCCCTTCAACTCACCTGGCTGGGCTGGGCTGGGAAATTCACAGACAGCCATTGGGGCCCAGTTTCCCATTTCTAGAACAAGTTCCTCGCCCAAGTTTCGTTAACATCGCCTGTCAACGGGCTTCTCTGCCTGCATTTTGTTGCCAAAATATTTGACTTCCCTTTTTCCGCCCCCTCTTAAGTTCGACCACAACAGCAACGAGAGACATAAATATTTATGGGCCATAAAGTGTTGCAACTTTCTGATACACTCCTTCGCCTCCTTGTCACCTCTTTGGGCGTGGTCCACGTGGGTGTGGGTGGGTTTGTGGGTCCATCCCTGGGCTGGCATTGTGTCAAATCATCACTTGCATATATAATATGTATGGCATCCCCACCCCGCACAGCCTGCATATTTGTGAGCAGAATTTACCGAAAGTGAGCCAGGAAATGCCGGAAAAGCCACCGTTCTAAAATCAGGCATCAAATTCTTGTTTTCAGATAGTTTCATTTCTCTTTGAATTGCATGCATATAAATAGACTTTGAAATTTCGAATTTAATTTGTTTACGAAACGTCGAAATACTTTCATTTTATAAGGATCCTCTAATAGTATAATTTATATTTTTTACATATTTTATGAAAACTTGATTCATTTATGTTTATGCTTTTCGGAGCTTGTAAACTTTCTCTAGGCACTTAAAAAATTATTCGCCCTGAATTTTAGAAATTCGCTTCACTGGCGATTTTTTTCTTAAAATAAAACAAATTTTCTACTGGTAAACAAAATTTTCTTCCAATTAATCAACATTTTATAATTATAAAATTTTTTCCTGAAATGTAGAAAAAATTCGCCAATGAAACAAATTTCTAAAATTCAGAGCGAATAATTTTTTGAGTGGAGAATGACAGATTTATAACAGAAACAGTTAATTTGTATTATTATTAGTATTTTAGTTGTTGAAATTTTGAATTATATATATTTTATAAAAACTTGATTAATTTATGTTTGTGCTTTTCAGCACTTAGAAAATTACAGAGGTATAACAGAAACAGTTAATTAGCATTATTATGGTATTCGAATTTTTTGTATTTTATTTATCCAAGAATGTATATTTAATATTTTTTTTTATTCATTTATGTTTATGCTTTTCAGAGCTTGTAAACTTTCCTTAGAAAATGACAGAGTTTCAAGATAAACAGTTCCTTCGCTTTATTTCACCATTTTATTATCCTTCATTAAAGAATTTATAAGTTAACTGCTTAACGCCCATCAAATACCAATACTCGACTCGACTCTCATTTATTTGATGTCATGAATTACCAAGTATTATTATGCTTATTTATGGCCGTGAATCCTCCGTCCCATTAGGCCGATCGTTTCTGCAAATGGTGAGCCGAACCTTTGAGCTGTGGCCCACATTCCCATGAGTTGATTGAACCTTTGCCGGCAATTTGGTGTAATTTATTTGGCAATTCACTGACCACAAAAAACCTGTCACTGCGAGTGGGGCAACAAGTGGAGCATTGGCGTTGGGTTATCCTCCAGAGGACCTGCCTCCAAATGCCGAAATATATACTATACGTAGGCCCAGTCGCCTGTCAATAATTTCATTAATTCAATATTTGCGTATAATTTGATGGCTCCTCTCCAAGGCAACTCTGTTGGAAACTCCCTGGCGAAGCGGGGCTTATTATCTCAAAAGGGGGCTCGCCTGTTTGTCTGCCGTCTCCGCTGACACGCCCACCCCCCAAAACCCGCCCCTCTGTTTGCCTCAATTTATGAATATTTTAGCATTCTATTACGGCGACACAGGAGCTTGTCTGGCCCCCCAAAAAAGAAAAAAAAAGAAGAGAAAATATGGGTGTATAAACAATTCCATGTGGACTCTGATTGCCAATTCACAATTTGGCAAACAATCCTCCACCTCGGCGAACGCTCCTCCGTTTAATAAGCAAAAGTTTCCCATAGTTTTCATCCCGAAAAATCCCAGCCAAAAGTCAAACACTAAAATGAATTGCTCCGGCGGCCAGGTTCAGATGAGTTCAGGCTTGGGTTCCTCCTTCTCCAACTCTGTGCGATGGGTCGCCTCCGATTTGCGATTTTCAGATTTCCACATTTTCAGGTGCGGGTAATAAGCGATTTCATAACTGGCCGGCCAGCGAAAAGTTTTCCGTTTGTTTTTGTGTGTTTGGCCTGGAAAAGTGTCAGAAACTTTTTCCACACAAAACAAATTGAAAATTTTCCATATTCCTACGCATGCCCCTCGTGGCTACCTTTGGCTACCTGGTTTCCCTTTGTGCGGCGGCAAATTGATTTTTTAAGTTGTGTGTCCCCAAAAAACAAATCGGTATGGAAAAATACAGAAAAATACAAAAGTCCCTTTACCTTTACCTCCATCAAGTTGGAGGTCCTGTCGCCTGCTCCTACCGCTCACCGCGCCAGCGAGGGACCACAAGGAATAGGAATGGTCATGGGTCATTCCACGTTACCAACTTATCTGCTCTGCGGCTAGCCACATAATCCTAGTAGTTTTCAATTGAATTTTCGAACTCAATGAGCTGAGAAATACGCCTGATCCATTGTCGTTGATTTGTTTTTCAATTTTAATTGTAATTGTGTGCAAATTTGTTGACTACTTTAGTCCGATTCCTTCTTTTGCTCTTTGAAAAGTTTGTCCATCTTTAGAAATCTCCATTTAATTGTAAAGTAAAAGTTGGAAAGTGTGTAACTATTACTAATCAATCGGTATTTACCATGCATACTGGTAAAGTTGATATTTAATAATTTTTTTCCCCGATTTCTCTCTCTTGGAGATTCTTTGATTAATTTAAAATATTATGTTTCTTATTATAATTTGATATACTGAGTTCGCTTTAATAGTTTTATTATTATGTTTAAAGATGTAACATTCTGTAGATTAAAAAGCCAACAGCAGTTTTTACAAACTACATAAAATAGATGACTTTAAACGGTCTTCAAATTGTTATATGTTATGGAAAGTTGAACTAGCCACTTGGATTACAAGTTGAGAATCGCTGGGGACATTTATGACATGGTTTTGCTGCAGTTTAAAGTTGGTACATTTTAAGTTTGTTTTCCTAGCCGTTCGTTATGTATATTTTCGAACAGCTTTGCGCTGCGAGTCCTTTTGCGAGAGGACAGGGGATTGTGATTGGCGTAGGAGAAAGTTGAGTGCCCCGAAGTTGCCTTCCCCTTCAACTGGCTTAAATCGTTGTGTATGCAAAGAACACGCCTTTGTTTCGTCCCGCCCAAGCCCCCACTTTCCCCTCTACTTTCTATTTGGCCCGCTCTGCGGCTACAGTTTATTTATGTTTACTGTTCAGTTGTTGCTGCCCCATCCCCCATCTCCCAGCCATCCCATCCCGCTGCCTCGTTGCGGATATCCGGTTGCCGGCGTTGACTTTGGCACGCGGCGTCTCCTAATCCCCCCCAGCAACCAACCCACCTACAACCGCCCCCCTCCTTTTTGGTATTACCAACAGAACTTGGCCGGATATGCGCCTGCAAAACGAAAACGAAATTACGCCAAGGGGCTAAGGGGCAGAGAATTCAAGTCACTGCGCAAAAGAAACGGCTAAAGTAAACATTATCAAGTCTACAAAGGATTTCGGGCGGGATTGGGCTAGGACCAGCTAGCAACTGGGATAGCACTCTCAATAGATTCCCTCAACCAAAAACGAAACGATTATGGGATAGTTAAGATCAAAGAGATCATTACTTGGGTGGCCTTGGCATCTCTCAATTTTCTAAAACTATTTAAAAAAATATTTATAATTTTCTTATAATTTGGAATATTTATTTTAAATGTTTTAAATTTAGTTTCTTATTATTATTATTTAAATAAGAAAGATATTTTACTTAAATACCCAAAAGGCTGTTCGAAAACTATTTATTAATATCTGAAATATTTATAATTTACTTTTAATTTGGTATTTAAAATATGATGCCTTTACCTCTTGAAAAGAAGTTTAATTTCTTGAGAAAAATAGTTGGTTTTGTGTTATATAAAAGGTTTCCATCTAGAATCTAGGATCTTGGGTCCTGGGAAACAAGGGCATCCAGAAGTTTATAGCTCGGCTCTCCCACTTCCCATTTGCCATTTTATCTGGCGCAGAAAGAAAAGAAACTTTAAATACAATCAACTGGCCCCATTTGCCTTGGCTTGGGGCTCGTTGTAACAATTTGTAAAAATTACACATGCACACAGTCTCGCCCACACTGAGAGAAAAGGAGGGAGGGGAAGCTAAGGGGGCGATGGGGCTCAAATGAGACTTCCGCTTGAAGCGGAAATCAAATGTTTCTTTGGCCTGGCCTGGCTTGGCTTGGTCCACCATTGGCTCTTGGGTCTTCGTTCTCATCTTCGTCATTATTGCACATTATGACTGTAACTTTGTTAGCAGGGGGAGATATTATCCCTTTTCCGGGGCCTCGGAACTCGGAATCCTTGGCTGCGTGTGTGGGGCTTATTAAATTGCCATTTCCCAGGTCCAAGTACAAGTCCAATGCAAATTGCTCCATTGTCAGTGTAAATTAGTTGATGTGTCCTGGGATCGAAGGATTGCCATTCCCCAATGGCAGCTTCATACTCTATATACTCTACGTACATTGAGCAATTTCAAAGTTTATCAGCAAATGGAAGCTACAAAACTTTGACACTTCAGCATCCATCAATCCATCATTTTACACATGTCGTGTGGCTGCCATCAAGGACTCGACACTGACCGCAAGTAACCGAGAAATTCGCACTCGACAGACTGCAGTTATAAGATTGCTCTTGAATTCCTAGATTTTCACTTGAAACTCTAAGCAAGCTGCTTAATAAGGATACTTTCTTGGTAGCTGAAATTCAAGTAGGGAAATAATTTTAATTAGGTTTTATATGATCTCTTATCATCGAAATTTAACCAATTTTGGCCAAGTTACAGCAAAAAACAAAAAGAAAAAATTCATAGTTTTTCCATACAAAATAATTCGTTTGTTTTGCTGAAACAATGGAAGTATAGACTCAAATTTGGATTGTTATACCTTTCTGAGCTCGTTATTAAATTTCCAATCGATTGACATTCAAACTGGGGCATTTTATTTTTTTGCCATTTTTCGTGAAAAATCATGATGTACCCCCTTATAAAAAAAATTAAAATTGGCGAAAATTTTATTTTATTAACATCACACGGAAAGTGTCATGGATTTATTTATTATTTTGTTATCTGTTCAAAACAGTATGTATTTTTGGTGTAAGACCATTTTTGGCCAAGTTACAGCAAAAAAACAAGAAGGAAAAATTTATATTTTTGCCAAAAACCCAGATCCCAAATTTTCTACAAAAAAAAAATTGATCTTTTGGCCGAAACAATGGAAATATTGATCCAAATATGGATTGTCATACCTTTCTGAGCTCGTTATTAAATTTCTAATCGATTGACATTTAAAACTGGACATATTATTTTTTGACCATTTTTCGTAAAAAATTATGATGTAACCCCTGATAAAAAAAATTAAAAATGGCAAACATTTTATTTTATTAAGATCACGCGGAAAGTGTCATGGATTTATTTATTATTTTGTTATCTGTTCAAAACAGTATGTATTTTTAATGTAAGACCATTTTTGGCCCAGTTTCAGCAAAAAAAAATGGGAAGGAAAAATTTATATTTTTGCCAAAAACCCAGTTCCTGAATTTTCCACGAAAAAATAATTCGTTTTTTGTCTGAAACTATTGAACCAAATTTTCTTTTTTTTCTTTCTGAACTCGTTATTAAATTTTTAATTTTTCGTAAAAAAATCATGATGTAACCCCTTATTTCACTTTCGTATATAGTTCTTTTCACTTGGCCTTTTGAGGAGGGTCAACTGTTGGGTAAAGAGTTCCTGAGAAGCCTTCAAGACGGCTACCCTCTAAGTGTTCCCCCTCCCCCCATCTTCTGCTTTGTTGATTGGCATTTTCAATTATTAAGCAGGCAGACGTAAATTCATTTCCAGAGCAATTCACACTGAAAGCGAAGCCAAACACACAGTAAACACAGCAGGAGCTGTAGCAGTAGCAGTGCAGCATTACCCTTGCCAACGCCACCGCCCAAGGACACCTCCCTCCCCTTTTGGGGAGCACCTCACATGTTGGGGCATAAAATTCTTATTGGTGAATCGTGAGATTTGCACTGCAAGTGGCCAACCACTCCATGTTGATTCCCATTCCCATTCTCATTCGCATTTTCAGTTTCGTTTCCTTTCGTTTAACGGAATTTTAATGGCCAGCGATGATGTTGCCCATCGACGAGTCCTTCTCCTCCTGTTGCCATTGCAAATTGCGTGGCAATGGCCAGCCAGCCAGGATCAGTGAAGAAGGAGAAGGAGGGCAGGACTCTTTTATGCGTGCTGCAATCGCCCGTAAGGCAATCAATTTTTATCACCCCCCAAAGAACCACCCCCCATCCCCCCGAAAGAAGCAACAGCTGGCTTGGCAACTAATGACATTGATAATGGAAACGGGGTTCGGGGTTCTGGGCTTCTGGTTTTGGCTATGGGGTGTCAGGGGCTAACAAATGGCAAACGACTTTGACAAATTCCCAATGCAGAAAGCTGCTGAAAGCAGCCGTTCGCCGCTCCCTACCTTTCGCTTCCCTTCCCCTTTCTTCCCTTTCTCCTTTCACTGCAGAGTTCAGGTGATTCAGAGTTCAGGAGTGGTTCGTTCGATGCTCCAGCGAATTCCTGGTAAACGTTTTACATATTGTAAAATAACAATATCAACAAATTCAGCGAAAAGAAAGCGGCAAAGAGCAGACAGCAGACAGGATACATCTAGATGGAGTCAAGCGAGGGTAGTTCACTTACTTTGTTGGCAAAAAAATTTCAATAAATATTTCAAATACTAGAAATAATACCAGAAATAATACTAGAATAAATGTGGACATGTTTTTCAACTTTAAGACTTTCGATAATAACCTATGTTGTATATTTCACGGTTCTATTTTCAAATATTAAATGCGCCTATTTGGAAATTATACTATTGGAGATATTTTGCAATCAAACTTTGTTTATATCCTATATTCTCAATATATGTGATCCAATTTTTTCAAGGGATTAGAAACTCCTTGAGCCACCCTAGGACCAACTGAACCACCCTAAATTCCCCGAACCACTGGGGGATGTCAAAATTCTGCCTGCCAGAGGCCGTGAAATGGCAGCTCAAATTTCGTTATAATATTTATGCGAGTCCTGTGTTCATGTGTGTGTGTGGTGGGTGGTTGGTTGAGTGCCTGGGTGGTGCAGGGGGTGTATTGTTTCGTTGCCTAGTGCTCACTTTAAAGCCCCGCTTTGGATCTTCAAATTGTTGTGCGGTCGCATCAATCGGGCTCCCGCTCCTCTAAAAGGACTCGGCGCCCCGGTTAATGCCACTGTTATTGTGCGGTAAGCAGCTTAGGCCCCTAAATCACTTGCGAGACAAACGAGCCCGGGAGTCCGATGGTCAGACAGTCGAAAGTTCGGGGGTTATTAGTCGCCATTCACGCCCATCACCATCGCTTTCCCCCGGCATCGAAATTAGAATTCAACAAAGGCAACAAAAGTTTCAAGTGCCAAGCACTCGTAACAAGGTTAAGAGTATGTGATTCTTTCTTTTTTTATTTAGATATTTTTTTATTTTTTTTGGCAATTGTATTCTCATATTCCCAGCCAAGGTACAATGTACTTATATTTGTGTATATATTTACACAAAGTGGATATTTTCTGTTTGCCAGTCGGTCGGCCTTCCATTGTTGTTATGCGCATAAGCATAAAATATTAATAGCATCAAATGCAAGTTGAAGATGGGGGTGGTAACTTTGGAAATGGAAATAAACACGCATAAAAATGAAGTGGAATGAGCTCTCAAGCAGGCAATCCAAAGTCTTGACTAAATTTCCAACTGATTTCCCCGATTTTTTCTAGCTATCTTTGGCCAATCCTTGTGGATCCCTCCGATCGGACAGCGCTTTTCGCCCCAAACTACCGCACTGCCATGTCCTTTTTCACGCTTTCCACTTCGTTTGCATTTTCCTGTGTCACTCGGAACAAGTGAAAAAATAAAAATGGGGAAAGGGGGTGGGGCGATATCAAAACCAAAGTCTGGAGCTCTGCCTACATCCTCGTGGCTGTGCACTAGGAGAAAAAATCAGTGACTACTACTTATAATTTTAAAACAATTTTAAAGATAAGTTTTTAAAATTTTTTCTAGTTCTGTTGTTTTAACCTTCAGTGTTGGTTATTTTTGTATGTTTTGTTTTTTTAAATGTATTATGTATAATATTATAATATAATACAGGTTTTCATGCAGATTCCAGTGCTGGTGACTAAAACTTTAACTTTGTAGGTTAAGAAACAATTTTGGTTCTTTTTAAATATGTTTGTTTTTTAAATTAATTTTAATTAATTAATTTTGAAAATTTAGAATAGTTTTTCTAAATATATAAACATAAAAAACCGAAAACTTTTGTGTGGCGATAAACTTTAATTTTAGGCAAAGCGAAAACGAAAAATAAGAAAATACGTGTGGTCGATCTAAATCAATTTCAACGAATGCCCGACTATATTTTAACAAAGTTCTTAGAGCCTAGCTTAACGACGGTTGACGAAGACGGGGCGAATTCGCAGAGAGCGAGAGAGACCTTTATTGTGCACCCGCCTTCGTCCTAAACTAACTTACACTAAACTTCAAACTTCAAGTAAATTCAAATCTCGCAACACCGGCCCCGTTGAACGCTTCAGGCTTCAACAAATGGGAAGCGGCGCCAATTTATGGATGGCTCGCCGAAAAACGCCTCCTGCGCCCGTCCTAACGTCGACGACCCTGACCATGCCGTCCTCCCCTGCGTGCCTGGCGATGATTCTCCCCAGGAGCCATTGTTGGGGCGGAAGGTTGTCCTCGGCCACGACGACGAGATCTCCCTCGCTGATGTTCGGCTGCTCCTGGTGCCACTTGCCCCGAATTTGTAGGCCCAGGACATATTCCCGGGACCATCGCCGCCAGAACATTTGCCTGACTGACGAGACAAGCCGCCATCGCCGTAAGCAGCTGAGACCCTCCTGGTCCGGGGTCCGGAGTGCTGGTGTGGCGAGCAGCGGCCCGCCTGTCAGCAGGTGCCCGGGAGTTAGCGCCTCTCCGTCGCTTGGGTCCTGGCTGATCGCTCCGAGCGGGCGCGAGTTCATCACCGCCTCGATTCCCACGAGCACTGTCGCCAGCTCTTCTGCGCTTAGGAGCGCGCTGCCCACCGCCCGTAGGAGTAGGTTCTTGGCAGTTTTGACACCTGCCTCCCATAGTCCGCCCATGTGCGGAGCCCGAGGCGGTGTGAACGCAAACTCGCATCCGCTTCTTGATGCGAATTCGCGTATCGCGTCGGCTTCCTCCTCGATCCGCTCTCGAAGGGCCTGGAAGTGGCGACTGGCTCCGACGAAGTTCGTCCCGTTGTCGCAATGGACGACTTGGGGACATCCTCGGCGCCCAACGAACCTTTGAAAAGCCAATAAAAAGGAATCTGTGGTTAAATCTGAAACAACTTCTAGATGAACCGCCTTGGACGCGAAACAAACAAAGAGCGCAATGTAGGACTTATACGGAGGCCTACCACGAATTTTCAGTGTTGTATAGACAGGGCCACAAAAATCAACGCCACATATAGCAAATGGGCGGAGAGCACGGAGACGATCTGCGGGTAAATTTCCCATAATTTGTGTCATCAGTCGAGGCTTGCACTTGAAGCAGCGGATACATGATCGAACTGTCTGACTGCAGACCTCCTGAGCGTTTACGATCCAAATTCGCTGTCGAAGGAGACTCACAAGTGCTCGTGGACCAACATGAAAATTAGAATGGTGCAGATGCCGGACATAGCTCTGCACAAATTGGGAGCGTTTCGTCAACAACAATGGAAACTTGGCATCGTATGATATAGGAGCGTTAGCTAGTCGCCCCCCAACTCGCAACAACGAAAAGTGACACCAAGTCCCCTTTTCTTCATGAATGAATGGATTCAATCGCTGAAGACTTGGGCCAACTCTGGAGCCTTTACGGACTTTTTCCCTTTCTTCGTGATACTCGTGTTTTTGTAATACCTCGACAATTTTTAAAAAGGCTTCATTATATTCAGTGGGTGACAAAGTTTTTTCAAATACTTTACTTTTGTCTTTGCATTTTCTAATGAAGCGGAACATATAAACGAATACCCTAAGCAGTTTAAGGTGTGACGAAAATCCCTCGATGACATCTACCAAGTCCGAATTTTGTACAGCAGCGGTCAGCCCGACCACAGTCTTCCTCGATTCTTGCAGTAGGACTTGTTCATCTAGGTCAAAGTGTGCATTTTGGGGCCAGTTTTCTTCTCCTTCCGTTAGATACGCTGGTCCAGTAAACCATATCGACTGTATGATTTCGTCGACGTCACAACCTCTTGATACGATATCTGCTGGGTTCTGTTTCGTGGGGACATGCCGCCATGTAGCTTCACCTGACCACTCTTGAATCTCCGCAACTCTATTCGATACAAATGTGGACAACGAAGACGGATGAGACCGGATCCAATGAAGCGTAACTTCAGAGTCCGACCAATAAACAATTTGTTCGATAGGTACCTTTAATAGGGGCTTGATTCTGTGACAGAGATCTGCGAGAAGGTGAGCGGCACATAACTCAAGTCTTGGAAGAGTCTTAGTCTTGAGCGGCGCTACTTTTGACTTTGACGTCAACAAGGATACTTTATAACCTTCTGCAGTTTTGCTACGAATGTAGACGCAAGCTCCGTAAGCTCTTAAGGATGCGTCGGCAAAGGCATGTAATTGGACCGGTGACATCGGATCGGTATGCACAAACCGAGGAATTGATATTTCTTCTAAATTAGACAGTGTATTTTTTATCATATTCCATTCTGTTTCCAAATGCATTGGAATCGACTCATCCCAATCTAACTTATTGAGCCAGAGTTCCTGCAACAGGATCTTTCCTCTAATTACTATTGGACTTAATAAGCCGAGGGGGTCAAACAGCTTCGATGTCACCGATAGTATGTTCCGTTTTGTCGCTCGGAGACCCATGACAGCATTGTCAATTTGGAACTTAAAGGCATCTTCGTTGGGCAACCACGATATTCCTAACGCCTTTGTAGACTCTGAGTCCGAGATGGGTATGGATTTAGCTGTGCTCTCAGATGCGGTGACGTCAGGTGAGTTTGAAAACCACTTTGTCAATTCAAAACCTGCAGTTTGAAGAACCTGAGACACTTCAGACTTAATAGTCTTTAACTCCTCTACGCATGCAGCACCAGTTAACATGTCATCGACATAAAAGTCGGATCCAATAACTTCAGCAGCTCTAGGAAAAGAAAGTTTGGCAGACTCGCTTAACCTTTTTAAACACCGAATTGCCAGAAATGGGGCTGGTCCAGTCCCATATGTTACGGTGTTGAGCTTATATAATCTCAAGGACTCAGAGGGTCTCTTCTCCACACTATAAGTTGAAACTGCCTATCCGCTTCATTTACCATCACTTGGCGATACATTTTCTTTACATCGGCGGTCAAGGCGAACCTATGCAGCCGGAAGCGAAGTAGCGTTGAGTACAACTCATCTTGGATTGTCGGCCCAACCATCAAAATATCATTTAGAGAGATCTGAGTTGACGATTTACAAGAGGCATCGAAAACGACACGTAACTTGGTTGACGTACTTTGGGGTCTCAGAACGCATTGGTGTGGGATAACATAATGTGGAGCAGAAGGAATTTTATCTGTAGGAGACATATGACCTAAGGAAAGGTACTCTTCCATAAATTCTAAATACATTTTCTTCATGTCAGGGTCTCGAGACAACCTTCTTTCAAGCGACAAAAACCGCCGTTTTGCAACTTCAAAGGAGTTGCCCAACCCATTTGGATCAGATTTAAACGGCAGCCTTACTTCAAACCGACCTGATGGCAAAACCTGAGTAGTCTTCCGGTAGTGTTCTTCACATAACTTTTGCTCAGGCGACAGAATTTTCTTTAGAGATGGCATTTCTTCCAGTGACCAAAACTTCTGTAGTGTGCTGTCAATAGATACTAACAGCTCTTCACTACAACTAAAACTTTTCACAACTTCTGTAGGGGAAGATGCCTTATATCTTCCTGATACAACCCATCCTAGGAGGGTTTTCTGCAAAGTTGGAAAGTCGGGACCTTGTCTAATTTGTCCAACAGCTAATAATTCGAAAAAAGATTCTGCTCCTATTAACATATCTATTCTTTGTGGCTTGTAGAAATATGGGTCCGCTAAAGGTAGGTTCTTTGGAATTTTCCAGTCATTGATATTGACAGACTGGTCAGGATGGTATCCTGATATTGATTTTAAAATCCAAAAATCGAATGAGAACTCACTACCATTTATACGCGACTTCACCACTGTATGTACCTTTTTCTTAACTTGAGAATTGGACTCGCCAATACCAAGTAAGTTGATACACGACTCCTCTTTACGGATCTGTAAGCGGTGAGCAAGGTCCTCTGTTATAAAGTTAGTTTGGGACCCAGAGTCAAGAAGTGCTCGGGCCAAAATATATTCACCGTTTTTGGTTCGTACACTTACGATCGACGTGGCCAAAATCACCCTCTCCGATGATGTCGCATGCATAACATGTGACGTGGAAGGCTGATCTTGATTTAAAGGAGGAGTAAGAATCTCTTGGGGTGGTGGCAACGCTAAACTGTTCTCGGAAACTGTATATCTATGCAGTAAAACGTGATGCGAGCGTCCACAAACTCGACATTTGTTAAATTTGCATTTCGAGACAGTGTGACCCTTTCGCATACAATTGATGCATAATGAAGCAGATTTTACAAAGTCAAACCTTTGCATAACGGAAAGACGACCAAACGGACCACAGTTCGCTAGGATATGGTCGTCTGCATTGCAATAGCTACAACCTTGCTGGGATTTACTGTTGGACGAAGAACATGTAAATGAGCTACGATTATGTGGCTTGCTCGACGTAACTTTATCTAGCTTTGGTTTCGTCGATTCTTCAGCAGATAAATGCTGATATCTGCGATTTAACATTTTTTCAAAATCGGACCAAAGAGGTAATCTTTCATAATCTAACTGTTCTTCCCATTTTTGTTTGGTCACTGGGTCGACTCTGTTCAAGACGAGATAGATCAACATTGCATTTGAAATCTTGGTATCGTCTCCTATCGATAACAAAGAACCGTATATCGATGACACGGTATCGATAAGATTCCTTAGAGACGACGCAGACTGTTGCGATATTTTCGGAAGACTAAACAATGTTGAAATATTATTCATAAAAATTAAACATTCGTTATCATACACTTTTTTCAAGCTGACCAAAGCTTTCTCATAATTGCTCTCTGTAACTTGGTAGGCCTTGATAGTCCCCAAAGCTTCACCAGAAAGGCAAGAGATTAAGTGATTAAACTTTTCAATAACGGGAATGTTATCGTCTTGATGAACTAGAGTTTCAAAAAGGCTCATGAAATTTTTAAACTCCGAGTATTTGCCGCTGAATTTCGGCAATGCCAAATTCGGAAGTCGAGCTCGAGTTGGGACTACAGAAGCTGACCCAAGAGTTTTGGTATCGCTAGCTGTCTTCAAGGCCGAGATAAGCGACAATACTTTTGCCTTGGTTGTTATGGAAAGCTCTTCCAACTCTTCTCCAAACTCATCGCCATCATCTAAATCTTCTATCTTTTCTTGTAATTGATTTGCCTTGTTAATTACATCATTTAAATTTTCTAGCCTACATTTTAATTCGTCTTCCAGAATCGGAATCTGGCCGGCTTCTAGCCGATTATTTAATCGGCGGATGCTATTTACTGGCTTTTTGAGCTTGTTTTTAAGGTCAGCAAGAAGTTCAATACTTTTTGGCTTATCTGGACTCATTTTTTATATTAATTTAAATATATATAGGCCACGAAAAAATTATATATAAATAATTATGTAGAATAAATTATATCCAGCAACAATTTACTAAATTGAATAAATTTAATTTAAAGTATAAGTGATGAAAATAAATTTCGAAACAAAACAACGAGAGTTAATAATTTTTGTCTATAATTATTAAATTTGTTCGAAAAATGTTGTTACCAAATGTTGTATTATTCACAACAAAAGCGACGAAAATATTTAATTAAATCAAACCACGTAGTATCAAATTAATAGTGGTGACGGCAAATCAGTATACCCGACCGAATGCAGGGTAGCGCGTCACTTAACGGTCAGCTAATCGTCAGCGCGCCAAACCAAATCCTACAACAATAACAACTTTGCTAGCGGCGGACAAGCGAAAGCGAAAACGAAAAAATTCACCGCTGCAGCTGCTTGTATATGAGGGCCTATGTATTGGTTATGTATAGCGGCTGGGATGAATTTTCCCAACTATTAATTTTTCGAGTTTTAACACAATGTAGTGGGGGGGCGACAGTGATTGCAATAATTTTCGTAAGAAAACACAAATTAAATGTTGCATCCAAGGGCGGTTCAAATGGGTTATGTAATGTGTATGTGTATATGTGTATATGTATATAATAAATATAATATAAATTTTATTTATTTTTTCTGTATATGTGTAAGTTTGCAATTTTTCCTTTTTATTATAACTAATGCATGCACAACTAGCTCTACTATATCGATACGTCTGTGCCAAGAATTGAAAGCGAGGTGCAATTTTTCAGCACAAGACAAGAAACAAATAAATTGTTTTGTTAACAAACTCTAGCTTTCAATTTTTTGCACAAATACCTCGTGCCCCACGTTGGGCGCCATGAAAATTTAGAATAGTTTTTCTAAATATATAAACATAAAAAACCGAAAACTTTTGTGTGGCGATAAACTTTAATTTTAGGCAAAGCGAAAACGAAAAATAAGAAAATACGTGTGGTCGATCTAAATCAATTTCAACGAATGCCCGACTATATTTTAACAAAGTTCTTAGAGCCTAGCTTAACGACGGTTGACGAAGACGGGGCGAATTCGCAGAGAGCGAGAGAGACCTTTATTGTGCACCCGCCTTCGTCCTAAACTAACTTACACTAAACTTCAAACTTCAAGTAAATTCAAATCTCGCAACAAATTTTTTTTAGAAAAGTAGATATAAATATATGTAATATTTAAATAAAGTACACGTTTTCATAAAGATTCCAGTGCTGGTAACTAAAACTAACTTTGTAGGTTTCAAAAAATTTATTTTTTATATATTTAGGTTGTTTTTAATTACGTTTTTTTTGTAAATTAATTTTAATTAATTAATTTTTTTAGAAATGTCGATCTAATATATAATATTATAATGTAATACAGTTCTGGTGACTAAAACTAACTTTGTAGGTTTCAAAAAAAAATTTTTTTTTTATATATTATATTTAGGTTTTTTTTTAATTACTTAGTTTGTTCGTCTTTAAGTGATAGTAATAACATAAATATAAAAATTTAGAGGATTTACCATGAAATAATAGAAGATTTTTACTTTGCTAAACAGATATGGTATTTCGCATTTCCTTATTTCAGTGTCCTTATGGCCCCGTAGTCTTGTATGTTGTGTGTGCGTAAGCTCTTGTTTCTGTATGTTTTTGTGCACTTTACGACTTTAATTATGTAAGTACATAATTGTGTTATTATCGTAAGCTCGCAGAGCGCAACACATGCCCGTAACCGAGGCTCTGTGTCCGTGTCCGGGTTCGGGTCCTTGTCCGTGTCGGGGTCCTGGTCCTGGTCCTCCTCCTCCTCCTCCTCCTTCTCCTTGTGACCGTCTCCGGGGTCGTGATCCCCGTCCGGCGATTCAATGTGTGTTCTTGCTGTGACCTCGTCTGGCCGCTTGGCCAGCATTTTACGGCCATTAAGTCCGGCAGTGTCTTTTGGGGGCTCCCACCCAGCTTCCCACCCCCTTTTCCCTTTTTCCTTTTTTTTTCACCCTGCTTACCCAGCTTAAATCTATTCAATGGCCTAACCTTTGGGCTCTGCTGCTGTCCCACTGTTTACATTATAATCCCCCCCTCAAGCATTTCGTCGTCTGCTCATTGTTTTCTTATTATTTAAATTACGAAATTCTGATTTTAATTATGCATTGTTCCTTCCGCTGCTTCTTCGACCTTCCGCCATCCATTAGGAGCAATTTTCCCGAAAATTGGAAACTCCGATTATTGGTAGCTGCCTTCGCTTTAAACTGAATTTCCTCCCCGCCATTTTCCATTTTCCCCTCTTTCCAATTATTTTCTTTTAATTAAGATGTGAGCGTGTGTGTGTGTGTGTGTGTGTGTGTGCTGCCTCGTTTCGATTCAATTATCGCTTTGATAAATATATATTTAAATATGGCCAACATCTGAGGCAGCTGACAAACGAGAGTTTCTTCGATTTTTCCATTGCTTTGTTTCACTTTTTTTCAGCGTGGGTAACTGAAAGCCAAGGACATCAAATTTCAAAGGAAAATCTTCCAGTTGCCAACAAACTTGCCCAACAGGTGGAAAAGCTAGGTTCCAATGGTGGAGAAAATAGTTCGTGCTTTTCCTGATTCACTCAGAGAAATCAATATCCATCTCAATTTTTTTTTGGGAGGGGGAACCTCCAGCTTTTCTCGCTTTTCTCACTTTCTGTTAAATTATTATTAAGTGCTTTTCATTTCCAGCTTGCCATCATCCAATAACCAGAGCCAGAAAACCTATTCCTTGTGTTTGTTTGCGTTAACTTGAGGGGCAATTCGTCAAAGTCAAAATTGCGACAGTGGGAATGATAATACTTCTGCAGGCTGCAATTTGTTTTGGGGCAGGAGGAATGTGGTTTGCTTTGGTTGGCTTGCCTGCTGGCAGGACGGAAATAAATTGTTATTAATGTGCTTGCCTGTGGCTCGGCAGCTCGGCTGGTTACCGGGAATCCGAATACAGAATCCAGAAACCCCAACCCCGAATCCCCATTCCCCACCTTCCTCCTCGTCTACAGTCGATAAATTATTTGGCAACGCGCGCCAAATTGTAAATATCTTTATGCGGGGGCGCAAAAAAGCCCCAATAATGCGAGCCAATTTAATGGGCTGGCCACTTGTTGGATGCTTGGATGCTGGGATCCTGGGATGCCTGGATGCTTCAGCTTCTTCCCAGCCATAAAGTGTTTACGGCCAGCGCTCAAATTGATTTGTGCCCAGCACGAATCAAATCAATTGCATTAGTCGGTCGGGACTCCAGAGGTAATCATAACTGAAACGAAGGAGGAGGAGATCCTTTGACTTCCTTTGACGGCCATGGCCATAAAGCGGCAGGAGATGATGAGGATGTCCATAAAAAAAGTCCAGGCAAGCAGCAGGAGGACTATATGATTGCGACTCCATATCCAGCAGGAACCGCCAACCGTCGAGGCCATATAGCCATACAGCGAATCCTTCGCAGGACTCTCGCAAGACGCCCCCAGGACTCGTTAAATTGCGTGCAGCATCCGCCGATTCTCCGCCTTCTACTTCCACCTCCTTCCTCCTCCTCCTTTTCACAGCGGTTGGCCGCAACAGTGCACAGGAAGAAAAACAACACCCCCAAGAGCTCATCAAACTCATTAAAAAGTTTTCCAATTACCATAACTGAAAAATATTGACAAGAAATCTCTTGCATTTGCCCATTACCATTCAATAATTAAAATTATATTCTTTTGAGTTCTTAAAAAGGGAATATACATGTTATATAGATGGAATGAAGTTTAGTTAAAACTTAAAAACTAAAATCAACTACCGTTCAACTTCCATAACTCCGAGTCCAAGTCTTAAGTCAATATCCCATAACTCGAAGTCTCCATAACTCGAACTATTTTTGGTGTTTTTGTGAAATGGGAATGATAACAATGAGTTGTATAACTTTAAAAAGTCCTTTCTTTATAAATACCTATTATTATTATTTATTAATTAATATAACCAACTAAACTGAGCTATGTTTTATTAAATATTACATTTAAGTCATATTATATGTTTATTACAAAAATATTTGTAACTTTTTCAATCTCTTTTGAAGTTTTGGCTAAAATGTTGTAGAAGATTTGAACATACGAGTATTAGGTTAAAAAGTATATAACCCAAAAGAGCGGCAGTCCACGTAGTGACGAATCGCACTGTATTTAGCCACACAATTGATATAATATTATTCATAATACTGAAAAATCTACACTCAGGGAAAAAATCAAGTATTTCGTGCTTGAATCTAGCATTTTGAGTGTCAAAAGTGAGCCAAGCAACGAAAATCTAATCTTGAGAACAAAATACTGCTTTCAAGAACGAATTTTCAAGACAGAAAATACTTGATTTTAGTATGATTTAAGAACGCTTCTGTCTGAAATTAAGAATTAATTATTTTCAAATCTAGACATATTAATACTTGAAATAATTAAGTTTAATACAAAAAAATAGCCAGTTTAAATAAGTTTAATCAAAAATTAATTTAAGAATGGATTATTCTTAATTTCAGTACTTTTGTACTTAATTGAAGTACTTTTTGTACTCAATTTAATAATGCATAATTCTTAATTTAAGTAAATTTTAGTTAAATTGTTTTACTTAATATATTTTAACTTATTTTTCCTGTAAACATATTTTTAACGCAATTTATATTCAGAAAAAACTTTTAGTAATGATTTATGTGATAGTTAGGAAAACTCTTACCCCGACCTCGGTTTGAACCCGCGACCACCAGCTCTGCAGTCAGACGCCTTAACTAACTCGACCACGCACGCTTCTTAAAGTCCGTGGGCTAAAGAAGGCACATAAAGTCTCGACGAAAGGGCTAGCGTACAAGTTCAATTTATTTATATTTAAACAATTTATTAAAGGGTTTAAAAAGTAAAAAATAAAAAAAAATTTACAGATTTAAAAAAAAAACTTAAAAAAAAAAATAGAGGACTTGTTGCGGAGAGGAGTTGATGTCGGTACCTTTATTTACAAAATGTCATTGTTCTAACAGCTGCACCATCCTGGGAATTCGTTATTTCTGGTTGAATTTTTATATTTAAGAACGACTAATTCTTGTCTTAAGAACAAATGTTTTCAAAATTTCATGAACGACTCGGTATCGTCTTCTGATCTGGAATTAAGTTTGATTCAGTCTTCAAGTAAATACTTTTAACCTCAATTTAAGTACTCTTGTATCGAGCTTGAGAATAATTGTGCTTAATTGGCGTTTAAGTCCAAATTGTGCTCAAATTAAGAACTTTCAGTACGAAATGTTCTTGAAATTTTAAGTATGAATCGTTCTTAAATCAAGACTGATTTTGCTTGATTTTAGCACGGTGTTTTTTTCTGAGTGTATTAAAACTCTTTGAATTCTAGTGACTGCATTAAATTTGTATTGCCTAAAAAATTTTTACAAATAATAGTTAGTTTTTTCGAGACTGCCCTCGCTTTTTGTTCAGGTAAGCGAGCTGTGGCAGCTCCCTTTTTCTCCCAGTGAGCCCACCTCTTCGCCCCACAACCCCTCCTCTTTGGTGACTGTTGTCGTTTATTTGCATTTGACTGTGCGCAGTGGGCAAAGTATTCAAAACAGATTTGTTGGCCAGATTGTACAGCGCTAACAGTTCATTACCCAAATGACTGTGGGCCAAAAGGAGCTGAGAGGGCGGAGGGCGATGCGATTTGGTTGAAAAGGTTTTCATTACAATTTCGGGCACTCGCCGAATGGGAAACTTTTTCACAGCCTCCTCCCCTCGTTTTTTCCCCACCGATTGCGCTTTAGTTTGAGATTTGATTTAAAAGTTGGGGCCAAGTTTTAACCGCCTTGAATGTGGGAGGGGTGGAAACGCCTGCTGTCGAGGGAATTGCAAACTTTTTAATAGTTATTCATACAAAATCATTTACGAGTGCCCTGCTCCTCGTCGAGTGCCTCCATATGTGTGTGTGGAACATACATACATTTGTATATGAAAAGTAGGGGGGAAAATGCGACGCAGAAAATAAGGAAACTTCGGCAAGAGTTTGTTCGCCAGCACTTCTGGCGGAATAATTATGCACCACATAATGTGGCCCCATCCTCATCCTTATTCTCATCCAAACGGGAGCCGCTGGCCTTTGAGTTTCGCATCTGGCCGGTTGACCGATGATTCGCATGATTGATGAAGCCGTGCGGTGGTTCCGGGCCCCTCCAATCCTCCAATCCTTAAGGCTTAAGCCCACTCAGGATATCAAGGAGACCCACCTGAGATACGCGCCTGCCATCCTGCAGAGCAGTTAAATGAGAAAATAACTTGGATGCGGCCATAAATTCATTTCCGCCCTTTGTTTAATTTCCTTCGCTATCCGAAAAACTTTTCGCTACGCGCGAATTCATATGTAATTACAATTACGAACGACGTAATCTCAGTTGTTTCGTGGGGGAATGTGGATAGTGATGGGAAATGGGGATGGGGGATGGGGTGGGTGCTCGGGTCAGGGTCACGGTCGAGGTCGCTCGAAAGTGGCGCGAAAGTTGACTGTGTTACGTACACCTGATACTCGGGGTGGCGAAATCGGCGGACAAGTTGATTCAATTAAAGCTTTTCGCATGCCAATCGATAGTCGTCCAGACATCAAAGAACATTGTTTAGAGAACCTCACCCACCTGAGCCCACTTTTCTATAGACCGCGCTGTAATTATAAAATCAATAAAAATAGTTGTTCCCTTTTCCATTTCCATTTCCAATACCTAGTCACCAATTCGAAATGTCAGTCAATGAACTCGGTTCGAGTGTTCTGCTAACCCCGATTTTTAAAATGTAGCTTAACGATTGTTGGCTAAACGTTGGCTCCTTCAAAGGCTGAAAAGTCAAATCAATTATTTAGGCACTAGACTAAAGTGATTTTTTGATTTTAGTTCTTCGATGGAAACTGGGTCAGTCAACTAGAGGGAAGACAGGAACCACGACTAAGTGGTTTGCACCAAGGAATGATTATGTCTTTGAGGCAGAAAATAAATGGAGTCCTTTTAAATATTTTATAAAGTTCTTAGAAGTTCTACGGTTTGAAATATAAACTATATAATATTTAACATGAAATGTACACTACAGAAATCAGAGCAGGGACTGCAAATAAGTGTTACGAGTTTAAAAAAATTGAAGGAAAAACTGCGTCCAAATAATATGGGAAAAATAACACTTACTTAGGTTGGCTCGGCAAACGGGGAAAATATAAACCTTTTTTTTCTATTTTTATAATAAAAATTAAAAAAAAGTCTTATTTTTCAATTTGTGTTATAAAAGTTGAAAATAAGACTTATTTTTATTATTATTTTAATTATAAAAATTGAAAATAAGTTTTATTCTCCAGAGTTTATATTATTTAGTATTAAAAATTTCTAGTATCTGGTATTTCTAGTATTTAATTTTAATATCCAGTATTTTGCTTATTTTTGACAGATTTTTAAATATTCTATTATTTTATTTACAGAACTTAATACCAGAGCTATCGGGGATCGGATTGTGTATGGTTAACCTGATGGACGACATGCAGGAATATACCCGCGGGCTCTTCCTGCTAATGTGAGTGTTTCGCCCCCGGCCCAATCGGAATCCCCCTGATCCTCCGTTCCGATTCACAGGTACTGCGGTCCGGCCATCCTGCTGTCCTACCTGTACATCCGCACCTCGCAGGAGCTGCGTCCGCCCGACGGACCCTTCGCCGTGATGATGTACGAGCACCGCGCGGATGTGCGGATCCGCCAGAGGTGAGCATTCGCCGTGATTAAGCTGAAATATTAGGCCAGCTATGTGGCTATCTGCTATCTGCTAATTGGGCTGATTAATTCGGTGATTTGCCAATCAGAGGCGGCTGTCCAAGTAACCCGATTCGCAATCACTCAGCCGGCGGACCCGTGGACCAACCCCTTTGGCCACCGCTAATGAGCCGTCCTCCTTCCAGCGGCGTCTCCTTAACGAGTTCCAATTTCTTGAGTCGCTTTTTCTGCTCTCCCTTTTCCACTTGAAGGGGGGCGACTCTGCTCCTCCCTTTCATTACTTTAATTGAGAAGTTAATCAGATTAATCAGTAATAATCTTTTGTATTTATACAATTTTTTTTATGTTTATAAAATTATTTATTTTACAAATTGTAAATTGGAGGGTATAGGTTTTTATTTCTCAAACTTTTAAGAAAAGAAAAATTAAGAATACATTTTGAATGGGAAATAATCTTAAAAATAATTTAATGCATCATTTTACGGTTTAAATAAATGTAAAGTTAAGTGTTTTATCAAATAAGTTAGCTTGGTCTCGAACTTTTGAAATACTGTTCTAAGGATGTTCCAAATATAATAGATTTATTTTAATATATATTATATCTTTATTGTATTTTATTATATTTATAGGAACTCCTCCACATCATCGGTGGAGCCCCGCCAGCTGAGCGGTGGGGGCGTGGCCGGGCTGAGCAACGGGGGCGGCAGCTCCGCCCGCTCCTACGATTTGTACAGCGCCGAACTGGATGTGCATCGCGAGAAGCGGAAGCAGCGCAACTTTGGGAGCATGGCCGCCACCCAGGTGGTGTGCATGTGCCCACTGATGATCCTGCGCTTCGCCAGGCTCTCGCTGGAGGAGACGTACGAGAATGCGAAGCACTTCGACTTCACCTACCTGATGTTCGTTTGGATGGCCTTTCTGCCCACCGTCATCTTTCCGGTCATCTATGCCTCGCAGATTTTGCCCAGGTAAGTTCTTTATAAACACTCGATCGTTTTTAAGTAAGTTTTTCATATCATTTTGATATAAATAAATAAAAAATAAATAAATAAAATAGTACATTTAAAATTGGAATATTGAAAAAAAACTGATTTCATAAAATATCGAATTGATTTTTTTTATTATTCATTAAACTTTTTGTGTAACTTTCCAAAACTCCAAAAAAATTTACAATTTAATAATTTTTAAGAATTAAGTTCTTTATATTGTTTTAATACAAATTAAGATTATATTGATATTATTTTATTTAAAAGTTCCTTAAAAACTGTTGCATTTATAGTCTATATAAAATAACTGATTTTCTAAAATATCAAATGGATATGTCCATTATTCATTAGTCTACTTTTTTATTTATTTTTATAAGGATGTTCATATCATATTAATACAAATTAAGATTATATTGATCTTATTTTATGTAAATGTTCCTGAAAAACGGTTATATTTATAGTCTATATGAAATAACTGATTTTATGAAATATCAAATTGATATGTCCATTATTCATATGTCCCATTTTTTATTTTTAACAAATTTTTGTTTGATTTTCCAAGGAATGTTCATATCATTTTGATATGAATAAAGATTGCATTGATCTTATTTAGTATTAATGTTCCTTAAAAATACTAAATTTTCCATTTGAAATTGTTATATTTATAATTTCCTCTTCAACTTCATCCATTTACTTTTGCGACTTCCCCGAACCCCACAGAGATGAACAGGAGCGTCTGCGGGGCTACTTTCGGCTCTCCTCGAAGCGCAAGCAGAAGACCCAGCGGCGCAGCGATGCCGGCGGAGGTGGCAGCTCCCGCGAGGATTCCATCGAGAAGGACGAGGCCTCGAACACGACGAGTGTCCACCATGCCGCCGCCTCCGAGCAGCAGCCGCCGTCCCACAAGCATGCCTCCAAGTTGCGCGGTCACGAGAGGGAGGTGCGTCTGCCAGGATCACACGGATCCTCATCGGGGGATCGCTATACAGGAGCACCCTATCGCCAGGGCAAGGAGAGGGAGAGGGAGCGAGAGAGAGAGAGGCTAAGGGCGGGTGGTCGTGGGGCGGGCGACGCGGGGGTGGTCAACAATCTGGGCAAGGATGTGCGCGGCAAGAAGCACGATGTCAAGATCAACATCATTTCGGATGGAGGCGCCGCTAGCCACTCGGCCCACCGCAAACAGCCGGGTAGCAGCAGCAGCAGCAACAACAACAATAACCATCGGAGTCGCCCCAATCCCAATCGTCATGGCCAGAGCAAGCTAACCGCCGACTGTCTGTCCAATGTGACCGCCTCCACGTTTTGCAACAGCGGCACCGGAAACGGAAACGGAACTGGAAATGCCAATGGAAATGGTCTGGGCGGCGGAAATGGCATCCTGATCCCGGACGACAGCAGCACCAGCAATTATGGCGACGGCGAGGAGAGCTCGGTGGTCAGCAGCATGATGGTGGGTCCGGCATCGCAACGCTGGCCGGGATCAGGGGGCTCCGGTGGTGGATCCCTGGTGCGGCACAGCAAGGACGTGACGTTCAGCGAATGCGGCGGCAGCAGCAGCAGGAGCAGCACCTTCTCGTCGAGCACCTTGGAGCGGGATCTGGAGATCATGGACCAGCTGGAGCGGGAGCGCAGCATGGACATCCAGGAGATGCTGCTGCGGGAGCGGGAGCGGGACAAGGTGCGTCGCCAGTTGCCGGACATCGAGAAGCTCTACGCTCAGCGCTCGCCGAAGGGCAAACGGGGCGAGGCGGCTGGTGGAGCCGGAGGATTGGCCCTGGTCATGCCCGGCGGTGATCCATTGACCTCCAGCCTCTCGGTGTCCCAGTCGCAGTCGCTGTCCACGGAATACAGCCTGTGCTCCACGTTGGAAACTAGTGGTGGAGTTGGCCACGAGGAGCAGCAGCAGCAGCGGCATCTGGAGGAGGTGGACGAGGAGGAGGAGGAGGTGGTGCCGCCGGACTTTTACGACAGCTATACGCCCGGGGGCTCACAGAATTTGCCACCCAATTCGGGTGGTGGCGGCGCTCCTCCTCCTTCGCTGGCCGCCACCGCCTCCTCCTCCTCCGTCATCGTGCCCGCCTATCAGTACCAATACAGTCGCAATCGGCTGAGCCGGAAGAGCTCCGGTTCCGGGTCGAGTCATCACCACCATGGCGGCGGCGGTGGCGGTCATCATGGCCATCATCATGGCCAGCATGGCAGCGGGGGCATTGGAGGCGTGGCCAGTGGCCGGGGCTCCAAGCGGGACAGCTTCAATTCGCTGAACGGCACCGATCTGATGGCCGGCGCCTTCTGCGAACTGGATCCCACGCAACCGCTGAACAAGATGGCCGTGATCGAGGGCCGGATGCGGAGGAGCAGTCCGCGGAATGCCAGCTTCAGCTCCGGATCGGGGGTGTCCGGGGGGCGCAGTTCGATGAAGTCCTCGTCGCGGGACTATGACTATGGGCACGGCTCCTCCTCGCACTCGGCGCATCCGGAGTTGGATTTCAGGGAGAATATCTTTGCGGAGCTGTAAGAAGGTTGATAGATCATAGAGGAGAACAGTAGGGCTTGAAAATATCGAAAATATCGTTATTATCGATATTTATCGATGATTTTTTTTTTTTAGATTTTTCTTATTTTCAAATCGATATTTTTCAAGCTCTATCAACAGATGCTAAACGACGAGAGATGGGAAACGAAAAGCTTTACGGTTACGGATTTGCCAGGAGTTTAAGTAGGACAATTTGCAGGAGCTGTACGCTTTTTTTTACGGGTAGGATACGGGTGGGGTTGTTTTTTTTTTTTGTAGCAAAGGCAGAGTTGCTCATTCGGAGAGGAAAACAAAGTAGGAGAACTACGAAATACTTGTAAGGAACTCCAGTCAAACGGAGAGATACAGATACATTTACACCTAAATGCATAAGAGATACTAAAAACAAAAACAAAGATCTATATAGACCGAGTTATTGGATTACTTCGCCCAACTGGTTGTTGACTAATGTTTGTTGATTATTGCGATCGGTGGGGAGATCACAGATCGCAGATCGCAGTTTATAGATCAGATGAGAGTTTAGAGAGAAGTGAAAACTGTGCCAAGAAAGGGAGGACGAGAAAGGGAGTGGAAAGGAAATATACATGTCTTTTAAATGTTGCTAACTTTGACGACAGGGGGCGCTAAAGGATGTGCCAGTGTTTTTAAACTTTCCCAAGCTACATACATACATATATGGATATATACAATACGATATATACATTAGACATATGCTAAGACATATTGAATATTACCAAATCAAATGCAAAGTTTATTGAATGTTAAATCAAAGTCAAAATACGAAAATACAAAATACAAAAATACAAAATCCAAAATCGGAATAAACCATTCAAGTTATAGCTGTAAGCCAGGGCAATTCTTCAGAGCCCCAAAGAATTGCGCCCACACACTCACACATACACATTTTGCGGATCCATCTGGGATTCCCCAGACACACAGATTCAATTTGTTGGGCCAGATCCTGATCCAGATCCAGATCCCGGATCCTAGATATATATATAATATATAGACCCACATACTTACCCCTATTTGTGCTACTGTCCGTGCGTGTGTGTCTAGCGATAAGTTCATTTTTTCTGTGCCGCTCCGCTGGCTGTTTTGTTGTGGTGGTTCGGCGGTTTGATTGGTTGGATGGCTCGGTGGTGCAGTGGCGCTGCCGTGGTGTGAGCAAAACTAATAAAAACAAATTATATGTGAGTTGAACACACAAAAGCAAATCTCTCATTGACAGCGTTTTATTTGGGACTTGTCCATCAGTGTATACCATTAAATCCCTTCTTCTTTTTTTTTTGTAGCTCAGCCCCCTGGGCCTCTAGGTAGGTCTGTACACAGAAAGAAAAGTTGGTAAGATTTGTAGGAAAATTTTTGTATTTAAAGTCCTTATTTTATTTCTGAATTTCGGTTTAATTTTTAGAATTTTATTTCATGCCGTTTTGGCAGTCTTCCCAGGAGTATTCTCGTTTTAAATGGTTTTTTTTTATAATAACAAAAGATTGATTCATTCTAATATAATATAATAATTATATTAATTTAAATAGGGCTTGCTGCTACGAAAGACTAAAATTATTAAGTTAATTCAACCAAAAAAAAAAAAATAAACTTTTTTATTCTGAAAAAAAAAACTTTTTTTTCTTAAATTTAAAGGTCATTTTCCTTTTTTTTAAATTTTTTTGAACTAATATTTTCTGTGTCGCTTTAGGTATCCTGGGTTTTGGCTTTTGCGTCCTGGGGTGGCGCGCACCTCAATAAAATCCGTGCAAATGCAGAGCCAGGCCCCGAAAATAATACGCGCCTGCGGGGAGCAGGTCGCCCCAAGGGGGTTTGGGCCTGCGGATGGGCAGGGGAATTGGAATGGGCCCGGAATAGGGTCAGTGCGCGAGTTCAAAAGTTCAACGCGGGGCCACTGACTCAGCCTCCGACTCCTTTTTCAGTTCCCAGTTCTCAGTTCTCAGTTCTCTGTTTCTGATTCTGTTTCGGCTGCGTCGTCCTCGTCGTAGTCGTCGTCCACCCGTGACCTGACCCAGTAAAATGATTAAGTGGCGTTATTTAGCAGCTGGCTGGATTTACTTGACTTGCGAGCTCCACTTCCTCTGCCACTGCCTCCTCCATCAGTTTGTCTCCATTTGTGTTCATCTCTTTTTGGGTCTCCTGCCTTTTTTGCATAATTTGCGCTGTTTATTTTGATGGCTTATGGAGGGTAATCGTAAAACGACAAGCATTTCATTCGGAAAAGTCAACTTTAATGGAGAAAACACGAGCGCCCCGGGGAAATGCCGGTGGAATTACACAAAGAGAGATAGACTAGAACCCCCGAAAGGAGAAGTTATGGCTATTGCCCCCGGGGATGATTTTGGGTCACTTTATA
The DNA here is from genome assembly GCA_037075205.1 of Drosophila prostipennis. NCBI lineage: Eukaryota > Metazoa > Arthropoda > Insecta > Diptera > Drosophilidae > Drosophila > Drosophila prostipennis. The sequence goes on along the minus strand of JBAMCJ010005733.1, from coordinate 717,445 downwards.
GGGTCCATATAATGCCGACGGACAACTTTCAATCGTGTGAAATGCGCTTTCAATTACATGCGCCGCCGTAATGAAATGCGCAAATAAATTTATGACGATCACGTAGCATCACGTATACGCAACGGTGGCCCCAGTGGCAGGTAAACCCGCTTTAGCTTAAGCTTAAGTGACCATTACACACTAACCGACGCTTTCATAATCGATGCCCCTTGCCTGATGCCTGATGCCCTGCTGCCAGCGGGCCAAATCTCTTTGGGCCATCAAAACTGCATTCCAATTGAGCCGATTTCTGGCCTTAACCCCGCTTCCGTGTGCCTTCCCTACACCGAGAGAAATAAAGCATAGAAAACTGAAAGTGTGACCCATCAAATGCAGCCCACTCCCCCCTTGGTTTCTCTTCTGAACTTTAGTGGCTAGTTAATTTGATTTCCACACACATTTTCGCTGCGTGTATCTGCGCCGCTCTGCGAGTTTCGCTTTTTTCGGTATTTTAGGCATTCCCGGCACGTTCCTATAAACAACGTTTTATGCCGGTGTTTATGTTTAGTTCGCCGTTCGCCCAGCGGGGGCGGATTGTGGATTGTTATGTAAGTGCCAAAGAGCATATTCAATTTGAATTGGAATTGGAATTGCCATCTACATGTCTCCTTTTCGTTGTTATTGCCTATTCCATATTCCGCACGCGGATCGAAAAGTTTAAAGAAAGTTATCCGCACAACAACGAAAAAGTGAAACAAAACAAAAATAGGGGAAAATTAAAATAAAATTTTAATATAAATTAAAATTATGGAGTATTATAACAATGAAGAAAATTCTAATAAATTAAATTACGTCAACGAAAAAAGAAGCCTTAAAAACTAGAGTGTTTAAAAATAATATTAGGGCTAGTTTTGGTTTGATATTAAATACCTAAATATAATTTGTATACTTTAGCATATCAGGCTGGTACTTTTTAATATCAAATTGAACTTACGACTCATAACTCAATTAAATTGATAGGAAAAATATCAGTAATCTTCCATAAGTTTAAAACTAAACCGTAGATCTCACCAATTTTAAGTCTACCTTTTTTCTGCTACACTTTTTGGCCAAGTCTTTCGGCTTATTTTTGGCTTTTCAGGGTAAAAAAAATGCAAAGAGGGAGGGCAACAGTTGGACAGTCGAAAGAGCCCATCGAAAGGCGGTATAAAACCAGCGGACAGTCGGCGGGCGCTGCACAGTCAACCAACGACGGTCGCGATTCGCGTTTACTTGGCCGATAACGATCCACGGTTCCTCAGTTCCTCAGTTCCAAAGACTCAGCGGGATATCCCAACCATCCCATTAGCTTCCTTACCTACGTAAATCATGTTTGCTGTGGCCTTCACAATGGCGGCCTTGCTTCTGGCCGGCCAGCAGGAGGTGTGCCGGGCGCAGGTGTCCATCCACACGGACGCCAACACGAATTCCTATAGCCTGAAGACACCGGGAGTGCAGCAGACCTTCACTCGATTCTACGGAGGAGCAGCCAGGCAGCCGCAGCCGCAGCAGGTGGAGCAGCCTCAGCAGCCGCAGCAGGTGGAGCAGCAGCAGCCGGAACAGGAGCAACTGGTGAGTTTAATGATGATAATACCCACCTAGAATACTCCCTATCTTGCCAAGTAACTAATTAAATAATTAGCTACCCCTGATTAATTATAATATCTAGGAAAACATTTACCTACATGAAAATTTAATTAATTTTTCATACTGCGCATTTTTTATAGATTTATAGACTAAAATAGAAAGAAGATTAAATATTAATCAAAAACATTACATTTTTAAATTTTAATTATTTCATTAATTTTCCATACTGCGCATTTTTACAAATTTTAATCTTTTGTAAAACGCAAATGTGCCTAAAATAGAAAAAAGATCGGTATAATATTAAATGTAAATCAAAGACACACAAAAAAAATGATTGGTAAAATTTACCTAAACGGATAGTTACGTAATTTTAAAAGAAGGTATTCTACTATTAAAAATTGTTACGTGTATTTTGTTATTGGTTAGGGTGTGTGTCTTTGCTATTTGTATGTTTTGTGTTTGTAAGAGTAACTATTTGATTGGTAGAATTGAAAATTTTTGAGGTTGGGGACTGTTTGACAATTATATTGGATAATTTTACCAATTGATTTTTTGGTGTGTATAGTTCCTAAGCTAGCTTGATTTGTATTTATGTACATAAAAACACACTTTTCTAAGCTTAATGTCAATACCTTTTACCCGACTCAAAATGCTCTACTATATATATAAAATAGCAACCCAGGTATTTTCATATGAATTATTTTCTATAGAAAAATAGTAGACTTACACAACGACAGAATTCTTTTTAATCAAGTTGCGTTCACATTAAATCACAGTCAACTGGAACTGGTAAAAACCAACTAACTATCCTCTCAGCGCCTGCGTCCCATGGGCATGCCATCGCCAATATTGCCGCCATCGTAGGGCTCGCCAAAGTATTCCTCACTCATCGGAGGAGGAGGAGGCTTCCATCCGCCCTCGGGTTCGAACAGCTGCTGCGCCTGACCCACGGCCAGCATCACGCCAGAGGCGATATCCTGCTGGTGAAATCACAGGTTAAGAGATCTTTCATGGATACTCAAGTCCCCCTATCCGATTTTACCTGGGGCCACGCGTTGGTTGGGTCGGGAATGCCCAAGAGAAGCAGACTCAGACTCAGGATCAAAATTCTCGATGTCATCTTGTGATGGCTCCACTGGCAAACAACTGCCGAGCGATCACTTTGTCAGCTATTTAAGCTCTGACTTTCAGTGGTTTTCTATTACGCAAAAATGTAATATGGCTATTAATTCTGATGTTCTGTGGATCTAGATGATATGTGATATCAAAGATCATGTTCCATTGGCATGCGAGGTTTTTATTGCAGGCAATTAAGTTAGATATCATTTTTCAAAGCCAACACAAAAATCATTGCTGTTGTTGGGTTACATAACATTTAGCAACATTTTAGGATTATTTTTTCCAAATAATCTTTTAAAAAAGGGAACAAAAATCTTTTTAAAAGAAATCCAACCTAAAACAAAATATCTTTAATACAGATTCTATATCATAGGAACTTCTTTATAAGAAAACAAATTTAAAGTTAACCTCATAAAAGACTTTAAATACATTTTTCTAGTAGATTCGAAACCAAAAGTCCCGTAGACCTTCATATATTTCTTGACCCTCTAAATAAAATTACGATCTCTGGATTTAAATAGTATGTTGGTTTATTATTTTTGTGCAAAACACTTTATTTGCAAAATGATAAGCAACATTTTTAGTGGTTAGAAAAGACCTCGTTGGCTGCATTGGGATCCGTGGTGTCGGCAAACAGGCTCTTCAGCTCCTCGAAGTAGTTCTTGAAGGAGTCGACCATCGAGTGCCAGGCCTGGGTTATATTCTGGCCAAACTCCCGGGCCGCATCGCCGATCCGCTTGTCCAGCCTCGGATCGTCGGGATAGACCAAATGGGGTCGCACATCGTCGTACTCGTTGGAGTAGTCCACATCGAACTCATCCGCCCAGGCGAGGCTGAGGCTGATGCCGAGGATCAGGGCCACAATCAGTGGGGTAGAGTAACTGATTCCGGAAGTAGTCATTTGGCCAACTATTGTGGCCAGCCGCTTGAATGCGCCTTTTGTACTCGAGCCCTTCGGTCCCATCAGATTTCGGTTCTCGAACACGGAAATGTTCGGCGCATGTCGAGATGCATCTCATTGCGACCGGAAATGCTAACTGGCCGCCGGCTCATCGTGACTCGGCTGGTTTCCGTATCTCCCATCTGGACAGCTTGTAATTGGTGACCCCAATGGCCTCTACTTCGTAAACATTCGATCGCAGTGCTCAGATATGGCGGTTAGCCCTTGATTTTGTGTCTTTTTGCTGGGGAATCACTTTCAATTAAGGTAAAAGGGGTTGGTGGCACCTTTACAAAGAGCTCAGGGAATATTTTTGGGTCACCCATTGTTAGATTAATACGTACTGAACTGTTTAGAAAATACCAGCAAATACCAAAATACCAGATATTTTATTTTCCCATCATTAGAGTCCAGTTGGTCTAGTTATGCGACCTAAAAAAAGATTTTAAGGAAATACTAAGTTGTTTCTTATTTTAGCGGTAAGTAGGGAAACTATCTAATATAAGAAGAGGATAAAAACCAAAAATTCTGGTTAGAATCATTAAACTTTTATAGATTTCCTCTAAAAAGTTCTTTTTTAAATTATCACAAAAAAAAAATCGATATGAAATAGGGACATTTCCACCTTATTTCATATCAATATAAATCAAATAAAAACACCTCTTAACGAGGTAAAAAACTAGTGACGATCGCACCTTCAACATACAAAAGTTCTGATATCAACATTTGTGACGAAAAATTATTGGACTCGTCATTAAATAGACTTTCTAATATTTTCTCATATCTACTTGATATTTTATCATTTCATAAAAGTTATGAAAATACAGATTTAAAATACCAAATTTAATATTTTTTTAAACAAATAGAGTAAAATAAAAAACACATAATCTTTTCTCATATAAAAAGTAAATGAAAAACTTGATCTATAAAAAATATCAAATTAACATATCAATCTGATCTTTTGTAAATTTTTTATCTGTGTATCCCATGCAAAACATTGTAACCTCCCCTTGGAAACATGGAATTCGACATAAGTATATAGTTTCCGGTTTTCACTTGCTTTTATTGCACTTATTAACAAACAACAAAAAATACACTGGATGGGTTTTCGATCTGGGTTCCAAGGGGTTCGTTAGCCCGCCGCGCTGGCTGAGCTGCCGGCTGCGCTGGCCGATTCGGAGATTTTCTGGCGCACCTGCTGCACCACATCCGTCACGTTGTCCACGAACGACAGCCACATGGCCTTCACCCTGTCGCCCAGGCCCAGGGGGTCCGTACCCGTACCGCCCATTGCATTCGGTGGCATTTGTCCTTGGTCCGCTTGTCGCCTTCGTCGCTGCAGCTTCTTCTTGCCGGTGGTCTTGGGACTCAGGCGGGATCGGGAGGCATTGTTGGCGGCCCGCTTCCTGGCCGCCGCCCGCCGCCGTCTGGCCTCCACGTCGTCGTCGGCGGACGCCGCTGTGGTGGCGGCAGTGCCCATTTTCCAGAAACACGGAGCTCGCTTGTGGCGCTGCAGATGCCTCCTCCTCCTCCTCTTCCGCTTGCGACGATCCTCCTCGGAGGAATCGGGGGCCATGGGCCGAATGGCATCGCCATAGCCCAGCGATGTTTTCGATTGCAGGGACAACAGGGGATTGTCGATGTTCAGGTCGCGATTCAAGGCGGCGCCACTCTGAACGGCCTCCGCTATATTCCCGGCCAGACTCATGGCGCCCAGGCTCAGGTTCTCGAAGGGATTCTGGGCCCTTGGCCTGGCCGCAATCCGGGCCAGACCCAGAGCCACCAGGAGAAGTCCCAGTCGCAGTCGCTGGCACATCTCGTACTCACTGTGAGGCGGCCGCACCGGCAGTTGGGCCTTTTAAGCCAGCGCCAAATCGCGTGACACGCTGAGATTTAAATTGGAAAATATTTCAAAATGAAATCAAATTCGATTAGATTCCGATTCGCTATTCATAGAGTTCGGGGATCGCAGCAGGCTTCCGGTTTTCGGGTGACAGGTGTCAGGGCGCCGGTCGGTGGCTGGGGCTCAGTCTCACTTGCTCGCTCAGTCGGTTCAGTTCGGTTCGTTTTTTTTACTATATTTTCGCTCTAGACTTTCAACAACAAAAATTGTATCAAAATCAAACGAAAATTGAAATTGAAAAATCCAACTTTTTGGCCTCGAAGTTCTCGATCTTCTGTGGTAGAAAGCAAAAACGATAATCCGGACAGCAAAACATGAGAAGCACGAAAGCTCGCGGTGGCAATGGCGGTCGGCTGGTCAGTTCGGAGGGACAGTGGGGCAAGGAGCGCCATGGTGCATTCCTGAAGGATCACGGGCGTGGTCATTCATCTGTAAGTTCCTTAAGAGAGCTGGTTAGTTGGTTAGACCTACCACAAGTTCCCTTCTTTGCAGGTCAATATGAATTATATAAAATATTTCTAACAATAACATAAATTCAAATATTTCTGATAATAACAACACTTAAAATAAACAGCCTACTCATTTTAGATTCTTTATTAAATTACCTTAATTTAGTTTGCTATTATTTTTACAATAGCTTCATCTTGTGCATAAAGTTGGTCACCCATGTCAAAGTACCAAACATTTAGAGCCCCTTTTTAAGAACAATTATTCCAACGCAATTCATAATTGTCAAATTTAGTTAAAAGTTAAAAAGAAGATAAGGTTTTTTCTGAATACGTTTTAGCTGTCATACGTGTCGTATGAGTATATTTTTAAGACCATTTTGTAGTTTTCAAATTCGATTTCTGCCTACCAAAAATCTATATTTAAAGCTGAGATTAAGATACAAACATATATGTACAATATACTGCCGAAGTTTATTGAGTTAAGAATTTATTTAAATTTTTAATAGACCAACTTATCTGAAGAAATAAGAATATTATTAATATTCACCCATTACCCTATTTTAAATGTGCTTAAGGCCTTCTGCTGCTAAAGCTCTATAATGGTAAAATAATAATGATAAGTATTTATTTATAATGGTTATAAAATCTTTTATAAGTCTTTTTTGGTATTTAACCTATTCCTTACCTTCCTCCATTGGCCTTTTACCTATTCCTAACCCTCTTTCTTTTATTTTCAGCAAAATCCCGCCCAATTTGGTGGCTTCTCGCCATCGGGACAACAGTATCCGGCCGTCTACGCGCAGCCGGGACTCCGGGGCGGTGGCAAGCTCAAGGCCACGCCCATCTCCCTGCTGCAGCAGCAGCAACAGCAGTTGCTGGCTCAGCAGCAGCAGCAGCTGTTGGCCGCCACATCGCAGCAGCAGGGATCTGCATCTGGATTGGGATCGGTATCGGGATCAGGGGCGGCGGGCGGGGGCGTGGTCAACATGCCCAGCTATGCGGACCAAATGCATGCCGCCTTCCTCGACTATCAGCGCCAGCGGGCGGATTTTGAGCAGCAACAGCAGCAGCTGCTGCAGAAGCTCTATCACTACTATCCCGATGTTTCCGGGGCCCAAATTCAGTCGCCGCCCGCCGACGGAGGAGCAGTGGGCGTGGCACCGCCAACGGCGACGGCAGCAGCCGGCAACCGCTTCGTCTACCGTCGTCCGCAGTTCGGCAGCAATGGCCTGCAGGCCGGCGGCGGCGCTCCTGGTGTCTCGGGACCGGGATCAGGACCCTTGCGCACCAACGGAGCCGGCGACTTCTACTCCACGCAGCAGCACATGGGCTTCATGCAGCAGCAGCAGCAGGATGTGCTACGCGACCAGCAGCAGTCGGTGGCCCAGCAGTTCGCCACCAGCCAGCTGGCGCCCACCACCCGCCAGAGCTACGGCATGGCCGTTCCCATGTCCTCGGTGCTGGGCTCCCCGTCCTATCAGCAGTCGCCGGACGTCTCGCACGTCAGCTTCTCGAGCGGCAACCTCAACTACAGCTTCTAGGAAAGGAGAATTTCGGACTTCTCATATATAACTACTAGTATTTTCTTATACTTTTCGAGCATCTAAGTTTTTTTTTTCATACATTTTTTTTTGCGCGTAAATTTTCGTGGTATTTGATAAGAGGAATTGTGTAGGGCAAGCAAGAATAAATTTTGTGAGTGATAATGAACACAGGCTTTTGTTTGATCGAGGGGGTTCAATAGATGAGTTTAAGTGGCTCACAGATAAAAGGATATGTATAAAATGAGGTAAGTATAGTTTATAGGAAATCATTTTGGATTTTAGATAATTTTTGGTCAAGTAAAATCTTATTTTTTGCCAACAAACAAGGGAAATAATAAACCGATTATGGAATACCATACCTCATTGAGCTCGTAATTAAAATCCCTATCGATTGGCATTCAAATATATAACTTTTAACTGTTTTAAATTTTTTGCAAAAAATTGTGACCTTACCCCTTATAAAAATCTCAAAAAATCATAATCGTGTTTTTTGCACAAAAATGTCAGTATTTTTGGCGTAACATGAGAAAAAATGGTCCGAATATTAAATGTGATACCTTTTTGAGCTCGTTATCAAATTCCCTATCGATCAGCATTCAAATATATAACTTTTAACTGTTTTAAATTTTTTGCAAAAAATTGTGACCTTACCCCTTATAAAAATCTCAAAAAATCATAATCGTGTTTTTTGCACAAAAATATCAGTATTTTTGGCGTAACATGAGAAAAAATGGTCCGAATATTAAATGTGATACCTTTTTGAGCTCGTTATTAAATTCCCTATCGATCGGCATTCAAATATATAACTTTTAACTGTTTTAAATTTTTTGCAAAAAATTGTGACCTTACCCCTTATAAAAATCGCAAAAAATCATAATCGTGTTTTTTGCACAAAAATATCAGTATTTTTGGCGTAACATGAGAAAAAATGGTTCGAATATTAAATGTGATACCTTTTTGAGCTCGTTATTAAATTCCCTGTCGATTGGCATGCAAATGTGGAACTTTTAACTGTTTTAAATTTTTTGGAAAAAATTGTGACCTTACCAGGGACTGTAATCATTATGAGTTTTATTTTAAAACTCACACAATAATCATTATTTTTGATCAAAAAAAATAAAACTCAAAAATAATCATTACTTTTGAGTTTTAAAATAAAAATCAAAAATAATCATTATTTCTGATCGGAAAAAATAAAAGTCAAAAATAATGATTATTGTTGATTTTTATTTTTTTCGCTCAGAAATAAAACTCACTTGGACGCCACGGCTTTTCTGTGCCGATTTTCGGCGTTTTTTTTGCATAGTCCCATGGAGCGAATGCAGACGTACCACCTCTGAAAAAAAAAACTTGAACTTGGCTTCTGCATCCCGGTAAATGGTATCATTCTTATAGTCAGTAAAGGGGATACTTCTAGCCTTTGTTTACGTTTATGTCTTTAAACAAACATTATGTTTATGTATTTAACCATGGATTGCAGGTCGAAATGCACTTGCCTTTCTCTCTCACTCTACAAGAACTAATTAACCAATGAAGGCCGCCAGCTCGACAATACATACTGGAACAACATTTAACAAAGGGCCACCGCTTTTTGAAATCTCTAGAATCTCTTATTCTTAGGAACAGTTATCCTCTTCTTCTTAAGAATTCGCGGATTTTGCAGAACTAATTTAAATATCAAACAATGTATAGAAACGGGTTTTAGGTAAGTAGAAATTGGGGTAATACTATACATTAGCGGGCTCACCCCCGAAATTCGCGAAAAAATTATCCTCGATGGACCGCGATTTCTTAAGAATTTACGTGCAAAAAGAACTTGGCGGTCGGCCATGGTTCTCTTGTAATTGAATTTTAAAGTTCCTGGGTTTGCTATAAAAAACAAGGGTGCTTTTCTCATACTTGCTATAAAAATCGAGTTGTCTGCCCCCAATATTCAAATTTTTATCAAAAAATTTTGTTTATTGATTCATATTGTTCAACATGACGTGCCAGTCTTGCGTTTTTTATAGTGGTGTCCCCGTTAGGCCTAGTCCACGCTTCAGATCCGAATATAACAAAGAGTCTCCTAATTAACAGCTGAGTTGTTGTCGAAGGTGTCCTAAAAATATATATGCGAAATTTTATGATGTATGTTAAATTTGAAATGAAAGCATCGTGCAAGTACAAATTAAAAAAAAAAATGGAACGAGTCACAAGTAAAATTTGGCATGAAATTAAAAAAAAAATCGCGGCGATTTTTTTTTAATTTCATGCCAAATTTTACTTGTGACTCGTTCCATTTTTTTTTTTAATTTGTACTTGCACGATGCTTTCATTTCAAATTTAACATACATCATAAAATTTCGCATATATATTTTTAGGACACCTTCGACAACAACTCAGCTGTTAATTAGGAGACTCTTTGTTATATTCGGATCTGAAGCGTGGACTAGGCCTAACGGGGACACCACTATAAAAAAACGCGCCTGGAACTTTACCTCAATGGTGGTGCGGAAAAGTGTTCATTGAAACTATTTAAATAAATATAAAGATACAAATTGTTTGAGGTTTAATTAATGCATTAAAATGGTGGGGGACCTTGGATGGATGTGATCGTTCCTGGCCGTCACTAAAATCTCAATCATGTCCTTTATAGTCCACGCTCCACTCATAACATGATTATTTGCATAAGTTTTTTCATTAGACAAAAAATACAATTAAAAAAATGTGACAAAAGTCTACACTTTTTTATAGGAACTCATTTAAGCAATTAAATAATTTTATAGGAACTCATTTGAACAATTAATTAATTTTATAGGAACTCATTAAAACTTAATTACTTTGATTGAAAATATGAGAAAAGCACCCTTGTTTTTTATAGCAAACCCGAGAACTTTGAAATTTAATTACAAGAGAACCATGGCCGACCGCCAAGTTCTTTTTGCACGTAAATTCTTAAGAAATCGCGGTCCATCGAGGATAATTTTTTCGCGAATTTTGGGGGTGAGCCCGCTAATGTATAGTATTACCGAAATTGGTTAACAAAGTCTGAAGTATTAGTTGTTCTTAAGAATTCGCGGTTTGTCTTTCTTGGATGGGAAGTTGTGCTGATTACTTAATTCCTGAATAAAAACGTATCTGAAATCGATTTTTAAAGTACTAGTTGTTCTTAAGAATTCGCGGTTTGTCTTTCTTGGATGGGAAGTTGTGCCGATTACTTAATTCCTGAATAAAAACGTATCTGAAATCGATTTTTAAAGTACTAGTTGTTCTTAACAATTCGCGGTTTGTCTTTCTTGGATGGGAAGTTGTGCTGATTACTTAATTCCTGAATAAAAACGTATCTGAAATCGATTTTTAAAGTACTAGTTGTTCTTAAGAATTCGCGGTTTGTCTTTCTTGGATGGGAAGTTGTGCTAATTACTTAATTCCTGAATAAAAACGTATCTGAAATCGATTTTTTAAAAACCGCGAATTCTTAAGAACAACTAATACCTCAGACTTTGTTAACCAAATTCTACTTACCTTAAACCCTTTTCTATACATGGTTTGATATTTAAATTAGTTCTGCAAAATCTGCGAATTCTTAAGAAGAAGAGGATAACTGTTCCTAAGAATAAGAGATTCTAGAGATTTCAAAAAGCGGTGGCCCTTTGTTAAATGTTGTTCCAGTATGTATTGTCGAGCTGGCGGCCTTCATTGGTTAATTAGTTCTTGTAGAGTGAGAGAGAAAGACAAGTGCATTTCGACCTGCAATCCATGGTTAAATACATAAACATAATGTTTGTTTAAAGACATAAACGTAAACAAAGGCTAGAAGTATCCCCTTTACTGACTATAAGAATGATACCATTTACCAGGATGCAGAAGCCAAGTTCAAGTTTTTTTTTTCAGAGGTGGTACGTCTGCATTCGCTCCATGGGACTATGCAAAAAAAACGCCGAAAATCGGCACAGAAAAGCCGTGGCGTCCAAGTGAGTTTTATTTCTGAGCGAAAAAAATAAAAATCAACAATAATCATTATTTTTGACTTTTATTTTTTTCGATCAGAAATAATGATTATTTTTGATTTTTATTTTAAAACTCAAAAATAATGATTATTTTTGAGGAATATTATAAAAATCCCAAAAATAAAAATCATCGCGATAATGAATAGATTAATCAAAGAGGATCACTATGGTGTTTTCCTTTTTTGCGTATGTCGATCCTAAGTGATTGATTTTTTGGTTCAAAAAATATATCAATAATCATTATTTACGGTCCCTGGACCTTACCCCTTATAAAAATCTCAAAAAATCATAGTCCTGTTTTTTGCACAAAAATATCAGTATTTTTGGCGTAACATGAGAAAAAATGGTCCGAATATTAAATGTGATACCTTTTTGAGCTCGTTATTAAATTCCCTGTCGATTGGCATTCAAATGTGGAACTTTTAACTGTTTCAAATTTTTTGCAAAAAATTGTGACCTTACCCCTTATAAAAATCGCAAAAAATCATAATCGTGTTTTTTGCACAAAAATATCAGTATTTTTGGCGTAACATGAGAAAAAATGGTCCGAATATTAAATGTGATACCTTTTTGAGCTCGTTATTAAATTCTCTATCGATCGGCATTCAAATATATAACTTTTAACTGTTTTAAATTTTTTGCAAAAAATTGTGACCTTACCCCTTATAAAAATCGCAAAAAATCATAATCGTGTTTTTTGCACAAAAATATCAGTATTTTTGGCGTAACATGAGAAAAAATGGTCCGAATATTAAATGTGATACCTTTTTGAGCTCGTTATTAAATTCTCTATCGATCGGCATTCAAATATATAACTTTTAACTGTTTTAAATTTTTTGCAAAAAATTGTGACCTTACCCCTTATAAAAATCGCAAAAAATCATAATCGTGTTTTTTGCACAAAAATATCAGTATTTTTGGCGTAACATGAGAAAAAATGGTCCGAATATTAAATGTGATACCTTTTTGAGCTCGTTATTAAATTTTCTATCGATCGGCATTCAAATATATAACTTTTAACTGTTTCAAATTTTTTGCAAAAAATTGTGACCTTACCCCTTATAAAAATCTCAAAAAATCATAATCGTGTTTTTTGCACAAAAATATCAGTATTTTTGGCGTAACATGAGAATAAATGGTCCGAATATTAAATGTGATACCTTTTTGAGCTCGGTGTTAAATTCCCTGTCGATTGGCATGCAAATGTGGAACTTTTAACTGTTTTAAATTTTTTGCAAAAAATTGTGACCTTACCCCTTATAAAAATCTCAAAAAATCATAATCGTGTTTTTTTGCGCAAAGAAATCAGTATTTTTGGCCTAACATGAGAAAAAATGGTCCGAATATTAAATGTGATACCTTTTTGAGCTCGTTATTAAATTCCCTGTCGATTGGCATTCAAATGTAGAACTTTTAACTGTTTTAAATTTTTTGCAAAAAATTGTGACCTTACCCCTTATAAAAATCGCAAAAAATCATAATCGTGTTTTTCGCACAAAAATATCAGTATTTTTGGCGTAACATGAGAAAAAATGGTCCGAATATTAAATGTGATACCTTTTTGAGCTCGTTATCAAATTCCCTATCGATCAGCATTCAAATATATAACTTTTAACTGTTTTAAATTTTTTGCAAAAAATTGTGACCTTACCCCTTATAAAAATCTCAAAAAATCATAATCGTGTTTTTTTGCGCAAAGAAATCAGTATTTTTGGCGTAACATGAGAAAAAATGGTCCGAATATTAAATGTGATACCTTTTTGAGCTCGTTATTAAATTCTCTATCGATCGGCATTCAAATATATAACTTTTAACTGTTTTAAATTTTTTGCAAAAAATTGTGACCTTACCCCTTATAAAAATCGCAAAAAATCATAATCGTGTTTTTTGCACAAAAATATCAGTATTTTTGGCGTAACATGAGAAAAAATGGTCCGAATATTAAATGTGATACCTTTTTGAGCTCGTTATTAAATTTTCTATCGATCGGCATTCAAATATATAACTTTTAACTGTTTTAAATTTTTTGCAAAAAATTGTGACCTTACCCCTTATAAAAATCTCAAAAAATCATAATCGTGTTTTTTGCACAAAAATATCAGTATTTTTGGCGTAACATGAGAAAAAATGGTCCGAATATTAAATGTGATACCTTTTTGAGCTCCTTATTAAATTCCCTGTCGATTGGCATGCAAATATGGAACTTTTAACTGTTTTAAATTTGTTGGAAAAAATTGTGACCTTACCCCTTATAAAAATCTCAAAAAATCATAATCGTGTTTTTTGCACAAAAATATCAGTATTTTTGGCGTAACATGAGAAAAAATGGTCCGAATATTAAATGTGATACCTTTTTGAGCTCGTTATTAAATTCCCTATCGATCGGCATTCAAATATATAACTTTTAACTGTTTTAAATTTTTTGCAAAAAATTGTGACCTTACCCCTTATAAAAATCGCAAAAAATCATAATCGTGTTTTTTGCACAAAAATATCAGTATTTTTGGCGTAACATGAGAAAAAATGGTCCGAATATTAAATGTGATACCTTTTTGAGCTCGTTATTAAATTTTCTATCGATCGGCATTCAAATATATAACTTTTAACTGTTTCAAATTTTTTGCAAAAAATTATGACCTTACCCCTTATAAAAATCTCAAAAAATCATAATCGTGTTTTTTGCACAAAAATATCAGTATTTTTGGCGTAACATGAGAATAAATGGTCCGAATATTAAATGTGATACCTTTTTGAGCTCGTTATTAAATTCCCTGTCGATTGGCATGCAAATGTGGAACTTTTAACTGTTTTAAATTTTTTGCAAAAAATTGTGACCTTACCCCTTATAAAAATCTCAAAAAATCATAATCGTGTTTTTTGCACAAAAATATCAGTATTTTTGGCGTAACATGAGAAAAAATGGTCCGAATATTAAATGTGATACCTTTTTGAGCTCCTTATTAAATTCCCTGTCGATTGGCATGCAAATATGGAACTTTTAACTGTTTTAAATTTTTTGCAAAAAATTGTGACCTTACCCCTTATAAAAATCTCAAAAAATCATAATCGTGTTTTTTGCACAAAAATATCAGTATTTTTGGCGTAACATGAGAAAAAATGGTCCGAATATTAAATGTGATACCTTTTTGAGCTCCTTATTAAATTCCCCGTCGATTGGCATGCAAATATGGAACTTTTAACTGTTTTAAATTTTTTGCAAAAAATTGTGACCTTACCCCTTATAAAAATCTCAAAAAATCATAATCGTGTTTTTTGCACAAAAATATCAGTATTTTTGGCGTAACATGAGAAAAAATGGTCCGAATATTAAATGTGATACCTTTTTGAGCTCGATATTAAATTCCCTGTCGATTGGCATTCAAATGTGGAACTTTTAACTGTTTTAAATTTTTTGCAAAAAATTGTGACCTTACCCCTTATAAAAATCGCAAAAAATCATAATCGTGTTTTTTTGCGCAAAGATATCAGTATTTTTGGCGTAACATGAGAAAAAATGGTCCGAATATTAAATGTGATACCTTTTTGAGCTCGTTATTAAATTCCCTGTCGATTGGCATTCAAATGTGGAACTTTTAACTGTTTTAAATTTTTTGCAAAAAATTGTGACCTTACCCCTTATAAAAATCTCAAAAAATCATAATCCTGTTTTTTGCACAAAAATATCAGTATTTTTGGCGTAACATGAGAAAAAATGGTCCGAATATTAAATGTGATACCTTTTTGAGCTTCTATTAAATTCCCTGTCGATTGGCATGCAAATATGGAACTTTTAACTGTTTTAAATTTTTTGCAAAAAATTGTGACCTTACCCCTTATAAAAATCGCAAAAAATCATAATCGTGTTTTTTGCACAAAAATATCAGTATTTTTGGCGTAACATGAGAAAAAATGGTCCGAATATTAAATGTAGCTCGTTATTAAATTCTCTATCGATCGGCATTCAAATATATAACTTTTAACTGTTTTAAATTTTTTGCAAAAAATTGTGACCTTACCCCTTATAAAAATCTCAAAAAATCATAGTTCTGTTTTTTGCACAAAAATATCAGTATTTTTGGCGTAACATGAGAAAAAATGGTCCGAATATTAAATGTGATACCTTTTTGAGCTCGTTATTAAATTCCCTATCGATCGGCATTCAAATATATAACTTTTAACTGTTTTAAATTTTTTGCAAAAAATTGTGACCTTACCCCTTATAAAAATCGCAAAATATCATAATCGTGTTTTTTGCACAAAAATATCAGTATTTTTGGCGTAACATGAGAAAAAATGGTCCGAATATTAAATGTGATACCTTTTTGAGCTCTTTATTAAATTTTCTATCGATCGGCATTCAAATATATAACTTTTAACTGTTTCAAATTTTTTGCAAAAAATTGTGACCTTACCCCTTATAAAAATCTCAAAAAATCATAATCGTGTTTTTTGCACAAAAATATCAGTATTTTTGGCGTAACATGAGAAAAAATGGTCCGAATATTAAATGTGATACCTTTTTGAGCTCGTTATTAAATTCCCTGTCGATTGGCATGCAAATGTGGAACTTTTAACTGTTTTCAATTTTTTGCAAAAAATTGTGACCTTACCCCTTAAAAAAAATGGCAAAAAATCATAATCGTGTTTTTTGCACAAAAATATCAGTATTTTTGGCGTAACATGAGAAAAAATGGTCCGAATATTAAATGTGATACCTTTTTGAGCTCGTTATTAAATTCTCTATCGATCGGCATTCAAATATATAACTTATAACTGTTTTAAATTTTTTGCAAAAAATTGTGACCTTACCCCTTATAAAAATCTCAAAAAATCATAATCCTGTTTTTTGCACAAAAATATCAGTATTTTTGGCGTAACATGAGAAAAAATGGTCCGAATATTAAATGTGATACCTTTTTGAGCTCGTTATTAAATTCCCTATCGATCGGCATTCAAATATATAACTTTTAACTGTTTTAAATTTTTTGCAAAAAATTGTGACCTTACCCCTTATAAAAATCGCAAAAAATCATAATCGTGTTTTTCGCACAAAAATATCAGTATTTTTGGCGTAACATGAGAAAAAATGGTCCGAATAATAAATGTGATACCTTTTTGAGCTCGTTATCAAATTCCCTATCGATCAGCATTCAAATATATAACTTTTAACTGTTTTAAATTTTTTGCAAAAAATTGTGACTTACCCCTTATAAAAATCTCAAAAAATCATAATCGTGTTTTTTGCACAAAAATATCAGTATTTTTGGCGTAACATGAGAATAAATGGTCCGAATATTAAATGTGATACCTTTTTGAGCTCGTTATTAAATTCCCTGTCGATTGGCATGCAAATGTGGAACTTTTAACTGTTTTAAATTTTTTGCAAAAAATTGTGACCTTACCCCTTATAAAAATCGCAAAAAATCATAATCGTGTTTTTTGCACAAAAATATCAGTATTTTTGGCGTAACATGAGAAAAAATGGTCCGAATATTAAATGTGATACCTTTTTGAGCTCGTTATTAAATTCTCTATCGATCGGCATTCAAATATATAACTTTTAACTGTTTTAAATTTTTTGCAAAAAATTGTGACCTTACCCCTTATAAAAATCTCAAAAAATCATAATCCTGTTTTTTGCACAAAAATATCAGTATTTTTGGCGTAACATGAGAAAAAATGGTCCGAATATTAAATGTGATACCTTTTTGAGCTCGTTATTAAATTCCCTATCGATCGGCATTCAAATATATAACTTTTAACTGTTTTAAATTTTTTGCAAAAAATTGTGACCTTACCCCTTATAAAAATCGCAAAAAATCATAATCGTGTTTTTTGCACAAAAATATCAGTATTTTTGGCGTAACATGAGAAAAAATGGTCCGAATATTAAATGTGATACCTTTTTGAGCTCGTTATTAAATTCCCTATCGATCGGCATTCAAATATATAACTTTTAACTGTTTTAAATTTTTTGCAAAAAATTGTGACCTTACCCCTTATAAAAATCTCAAAAAATCATAATCGTGTTTTTTTGCGCAAAGAAATCAGTATTTTTGGCCTAATATGAGAAAAAATGGTCCGAATATTAAATGTGATACCTTTTTGAGCTCGTTATTAAATTCCCTGTCGATTGGCATTCAAATGTGAAACTTTTAACTGTTTTAAATTTTTCAAAAAATTGTGACCTTACCCCTTATAAAAATCGCAAAAAATCATAATCGTGTTTTTCGCACAAAAATATCAGTATTTTTATTAAATTCTCTATCGATCGGCATTCAAATATATAACTTTTAACTGTTTTAAATTTTTTGCAAAAAATTGTGACCTTACCCCTTATAAAAATCTCAAAAAATCATAATCGTGTTTTTTGCACAAAAATATCAGTATTTTTGGCGTAACATGAGAAAAAATGTAGACCTTTTAAAATTTGCGCATAATATGGTATTTAACCGATTTAATGGGCCCCTTTGCAGATTTATCATTGCGCTAATGATAACACTTAAATAAACGTTGTTTATTTTGCAGCTACTATCTCGGCTCCAACGAGCCAACAAACCAACGAGCCATCGTGCTCACGTGCAATTAATGTTTTAATGTTGTTCCGAACGGACCGACCGACCGCCTTCGCAGCCGTAATTGCGTGCTGCCATTGAATCTGTTTATAGAGTTTATAATCTCGTCGGAGCTCCTTGCGATTGCACACACCCATCCACTCATCCACCCACCCACCGCCGGCACATCCATTTATCCGCAGCCGCAGCGAATTTCGATTGTGGGGGGTATTAATAGAAGATATCCATAGAGATGCGGGGTCCTCTCTGCTTGCACCTCGATATGTGCACCCCTGGATGATATCCTTGGGCCACACAATGAATGGGAAACAATTGCCTTGGCTACCCGCCGGCTAAATGGGAAGAGAATGGCGATGAGGATGGGGATGGGGAGGCCAGCGAAATCCAGCACCAAAACAAACAAAGCTTCGAATCCTTTGAGTGGCCACCTGCCACGTGTGCATCCAGATATGCACTGCGAAAAAACATTGATAAGACAGGCCTTAAGACCGCTGAATACGATGTCATTATAAGGTGGTATACAAAAATAAAATATAGCAAGGAAAGGATAGATAATCATGAGGTATATTTTATTTATTTATTCCCTGGTTAAGAGGCAATTTAAAATTAGGTAAATTCAATAAAAATTCTTTAAAAAGCGTTTTATAATTTAGTAATATTTTAAATAAATTTTTAAGATAATTTTTAAGAGTAATAAAACACCACCAAAATGGTTTAAAAAAGCATTTATAATTTAGTAATATTTTTAAAAAATTATAAAGCCTCAATACTTAAATTTAAAAACTATGACCTCTCGAAAAATATGTAGATTCCAACCTTTCATTTATATATACAGTAAAAATTCTAAAATAAAAATGGAAATCAAGTTTATAACTTTTAAAATCCCTTAAACCTAAAAACCCAGCTCAAAATAAGTCATATCAAGCAAGTCAATTATTTCCCCAAGCCCCAAAATCTGGCTCAATGTGCAGAAGCCTCTTTAGTCGACTTGCCCCACTTTAATCTGCTAAAACTATGGCCTTGCTGTGGGCAATATAGACTTAATTCTGGCCGGTGCACTTGTTTGCGGCGCCACAACAATTGAGACACTCTCTGTTATGCAATTTCAGGCCTCTCACAGACCCTGAGCCTCGCAGTCTCCTGCCAATGCAGCACTTGTGTTGGCCAACAGGTGACAATAGACAATCGACTGCTTACTTTGGCCCCAAAAGCGGAATGTCCCTGGAGGGGTTCTGTTCCTCTTGGCAGGACACCTGCCGGCAAGGCCAGCAGCGGCGCCAATGTAAACAGTAAGTGGAACGCGAGCCAAGAACCAAACGGAACCGGAATATTGTATTTGAAATTTCGTATCCGGAGCAGAAGAAAAAACACGAGAATTGCATTAGACGACGGACGACCCGCTGACTAAGCCATTTGCCACGAACATAAAGGCATCATAAGGCATTAAGCCAGAAAGGGCTCCCAACTCGGGTGAAAAATGAAAAAAAAATAGGGTATTCAAAAAGTATGCAACGCAAAATTTGTTCAAAAATAACACCCGTCCCCACCCATTTGTATGAAAAATTAAAGTAAATAAGGTATTCAAAAAGTAAGCAATGCAAAATTTCTATGAAAAATGAAAGTAAATAGGGTATTCAAAAAGTAAACAACGCAAAATTTGTTCAAAAATAACAGCCGCCCCCACTTGGATGAAAAATGAAATGAAATAGGGTATTCAAAAAGTAAGCAACGCAAAATATGAATGAAAAATTGTAGTAAATAGGGTATTCAAAAAGTAAACAACGCAAAATTTCTTCAAAAATCCTCCCCCCAGGAGCCGCCAGTGCTGCAAAAATAATTGTAATAAATATAAAGGAGATGGTCAACTGATTATTGCCACTTACATGAAACTAATTCAATTTGTTGGCCGAATATTAATTGGTAAAACGGCGCAAAAGACTGCCCACTATATATTTGCATGGAAAATTCCAATTTAGTGTCGGCCGGGCAAATACACAAACAAACAAACACCAGGCAACAGCAAACAAACAAAAAAACAAACAGACAAGGTAAAAAGCAAAAGCAAAAAGCGAAAAGAAAAGAAATGGAAAACTAGCCGAATGAGACGCAAAGCAAATATAGTTACTAAATAAGCCCACGTGTGCGTGCGTATCCTGTGAGCATGGCGACAGTGTGTGTGCGTAGGACCGCATCCTGTTCATTTCCCCAAACGAGCTGGGAAAACAAAGCGCAGCATTCAGATACAAAGACAAACAAGGAATTTCCCTAAGGGGGTGGGTGGTTGGTAGGTTGGTTTTGATGGTCCTGCTCCGGCCACCTGTGGCCAAAACTCCTCTGGGTCCTGGATCCTGGGAGAACTGGGAGCCGGAAAACTGCAGCAGGCCGCAAAACACAGGCACTCCAGTTTAGTTTCCTAATTAGCTGCATAATTAGCAAAATAACCCTTTACTTGCGTGTCGAGTGTTTGCAATTACCACTAGAGTGATGGCCAAAAATGAGATTTGTGGTAGAAACAATTTTGATAGTCATTTATTTATGCGTTTCTATAACCGAAATTCGGTAAATCGTGCATATATTGATTTTATGAGGAAACTAGTCGAAATTGTGATACCCTTGGAGGACTACGAGTTTGAAATTTTTTAAAAAAACCTATGCAGAAAAAACAATTGACCAAATATAAGATAGATATGTCCAGGTTAATTTTTATATTTTTTTAAAGGTCAAGTTATTTATACCATTTCGATGTGAATAAAGATTATTTTATTTTACATTATTTGTTAAAAAATACTACATTTGGTATTTTGGTATAATTATATTATTTTTATGAAATAAATATAGGATGACATTAATCATATCGGCTTGTTAGTGTTATGAAATAAAGTAGAATTGATCCTATTTAATTTCGAATTTTTTTCTATGTACATTATGAATATTTTGAATTTTTATTTAAATTTAATAAAAATATACAAGCTTTGTTTTCTAATTTATTATATAGCTACGAGCTCAGCTAAAAATCAAATTTTTATAGCAAACACTTGCGGTATTGGCACTTTAATGAAAGTAGAAACCCGACGATATATTGAAGCTTTGGTGGAATTAAAAACGCAATAACACGTGGCTTTAAATTAAAATAGCGGGGAAAAAGGAAAAATGCAGAATTCAGGTTTATACAGAATTACCAGCTGACATCTCAGTTTTCTGTTAGCCTGATATTTTAAGGCAAAAAAAGAGTGTAGAATTTGGCATAAAAATATATTTATTTTTATTTTTACTGAGAAGCAAACTTTAATTAACACCGAATGCGCATGAAAAGAGGTTTATTTATATATTTTTAGTTTGGAACTGGAACTGGAATCGGAATTGGAATGGCTGAGGTCAGCCCCCCGGCTGTCCAGCTGCTTGTGCAGTTATCCCGGCTCAGAGTTATCCTTGTTGATGGGCTCTTAAAGCTGTCGTCCTCGCCATCATTCAACTTTGTCCGACTTAGCCGGCCAACTCTGGCTGTGACTTTCACTCTCTCCTCCGCGGACGCAGTGACATTTTTAATACCATCGAATTGCTGGGGGATTCTGCTTTTTTTTTTCTAGGCCAGTACCGAAATAAACGGGTTATCATCTATTTCGGGGCGGCCCCCGAATGTGTGACGTAAATTGGTTTTCTGGGCCTTTGCACTTTCACTTGGTATTTGGTAGTCCAAATTTATGTTCCCCGGCGACAGTGCGTTTCATGGCGAGAATTTAGCGCTGCAACTGTCGCTTTTGAGCTGAACCAAAAACCTACGCTTATGAAACGCATGTCATGGTGTTATGCGCCATAAAGTATTCTCTGCTGATCAACTGATGCGTGGCAAATAAATCTCGGCCAAAAAAGGAGAGCACTGCAGTGCTTTTGCACCGTATCATATCATCATATATCATATATTGCGACAGGCAGACTCTCACCCCCTTCAAAACCCCTTCTTCAGTTATAACAATGAGTTTTTTTTATTTTTTCCAACATTTCCACATGCATTTCGTTTCAGTTTACAAAATAAGTTTAAATACAACGTAAATTCAACCGCGATAAAAAAAAACACACACATTCAGCATTCGCAATGCGCGGATGACGGGGATAAGTTTAAGCTCTGGGACCGGGCTAACAACACGATAATATAAAAACGGAGCGTGTGCATTCCCATTCCTCGTTTACCCATCCACCGACCAGGTGAACCTGGGGTTCAGTTGGGGTTCGCAGGTCACAGGCTCTCCTCTCTCTCTATCTCTCTCTCTCTCTCGGTGCAGTTAACAAATTGAGTTTTAATTAAGGCGAACAGCTACCGACACGCTCTGGGTATTATTGTTCCTATTAGTGTTGTTAGCCAGACGGATGGCGAATGGCGGATGGCGGATGGCGGATAGGTGGCTGGTTTTCTAGGTAGATTGGGGGTAGAGAGGTTGCCGGATCCCCTAGTAGCCATAGTGAATGCCATGACCGGAGACCTGTGTGTGGACAAGGGCGGGTGCGGCGACGGCCCTGGAAGGAAAGGGGGGGTGGCGATTATGAGGCAACCTTATTAATGTGACGCTCCCTGGCCAAAGGGAGCCCATCGGATATACTCACTTCACCACGGGCCCGGCCAGATGCGTGGCGTAGGCAGGGGCGGCGTAGGCGGGGGCTGCGTAGGCGGGGGCGGCCAGTCCGATGCCGTGTCCAATGATTCCGGGAGCTGTGCAACAACAAAAACAGGTTCTTTATGCAAAAATACACACAAAAGCTAGCCAAGAAAGATGGACAGAGAGACGGAGACAGAGACATATGGCTGGGGCCAAAAAGAGATAGTCGCCAAGGAGGAGGTCGAGATAGAGCTTCCCCAAATTAGCATCGTGTCCATTGTTTGGACAATACATCGGCTTCGGTACCCTCCATCCGTCCCATGGGCCACTTAAAGGTTGTCAACGGCAACCACCTGACATGGCCTGACCAACCGCCCACCACCCACCAGGCTGGTTCGTGCACTGATAAAAAAATATAATAGTAAAAAAAAATATTTGCATATTAAATGCCAAGATTCCTAATATTTAATATAAAATTAAATTAACAAATGGAAATATTTTAAACAAGGCAGAAAATATTAATTTACTTTATTAAAAAAAAGATTTTTTTATAAATATCAAAGTTAAACGTTTTCAAAATGAACTATAATTGTTAAATGTAATATTGTCCTATTTAAATTGAATAAAAACCGCAATGGATGAAAATCAAAGCGAAACTATTTGGATTGAATATGAAATCTTTGGATTGACTACGTTTTTTTTATCAGTCTGCACAGAGCCAAAAATACCAAGAATTTTGTCTATAACACTTGTTTAATTTTGAACACTAAAAGAGTTTTTTTCGAGTTTGGTAATTTAGTTCTAGAAAACTTGGACTTGGCTTTAAAGAAAATGTGGTATTCAAAAAGTGTGTAACAACATATTTTTTTGAAAATCCCCCTCCCCACAAAAAAATTTTGGATGCGCCACTGTTTAAAGCCTACAAAAAAATTAATATTCCTTTTACAAACAAATTTCTAACATTTTAAATATTATAAATTAAATCAAATTTAATAAATTTTAATACCAAATGTGAAGAAATTAAATTTAAAGGCTCATTTTTTCTCTATGTACCTATGCCCCAACCAACATCAATCAAGTGACAGCCCAGTGACCGAAGGGAACGGTGACTGGGCGATTCGGTGATTGGGTGACTCGCTGACTTGGACATGGAACCATGGGATGCAGTTTTGGCCACCACCTTTGGTGTGTAGAACATGGCTCGAGCGTCGCGTCGCTTTAAAGCCTTCGACAAAAAAGGAAGAAGGATGTCCCAACGGCAGGCGATGAATGATTGATTACACGCCTGGACTGATGGTTACCTCACCGCCCACCGCCGCGAATTCCCATGAATTCCCATCATGCCCACTAGGCAGTTATATCTGTTTTCTAGCAAGACAAATCGATTGCGGAGGGACCCAAAACCGATTATCCCTTTTTGTTGGGCCCGAGTTCTTGTTGTTTTGTTGTTTAGCTGGGTTGGTGGATACAAATTATCGATTGCCAGGAAAACCGCAATGATCATTGGGTTTGCCTCCCCTTTTAAATCCTCATCATTTGTGCCCTATCACCGTGATCTCTGTGCTTTTTTGGTCCACCTTTTAGTCCTAACTTTAAACAATTTATCTGAAAGTTTTCCCCCTGACTGTTGGCTGTATCAAAAACGATCTCCAAGAAGTGGAGAAACCTCCCTCTCAAGTTTGCAGCCAACACACATCCACATCCCTTTTTGGCCTGATGGAGCGAAACTTGCGCTTTGTAAAAACGTAAAAACCCAGGAGCAAAGTTTGTTTTTGCCAAGTGCACTTGGCCAGCAGGGCGAAAACACAATAAACTTCTTCGGGCGCGGAAGAACTCGTGGCAAAAATTAGTTGAAAATCGCTGAGGAAACAGAAAAATTGGGGAAAAAAGCGTGCGAAAAGTGCGGAAGAGTGAGAAGTTAGAGAGCAGGAATGGGGTGTTATGGGATATCCTAGATCCTGGTCACCTACCGTACGAAGGAGCAGCGGCGTATTTCACAACTGGAGCGGCGGCGACTGGGGCGTGGGCCAGATAGCCGTGCGAGATTTGGGGAGCGGCACTATAGGCGCCATAGCCGCCATATCCATAGCCTCCGTAGCCTCCATAGCCGCCTCCCAGGCTCAGGTGGCCGCCCAGTTGTCCCAGGGAGTGGCCCAGTCCCAGTCCGGAGATCTGAACGGCCGGCGCCGTGGCCGCGTAGTGTCCGCCGTAGGCCACGCCCTGAATTTGGGCGGGAGCCGTGTGACCCGCGTAGCCCAGCGAGTAGGACGGCGCAGCGATCGCGTGGGCCGGAGCAGCTTTGGTTTGGCGTTTTTTGATTTTTATTCGAGGGTTAAAAGTGTTAACAATCAACTAAGGCAGTGATGGCAGGCAATTATATACAACTACCTACGTGTTTCTATCTCATTTTAAATGACTGTATTTAAAAAATCAAAGGCTTTAGGCAAAATTGATCTAGTGATCTATGAAAATGGCAATTAAGATTTGGATTAGGATTTAAGTTGGTTTTTAATTTAAAGAATTTAATTTTAATAAAAAAAATATATGAAATTGAAAAATGCTGAAAAGCTAACGTATTTACATATATTAGGGTGGCCCAAAAATCAAAGCCTATTCTGCAACAAATGATTTCAAAACCTAAAAAATGTTATTTCAAAATGAAGGAGGTGCTCTTGAAATGTTCTCAAAAATTACTCATACGACAGGTATGACAGTATGAACTTGGTCGAAAAAATCGTACTCCCAATTGTGAAATTATGCATTTTACTTAGATAATAAATTTAAACGAGAAAGAGCAAAAAATAATGCATGATTTAAATCGTCATAAGAAAAAACATTTTTATCAAAGGCAACAGTGCGTATGAGTGATAAAGTTCAAAGCAATTCAAATTCTCAAGCCCTTAAAAATGTACATAAAAATGTGGTCCACCCTAATGTACATTAAAAATATTTTTAAATAAAGAAAACTCTGGTTTTTCATTTTAAATAGCAAAAAATGCTGTACTAATTATTTAGAAGTAATAATTTTATATGGAAAATATTTTCCCTTTTTGTGGTGGATTCGAACCTGGACCATCACTGCAGAGGCTACGTGCAGAGGGGTTTACAAAGTGGTGCGTGTGAGTGGTGTGAGTGCTTGTGGTGCGTTTTGGTGCGTGGTGGTGCAGTGGTGTTTATCTTTGTGGATTTCGAAGGAGCAACCGGGGACACAACTCACCTGCGTAACCGTGGGCGGCGACGGGCGCCAGGCCGGCGTCATTGCTGATGCTCGATCGCTGGACATGCGACTGCGAGTGGGCCGTCTGGACCTGGCTGGCGTAGTCCGACTGCGAGGACTGGCCGTAGTGGCCCTTCACCGTGTGCTCCTGGGTGCTGCCCACGGAGGCGTGGTCCACGCTGGGGGCGCTAATTGAATAGGCCGCCGGTCCGCCGGGCTTTGCACTGGCGCAGGCGATCAACGCCAGGACACAGAGTACAACCTGTAATATTTGATATTTATATTTATAAATACATTTTACATTTATAATATGTATTTAACAGTGTGTCTGCTTCTGTCGCAGTTCGAAGCTCTGCAGGAAATTGCAGGCGAACAAACTTTTAATTAAGTTGGTAAAGTTGTTCTCGCTGGCAAATAGTTGGGTACATAACCTTGAAGGGGTGCTGCAGAGATGGCTATCGCTTAATCGAAAGAATATACCTATGCAAAAAAGGCTGTCCAATGCGAAAAAGCAGTTTAAATAAATCGTGAGAAAAATCTATTGAATTCTCTATGCTTAAATATTTGAAAATATCTTACCAAGTTTGACAAAAAAAAATAAATATTATATAAAATAGTATATAATATATATCCAATGCGAAAAAAAGCAGTTTAAATAAATCGTTGTGAGAAAAATCTATTGAATTCTCTTTGTTTAAATATTCGAAAATATTTTTGTATATTTTAAATTATATATAAAATATATAAAATATTTTCACCCTTTAATTCACCCCCTTTTCTGGGCTTTCTCTCTCAGCTTTCATGGCCTTATTGGTCCAAAGTGACCCAGTTTTAGGCCTCATAATCAGGCGGCCACTTGACAGCCGCACAATTAGCATGCGTGTTGGTCTTGCTCTCGTTTCCATTGCCTTGGACATTGAATTTAAATTGCGAATTGCGAGACGAGATTGAAAATGCACTCTCAATTGGCCGTACGAGGTCGAGTTGTGGTCTGGCCAGGAGCCAGCAGCCAGGAGCCAGGACAAAGTGACGAGTGAAAGGATAACAAGTGCAGGCAACTTGTATCTGACTCCTTTTCCATGTCAATCGGTCTGTCAGAGCGAAAAGTAAGGATGGATGGAAGGGCGGGCCCACAAACGACAGCATATTTGCCACTACAAACTACACTTCACGCACCTTGAATGCCATTGTTATGGGTTATTGCTTAGGTATGCAGTGATTCACTCAACAAAAAAATTCGACTCAGTTCGATTGGGATTGCGATTGGTAACTGTCTCGGTTAGCCGTTCTTTGGGCCTATTTATACTGCTGCTGCTGCTCAAAATATGGTGCAAAATAAATGTGCAAAAAAATAAAACAACAACAAAAAATGAATGAAAATCAGTGGAAAAACAAAAAAACCGCCACGAGAACGGGTTTTCATCAGTTGGCAAAGCAGGCAGAAAAGTGCGCAGGCGCGCCGCCGCTCTACGCAATACCAAAGAGCCACCCCCCCGTTTTCGGTGCCGCCCATGGCAGAGATCGCCTTTCGTGTTAATAGCATCGATTGTTTAATTGGAAATTTGTCCGCACTTGTCCGTATGCGGCAAAAGGAAATGCCAGCGGACAAGGTGAACCCACTGAACCCGCTCAAAATGATTGTTGATATTTGATTTTCAATTTTGGTCACTGAACCAGAGGAGTCTTCGACTTGATCTCATTTCCAGGGCCCCCCTCCCCCCCTCCATATCATTCACGTGGCTCTTGTCAAGTGCTTTATTAATGGACCTCCCCCCGATTTTCCATTTCCCACCAACACAACCGGTGCGTTCGTTGTGCCTGCGGGCATTTTGTGTTCAACTTTTTCAGACTTTTCATACCCCGCATTTGGGCCTTTCGAGTGGGCATCATAGTGGCCAGCACTTTATGGAGTTCTCTAATTGAGTAAATATATTTATGATAAAATTACCAACTGCCTTTGTTGACACAAAAGAGTTCAGCGTTTGTTGGCAAACTAGGTTATGTATACTTATAGTATAAAATAGTATAGTATAGTAAACAGTGTTTATGGCTGCAACCACCGCAATTAAAAACATAATGTATTTAATTAATTGTTTTCGTGCATACTTTATTATAATAAACAAAAATATTATGTTTTTCTGGGTTACTACACACAAAAAAAAACTTGGTAACCAATATAATTGTCAAACAGTTCCCAACCACAAAAATTTTCAATTCTACCAATTAATTAGTTACATTCAAAACAACAAATACACAAAATAAGCGAAGACACACACCCAAAGCAAAAACAAAATACACGTAACTATTTTTTATAGTTACGTAACTATCCGTATAGGTAAATTTTACCAATCAAATTTTTTTGCGTGTATAAGTATTGTCATAACAAGATTTTAATCTATGAACCGTAATTAACTCATAATCTAACTTATTTGTTCTTATAATATTTCTTATAAAAGAATTTTCTAAATTTGTACTGTTTTATTGGATTAAAGTCTTGAGCATACATTTAAGCTTAGAATTCTCGATTTTAGATGAGTTATTTTAGTAAATATTTAGTTTTAGAAGTCTTTAATGAAAAAATAATATATTTACCCTTTATTTGTGGGTTATGCAGTGGATATAGTGGGTATATCCCCAACCTCATACCCAACCCCCAATTAATTATTTTTTTTTGCTAGTTCTCACGCAGCCGCCGCCAAATGGGCGCGGAAATTGGGCGATCGGATTGGATCGGATCGAAACGGGGCGCTTTAACCGAGAGTGGGAGCCCCAGACCCAAAGATTGGAACGGGGGGCATGGGCATGGTTTTGTATAGATCTTGAGGACCTGGCTCTGATTGCGCCGCATTTCGAAAGGCAGCGGCAGTGGGCACGACTTTTTGGACTGGGAGGCCTTTTTTGCTAGTTTTTGATTTGTGATTTCTGATCTAAGCCATTTTGTTGCTGGTTAACAATTTTTTGTGGGTCGCTCGCAATTTATGCGCACTTTGTGCGTTGTCGTGGCGAGGGACAGATAAAAACACTGCAAGAAATTGGTCTAGGCAAGCACTTTTTTTAAATGTTTTTAATGTTATTAATAAAAATATTAAAAATTAATACTAATACGATATATTTTAGTACATTTTATTTAATAGAGAACAAAATATTTAACCATTTAACCATTAAATATAAATACCATTAAATTAAATAACCAAAATATTTTTTGTGGGTTAAGAAAATTTTTTTTCGTTTGAAAATTTAAACTTTATATCTAAATAAATTTTTGAAATGCTCAAATGAATTTTTAAAATGGAAAAACATATTTCCGCATTTTGCAAATGTGTTCTACTACCAATTAAAATACTACATAATATATTCATCTATTTTATTGTACCAATTATGTATTTCTGTGAGTGTGGGGCACATGTAGACTGGGCCAGGGAGCGTTATGTAATGGCCCACAGCTGGCTGTCCGCCTGGGAGCAAACACACAGAGGTTTCGCAACCAAGGCGAAGCTGGGAAATTGCTAGCATTTTCCAACTGTCAACCGGGGGAACCTCCGCCAAGGAGAGCGAGCTGGGCTCCCGAAACCAAAAACGAAAACGAATTCGAAATCAAAAAACGGGGATAAAAGTGCAGCCAACCTTCAGAGTAAATGCACAAATGCACAAACGCACAGCGGGGTTTTCTTTTCTTTTTGGGGGGCATAAAGAGGAGGCGGTCAGTAAAAGCATTATCAAACAAGAGATGGCGCCACTTGTTTTGGCATTGCCAATTCTGGGGAAGCACACAATAAGACAGAATGGCGGAGAAGTTGTCAAGGAGTGCACGGTTAGAAAAAATACTATTATTACCAGAAAAAGATTCATTAAATTTTTACTCTTAGTAAAATTATCTCCAAAGTTCTGCTAACAGAAATCTGGTAATGTTGTTATGCCAGCTTTAGGGTTATTGCATCGAAAACCAATTTTATTAGACTTTGTAAAATCAGAAGATAATCGGGGTCACCAATAAATGTCTGTAGATTATAAAATCAGAAGATAATCGGGGTCACCAATAAATTTCTGTAGATTAACTCTTTAGTTTAAAAAAATCAGAAGATAATCGGGGTCATCAATCAATGTCTGTAAATAACCTCTTTAGTTTTATAAAATCAGAAGATAATCGGGGTCACCAATAAATGACTGTAGATGAACTCTTTTGTTTTAAAAAATCAAAAGATAATCGGGGTCACCAATAAATGTCTGTAGATGAACTCTTTAGTTTTATAAAATTAGAAGATAATCGGGGTCACCAATAAATGTCTGTAGATAAACCCTTTAGTTTTATAAAACAACTTGTATCATAATCGGGGTCACCAATAAATGTCTGTAGATGAACTCTTTAGTTTTATAAAATAAATGTCTGTAGATGAACTCTTTAGTTTTATAAAATTAGATGATAATCGGGGTCACCAATAAATGACTGTAGATGAAACCTTTACTTTTATAAAATTAAATGATAATCGGGGTCACCCTTTAGTTTTATAAAACAACTTGTATCATTAAAAAGTTCAGTTGTAAGTTCAGAACTAAGATTGTAGAGTAAGTTTCTAATTGAGATGTCTAAGCACTCTACTCTAAGCTTTTGTGATTGATAAAACCACAGCAATCAAAGTTGCAATAGAGCTCATTCCATAAATCAACCGCATTCTTACATTCCATTTTTTATTGTGTTTGGCTCAGTGTGAAAGTGCGGGGCGAAGTCAATTCCCGATGCAGCGGCAATCATCGATTGTCATTGTTGATGAGCCACCCCAACCCCCATCCAACCGCCAGCCCCCTTCAACCGGACGCCCTTGCAGCCCGCTGTTCCATTGTGTAATGGCGTGATGTTTCAATTACCGCCCATCACTGCCAAAGTCCCCCTTTCCCCCTTTTGAAGCTCCGCGATAAATACACAATGCCAGCTCTGCGGGCGTCGCAATCTGCGAGCTTTTTGTCTCCGACATTAATTTGTATAATTGCAATGCCAATACAGGACAAGCAGTCGGGCCCAGCCAAGTGCAGCGAGCCATAGCCATCTCGATGTCCTTTTGCCAGCGAGCCAACCACCACCATCACCCACTTTTACCCATTTTAACCCACTTCACCCACCCGTCACTGTGTGGCGTCCACTCAGCCGCATCATTTCACGTCTATGTGGGTCAAAAAGGCGCAGACAACGAGCCAAAACAAAGCCACAGGGAAATTTTTTGGAAACTATCAAGGATCGATTCATTACGAAATGGTGATATCCTTAGGCAAACCAAAGGGCCAACGCACAAAAAAAAAGTATCAGACCAAAACCAAGCTCTTTTACTACAGAGAAAGGAAAAAATGTTGTAAAATATATATAAAATATATATAAAATAAAATATTGTAGACCAAAAGGCAGTTTTAAAAATTTTTAAATATGAAATGATATTTTCCCAATTAATACTAATTTGTAAATAATAATTAGATCTATGAGAGAAAATCTTGGAGTACAGAACACATGATATATAATAATTAATATTTATTTCAAAATGGTTTCCATCGAAACCCATGAAAATTAATAATATATGTCTTCAAAAAAACCCATGAATATTATTAATATAATATTTTTCGAAGGCCCTCGCTATATTAAATAGATAAATATATCCCTTTTAATGCCACAAAATCCAGATATTCGAGTGGAAACTACAGGGTATCACCGCATTGGACAATGACTGACAGCCGTTGCAGTTGGCATATCCCTTAACTGCCGTTTTTGCTGCCCATTGCTGTCATTGTTACCACGTCCTTTGTCCATTGTCCAGCGGCGATGTGGCGATGTGGAGCTGGGGGCCTTTTCGGGGATTCGAGATGGCGACATTTGCCTAAATACTTGGCCACACACACTCGACCATTATCACACATGCCGTTTTCTATTCCTGCCTTTGTTGGCGTTTTGCGTGGAATTTCCAAAAGGCGAAGATTAATGACCGACATGCCCTGACAGCGCCGCGTCAGCGTGGCATCGATATCAATGGCGATATATGAGCAGGATAGCCCGGGACCCGAGACCCGGGTCGCGGGATGACTGACACTGACCACCCACAAGACCAAGTCACGGTGCCAGGAATTTGGTGTACAACTTGTACTTGAAAAGTAACCGTAGCCAGCATAAATTATTAAAATATTATCACGCAAAATTTAGCTAGAAAAAATTACAAATATTAAAATAGGGATCCTAAAAAAAATTTTTTTTTTTTTAAAAAAAACGGCTTGACAAAAATATCTTCAAAAATTCGGAAATAATTTAAAGACAAATAAATAAATGATTTTGCATTTTTTTTATATTTATATTAGTATGTTCCAGAAATTGAAAATTTGAGACCATATTTTCATGTGATATATACGTACCTACTTCTTGGTTTTAGTTTATAGTAAATAATAAATAATGTAAAGTTTTGCATTCTTAAAATTTTGAATTTAATTAAATATCATTAATATTAATGAAAGTAAATTTTTGAATACTCCCTTCTAATAAAATCATCCTATGCCAAGTAGTTTTCCCCCCAAATGTTTTACCCGCTTAGCTTGACTAACGCACTGAATAGAGCTGTTTAAACTGTCATTTATCGCATTTCCTGGCTATTAAGAGCACCCTCTGCTATTTTTGTGTGCAATTTTAATGGCTATCTTGGCACTTCGTAGTGCTCGCCACCTTAGTGCGTCCAGAAACCCGACAGATGGCGCCATCCCAGCGAGGGGCGATGGGGGGTCAGTAAACTTGTTTTGAGGGCGTGGCCCCCAGCGAACC
The DNA here is from genome assembly GCA_037075205.1 of Drosophila prostipennis. Taxonomy (NCBI): domain Eukaryota; kingdom Metazoa; phylum Arthropoda; class Insecta; order Diptera; family Drosophilidae; genus Drosophila; species Drosophila prostipennis. Next base: position 684,728 of record JBAMCJ010005733.1, on the reverse strand, counting down.
GAAACTGGAGCAACGTCCTGATATTATGATATTACGCGCTATTAACTGCAAACACTTGCAAGCACACACACTTATGTATGTACATTTTTGCTTAGCCCCGAGAGCATTAAAATTTAACCTTCAATTACAAAATCAATAGGCAAAAAAAGGCGGCCACACCTCCGTGTGAGATCGAGTCGCCTTTGTTCACTTGGTTTTGGTTCGTGCGCCTTTGTTGTGTTCGCCTCGGCTGTCTTCATCTTGTATTTTCATATTTTCTGAGAATTATTATTTTTTCTTATTTTTTTCGGTCGATGCCACAGCTGCGATATAGAAACGCTTGACAAGTGGGCAGTGCCCCCGACATGCCACGCCCACGCCGCCGCCCCCTGCGTTAATTTGTTGTGCAATCTGCGCATTTATTATTTTCCGACTTTCCCTCACTCTTATTATTCTATCGCAGTAATGAGAATAAACTGAAAACAGCTAGAGAATATGTAAAAGAAATAACAACAAAAATCAAGCGAGAAAAAAACAATAATGGCACATTCTTGCGTTTGACTTGATTTTCACTTTGTTTCTCATTTAATTTCATTTATTGTTGGGTAACGAGATTATTTGAGGAATGGCCAAAAAGGCCGGGGGCCTCGAGGTGGAAAAAGAAGGCTCTTGGCAATATATTTTATCTGGCAGAAATGCGCTGGAAATTTGAGATGTCTTCATTCACGAGCGACTCAAGAGAATTTTGCTTTAATTACATGTTTTTGTATGATTGTTTTGAGTATGACAACTATTTAGTTACTTTTTAATTAATATACAATAATATAAAGAGGAGAGTTTTTTTTACGGAAATTTTATATATTTTATATACTAAAACTAAACACCTCGTTGTGATTTTAATTGAGATGAAAATTAATTAAAATAAGTTAATTAAATGAATATAAAATTAAAATATATAAATTTAAAAAATATATTATACTTTTAACTATTTTTTTGCAACGTTTATTTGTTTAGAATCGTAAATTATGCACATTTTTCTATTTTTCATCTTTACATAGTGCAATTTAAAATAAGATCTGTTTGCTTTAAAAGTGAGGGTATTTTCTGATTGAAATATTCGGCCTAATATTTGATATTTTTATTTTTACTTGTGGCCTGACATCGATTTAAGAGGCCGCCGGCAATTAAAAATCACCGCAAATTGCGCCTAAGTGCTGCAATTATGCACTTGGCTTGAGCAACGCTGCGTATACGCAATTCGGATGGAGTTATGCACAAGAAAGTCGTTGCTGTCTTATCGCTATGACACTCACTTGGAATATTTATCAGGAATATTGGTTGATGATTTTCCATGCAATATTGTCTAAAAATATAGTTATCTTTTCTACATATAAATATTTTCAAACCAAAATTCCAACGAGTCAGTAGTCAGGGTATCTCGACTGTCAGCCTATGTAAAATGCGACTCGTATTAAGCGACAAATCACTCGATGCATAAATAATTGCCACCTGCAGTTGGGTTTGGCGACAGGCGCGGTGTTTCCCAGCCGAACTTCCCAGCTTAGCCGTCGAACCATCGCTGCTGGGTGGCTCAGTGACCTAATTTTATGTCCGCCCAAACTGGACCCAAAAACGACGCCACGCCCTCTTAATTGAATTAGTTTATTTTATTGATATTCGCACATATGTGCATATATTTTGGCCGACAGACGTCGACGCTAAGCAGCCGCAAAAATGCGGGGTCCGAAATTTTGATGGGGTATTTATAGGCAGTAGGTTCCCAAACTACAATCATTTACATTTATGTTCCGGTTTCTACTCTCGTATTGTTAGGAGGAAAAATTGCGCAAGTCACTTGTGAGAGCATAATTTGCCAATCTACCAATTGGTATGTATATTTTTTCCCTTGGAAAGGTGCTCCCACTGAGCATTATCCAGTCGGCAGTGCTATACTGATTTTTATACCCTTGCAGAGGGTATTATGATTTCAGTCAGAAGTTTGCAACGCAGTGAAGGAGACGTTTCCGACCCCATAAAGTATATATATTCTTGATCAGCATCACTAGACGAGTCGATCTAGCCATGTCCGTCCGTCCGTCCGCCTGTCCGTCCGTTTCTACGCAAACTAGTCTCTCAGTTTTAAAGCTATCGGGCTAAAACTTTCCCAAAAGTCTTCTATCTATTGCAGGTAGTATATAAGTCGGAACGAGCCTGATCGGCTAACTATATCCTATAGCTCCCATAGGAATAATCGGGGAAAAAAATGTAAAAAAAATTATATCTTGGGTGTTTTTGAACCTAGAACCTACTTTTGGAAATGCTATTTTTCATCTAATTCTGAATTTCGAATAAAATTTTATCAAAATCGAACGACTATATCATATAGCTGCCATAGGAACGATCGGAAAATTAATGGGAATATAATAGGAAATAAATTATTGCTTCGTTGGTTTTTATCGTATTCTCTTCTACTCTGGAACATGATTCTTTTTAAATGTTTTCGAATTTCGATTTTATATCTTATCAATATCGAACTACTATATCATATAGCTGCCATAGGAACGATCGGAAAGTTAGTCATTAATAGAAATTATCTGCAAGGGTATATAAGCTTCGGCTGGCCGAAGCTAGCTTCCTTTCTTGTTTTTTTTTTGTATTTTGCCTCGGCTGCCCCCTAATTGAGTTGGTTTATTAGTTTTGGCCTGGACCAGGAAGCCCTCCATATGCAGTTGGCCTTGGCAACGCCTGGATGATGGTGGAGGAAGGTCGGTGCTCCGCCCGCTTGATGGACACTGATAGACCCAAAGGAAGGCTCAGGACGAAGGCCTCCATCTTCGACTGTTGCTCCAGCCTCCCGACTCCGGCCAATTGTGCTGAGTTATGGCTTTCGACTGGCAGATGGGAGCTCCTAATTCGCATATTTCATGTGTACTACAGCTTCATGTTGTATAATTTATGAATCCATTTCCATTTCGCTATAGAGTTGCGCTCGAATGGCTTAAACTTTGGCGCCAGAAGGCGTGAGGAGAACCCAATGATGATGGCCTGCTGCTTGTGTGTTCAACGAATACCTAAGGAAAATTTTTAGCCCAGAGGCAAAAGTGTTTTATAGAACCAAAAAAAATCAGATTTTTAGGAGAACAACGTTTTTTTGTAAGATTATCCTAAGTTAGTTATTCATTTGGCTTGCATTTATTAATTATAATTCATAACCAATAAATACAATTATTATAAAAAGCAGTTTTTAGCTGAATATTTTACCATCATTATTACGAATTTTTACAGAACAAAACAAAGCCATACATTTTTAATCAAATATTAGTTTTTATTTTATTCGTGTTGGGTTTATTTTGCACAGCTTTTAAATTAAACATATTCATCAAAACAAAACTCGGATTTTATTTAGGGATAGAACTTTTAACTTAATAAAAAGAATAGTCTGGTTTCAACTTTATTGGTTTGGGAAACATCACCAAAATGCTTTGTGTTTTATTGTTTGTTAACTATTTGATGTTTTGGCCATGGAAGAAGGGACCAGGCACCTGTAACAAAAAAAAAATCAGGAGTCAGAAGTGGCTTGCAAATATAATACCCTTTGAAAGAGTATAACAGGAACGAAATCTATGCTAATTTATATCTATGAAAAAAATTTGTTTTATAAATAATACTCATTTTATCATTTTAATTATAAATACTACAAATAAATATAAAAGTAGTTACTTAAGGGGTTTTCATATTGTTCGTTTTTTTCCTGGGCTGAAAGTAGAATAAAAATTAAAGGATGAGTAAGTAATACAAAAAGTAAATAGAAAATTGTTCAAAAGATATTTGTTATTTGTACTTACAGTCCGGGAGACAAGTATTCTTCGTAGGATGTCCCAAAAGCTGTCCCAGGCTCATCAGAAATACAATCCCAAAGATTAGGAATTTCAATGCGACCATTCTGAATGCTAGACAATAACTAAGTGATTCTGCTGATTTGAAATATGTCTTATTTATACGTAGGCAAACCTGCAAATAAGTCATAAAAGTTATACAATTTCTTTTCTTTTTATTTAAACGTAAGCAATGAATCCAACGTGTTGATAAGTAAAGCTTTGTCCTTGGGAATTGCGATTTTAATATTCGCTATTAAACACAATTTTTATATATTACCTATGAACCCTCAAAATTGTCTAAGAAAACAAAAACACACGTGAACATATTCTGGAACGAGAATAGTATAAATATAGTACAAAAAGAATAAAGCTAAACTTTGCGGAATCTGAGATATTTTTAATGATTTGCAATTGTAGACAAAATCAACAAAGTTTTTAGAGATCAAAACAAAGTATTATTGTAAGTAATATTATATATATTGGATTACCTTCTTAGGAGGGGTTTATATTTTATGTGATAAACACAAATGAAAATGTTCACCTTTTGAAATGAAATTCATTAAACAAACGGCTCGAATACCGGGAATATGTCCGCACAGTAGCATCCGTTCCCAGTGTGTCTTTCAATTATCAATTGAATCGGAAAAATTCCTGGAAACTCCCCACTCCATTCGGTGGAGGTTAAGGAGCGGCCTTTTCATTGGTACACATACATACATACATACCAATATTCGGAGTGCGCGGGTCGATCTGCTTGTTGCTTTGCTGGTGCACACATGTGTGTATTTCGGGGTATATATGTATACACAGAAAAAAATGTACAAAAGATCAGATTGATATGTGGAAGTCAATTTTATTTTTGTTATAGACCAAGTTATTCATATCATTTTGATTTAAATGAAGATTAGGTTTTTACATTATTTGTTTAACAAATACTAAATTTGGTATTTTAAAATAGTATATTTTTTAAGTTTTTTTTTAACTAACTGATATGATAAAATATCAAGTTGATAAGTTTGAAACAAAAATTTGATATGAAATTCAATTGACCTTATTTAATATCGATTTTTCATATCATTTTGATTTAAATGAAGATTAAGTTTTTACATTATTTGTCTATAAAATTCTAAATTTGGTATTTTAAAATTGTATTTTTTAAGTTTTATTTTTAACTAACTGATATGATAAAATATCAAGATGATATGTTTGAACCAAAAATTTTATATGAAATTTAATTGACCTTATCTCATATCGATTTTTTTTTCTGTGTAGTGTATCCACCGATATATCCCTCGAGGCCGTTTCTGGATGAGATGAGTCGCCTGTTGTTATTCCCGGGTATTGTTTTGTTTGCTTTTCCCACCTGCCGAGCAGAGCGCTCGACGTCGAGTCAAAGCCGAGTTTGATTTCTGTGTTAATTACGCATACGCACTGCGGTCCACAGACCCAAAGTCGTAGTAGCTGCTGCTGCTGCCGTCTCATTAAAGCCAAAAACTCCAGTGCAGCAGGGCGGCGGACAAAAAGCAATTAAGCTGCTACGACAACCGATGGCAATTTTGGCCAAATTCGACTGGCCACTGCACATTGCACATGGGCATGGGAATGGGAATGGGCATGGTCAACTGGTTCGGGCCTTGTTTCAGGCAATTAAGCACTTCTGGCCCACAAATCCGTAAACAAGCGCTGGCAGGCGGCGACCTGACCTCCAGTCTGCGGACCCCTTCGCTTTCAAAGGCCCGCCCAGAAACAACAACACAGCTACAAATGGATATTTGAAATATATAGCCCACAATTTATGTTGTAATGAAATTAAATAGTTAGAATAATGGCAATAAAAAAGCTGACAATCGAATAGTTTGTTTTTTTGTCGTTTGCATATTCAATTAAATGACCTTAAAATCTAATTTAAATGTTTAATCCTTTTACGCAGTTTGTATTCCTAATCGTTTTTAATGAGAATTTATTGCACACAAGCAAAACCAACTAAATGTGCGTTCAAACACTGTGTTTAAATCTACTTTCGGTTTTTGTATTTTAATAAATAATACAAAATATTTAATATTTTATTTAATTATTTTTAAATAGGTACTAAATTTTACAATTAAAGGGTTTTTATATCAATTGTGGAAGTCTTTTAATAATATCCTTGAAAAGTTGCTTTCAATTGAAACTAATTGTCTGCTGAATGAGCTCAAAAGTAAAGTGTTGTTTGGCAGACTTAACATATAATACTTTAATCCTCTTATGCTTTTTTGAGAGGCATTTCCGATTCACTTAATATACCCGCACTCGACGCTCTGCTAAAAAAGGCCTAAAAAAGGAAAGCCAACTGGCCAGCAGCAAACTTGGCAACTTGGACTTGGCAAGAGGGCCAGTGTTTGGCTCGGCAATAAAGTGGTTGTTGCTGCTTTTGCTGCTGCTGCTGCTTTTGCTGCTGCTGCAGTGCGTCGCTTCCAGGCCACTTCACTTTATTTACCGTCACGCTCAGCACGCTGCGGCGGCGGCATTAAGTGCGAAAACAAAGCCAAAGGCATCGAACCGCTCCCGGCAGCTCCTTATTTTTATGGCCGGTTTATTGAAAGGCCGCCAGGCCGCCGGGCAACGTGCAACGTGCGAGCAACGTTCCATGTGCAACCAGCGACTACCAACTAGCAATGTGCAACATGCACGCCGAGAAAATGATTATTATATGCGAATTTATGTTTATATGTAATTTCAATTATTTTGATTTTATTTTTGTTTTTTTTTAACATTATGGTAAATTTTCTTAAATTTTTCTAAAATATTTATATGCGATTTTATGTTTGTATTTAATTTCCATTATTTTGATTTTATTTTAGTTTTTTTTTAAACATTATGATTAATTTTCTTACATTGATTTCTACATTTGTATGCAGCCATAATTTCTACAAGGTCCTTAAAAATATTTAAATTAATTTTTAAATTAAATAAAAAATAATTTAATAAACAAATTATATTGAATAGGTTGGAATTTATGTTGATATTGAGTTTATGTTATTTTGATTTTATTTGTATTATTTTAAAAATATTTTGACAAGTTTTGTTTCATTGATTTAACATTTATAAGCAGCCATAAATTCTACAATAAATTAATTAAGTAAAATTGTAAATAATGAGATAAAATATACAAACAAAATAAGGATAACTATGTAATTATCTATATTTAAGTAATAAAATAATATTTAAAATTGTATGCAGCTATAATTTCAACAAGCTCCTTAAAATATGTAGTTTTCTATATTTAGGTAATGTGTAGGATGTATTTTCTATTAAAAATATTTAAAATAACTAAACAACAAGTCAAATACGTAGTTTATTAAAGCCCTCCCATTATTATATACCGTATAGATTTTAAATCAGTAAACTACGACGCTTTTCTGGGGGTGCACTCGCTGATAAAGAGCGTTGCGTAAGTCGCTGATGACGGTAATGCTGATGATGATGGTCAATGGCCATTGGCCAAGTAGGGAATACCACTTCCCACTTGACCAACGGCGGAGCAGAGGAAGTGCACGGCTTCAAAGACGCGGAAATGGAGCGAGGGCGGTGGCTGCAGTCTGCAGCCTGCAGGTGTGGTAATCCGTGGAGCACTAAAAGCATTGAAAGCGCGCAAATTTATTGGCGCAACTTGAGCGGAAAGGTGAGAACCAAACGAAAAAAAAAAATATATATATAGAAAAAAAGGATGAAGTTTTAGAAAAAACAGAAAAGATTGTTGCAGCCAAGATTGCGAAAGGAGAAGGCACCAGAAGTTCAGTCTTAAATAACAAAGTCGCTGTGCGTGAAATGGTTGCAGATCGTCTATTAACATAAAACAATCTATTTCAATCTATTTCAAAAAGACAATTGAATAAATGGCATCTTGCCGAAATTATTCACTTTTGTGAATAAGCTAATCAAAAGGCAACGTCTGTCTATAATGGCTCTCAATGTAATTTTTAGATTAACATAAAAAACAATTACGGAATAAACTTCAATTTTATAAAATATTCACATTACTTACTGACAAATGTATCAAAAAATACTATGACAAAGTAAAATATTAAAAATAAAATAATAGTAGTTATAAAATTAAAATAAATAATATAAAGAAGATGATGATTATCATCATTAGACTTGAATAATGATGACAAAAAAGAGCTTTGGAGCTTTAAAAAACTAAAAAACCAATTGGAATAATTTAATAATAATATGATATCACAACTTAGGAAATTTTGGTTAAATATCATATTTTATATCGAAATTGTTAACATCTATGATTCCATATTTCAAATGAAATTTTATTATTTTAGCATTAATACTAGCCATTAATACTAGCAAATTAACTTAAAAAATGGACCTCTTGCTGTCAAAAAACTAAACCATTCCACCGAATTTTTGAATTCGACGAGATGAGCGCCAAAACCCAATCGCCCAGCATTGCCAGCATGGAGGAAAGTGGCCCCCTTTGTTTACAAACAACGTGGAGCTTTCGCCGGCAAACTGCCCATCTTTCGCTCTTCTCTCCCAAAAATGAAAACCACATTCTTCACGTCTTATCGGCATTTTATCGGCGAGAGAGAGGAGCAGAGACAGCGCCTGCGCTCCAACTGTCAGAATTGCAGGCCAAAATGTAAACGAAAATCGAAGGGAAGGCAAAATTGTTGATATGCTAAACATCGCATCATCTGGCAGAAAAACAAGCGGAAAAGCAGGCGGAAAAGCGGTCGCATCGTCACGAAAATAGCAAAAAAAATTAGAACAAAAACCACAAAGAGTCCAACCGAAGAAATAAAGAGGAGAAGAAAAAGAAAGAAAAGCTTGCCACACACATTCTTCGGCGCCGCCGCTCATTTATTATTGTCGGTTTGATGGAAATTTTGGAAAACTTTTGAAAACGCCAAAAAAAAACAAATATAAAAGAAAACCAGTCGTCGCGCAGTGTGTTATGAAATCGGTGCCGCGTGCGTGAGTGCAAAGTGTGAAAATAGCTGGAAAAACTTAGATCGAAGAACCCTGAAAACTTCGAGAACCAAAAAGCCTCTAATAACCCGAAAATCCGTAGAATCCAGGAAGCCAAAAAGGTAACTCCATCGAAAGTCTAGAACCTCTGGCTTTTTGTGGCCCGAAAGATGAGTCATAGTGTTGTTGTTGCTGCTGCTGGCCAATGGATATATGGGCATATATATTTTTAGAGCCACCGCCCCCGGCGTTACTTTTGCCCTTTGCCCTTCTTTCGCCGGGGCCCTTGATAGATCGATATGTGCCATTCGGTGGGGCGTCATTTGAGTTTTGAGTTTTGTTTGCCGTTTGCCGTTTGCCGGCACCTTGCAACAGCAACAACAACAAAGGCGTAGATACTTGTTTTTTCTGCAATTACGCAGCAAAAACAACGGCGTCAAAAACACGATAAATTAGCTTAATCAGCCGTTGCACAGTGGTCGGGCTTGTATGGAGCCGCGGCCATAAATACTTCTAGATGTGCTATAGCTATGAAACTTTTACCAAAAATCTAGATAAATATTATAAATATATGTTACAGAAATTGGCCAGATCGTACCACTATATCCTATAGCTTCCATAGGAACGATTTTCTCAGTGGTTGCGTTTACATGAGAGGGCAATCAAAAATTCAATTTTTGTAATAATAACAAGTTGGTTTGTTTACCGTACGTTATTTACAAACTTAGAACTGCAATATAAAAATGTGGGAGTGATTACTGATTACTGAATTATAAAAAACAAAACGAACAATAATACGATTTAATATCATTTTTAAATTGTTTGATCGAGTAGCGAAATAGTTCATTCTAAAAGAGTTGACTTTTGGTTATAACTAAATTTTTTTTGTCCATTAATAAATGGATCAGAACTTAAAAGCAATCTGTTAAATAAATCTGTATTTGAAGTCGAATTATATAATATCCTTAATTTTTGATTCAGCGGGTCCTTTGGAAAGCTTTCCAATCAAAAAACACAAAACAAAAAGCAACAAGAAAAACAGCAAAAACAAGCTACAACAACAACACACACAGAACAAAAAAAAGCTTCCTAGATGGACCTGCTAAAATAAATGAGGTTAGGTTGCATTTTTTAATGACACAATTGCATCGGCACGTTTCGGCAGCTGATGGAAACATTTTTAAAATCTTGAAATATTAATAAATAACAGGATATAAACATCATTGGGGGGTAAGCGGGGGAAAGCACTTAAAACTTTACCTAAACATTGTAATGCACAACATTTACGAACTAAAAAAGACGCACGTTTTACCACTTCCTTACATAAAACACAGCACAAGTTATTTATATATGTATCTGTATAAACAAAGTATATACCGTTATGAACAATTTCTATTATAGTCGAATTGGGTTAGACCGTGCTTTATATTTTTTAGAATTTTTTTAATTCAAGGCGTTGCATTGCACTGTTAACAAATTGCAAGTAAGTGAGCACGTCATCGCTCTTTTCATTCCATTTTTGGAAAATTCCGCTAGAAATTCAAACAAAAAACTATTGTGTCGTAAATTTTGGACAATCAGCTGATCGTTAAACTGGTTTTCGCTGGAATATCTCAAAATCAATTTTTTTATTTTTGACCTATGGCAGCGACCACTGTGCGTTGTGTTGATGAAAATGCACGAAAAAAACAAAAGCGTTGCCAACTTTTGGGCTTTACAAAAATTTAATTTAATTTAATTTTAATTAAAATAAATTTAAAAATTCTCAATAAATTCTTCACAACTCTCCACAAAATAAATTCAAATTTAAAAAGAAAAATTAAAGTGATGTATGCACAATTAAATTAAATAAATAATTTCAGTTGATAGCTTTTAAAAACAACCAGGTTAATCAATAAAAAACTCACCTGAAACTTACACAATTCTTATGAATACCATTCACATAAAATCCTCAAAGCATTATAACTTTATCACAACTAAGAATATTTATAAAATCCCAATATATCTTACGAATTTAAAGATATCGAAGAACAGTTTCTGAGAACACCAACTAAAGTACTTGTTTACCTGTACTTGTTATTGCACTTAATAGATACAACTGAAGTTTTCCTTTTCAAATCTAGATATATTATACAACTTTCGAAATTGGAAAGCCTTTCTAATCGTTTTTAATTTTATTCATTATATTTTTTAACATAATAAAAAATCATCCCAATTTTAAAGATATCACTTTTTACCGATCTTAGTAAATTTAAGATAATAGTTTTATTCCGAGTACCAGGTACGTACATACGTAATACATGTATCTTTAAGTTCCCAATCGCTTGATTGCTTTCTCACGCTCACAAACACACACACACAAATGCAATTTTAGTTCCCACACACACACACACACGCACACACTTTGCTGGTTAAGTTGGCAATGAGAAACTTACGCCGTTTAACAAACACTTTGCAGTACCGCCAATTAACAAGCAGATCCGAAACAACAGGCACCTTTAGATATCCAACTCACTTAGTCCAAGTCGCGATTGTTAACTCGTCGCGACTGTCATCACAGAGACCAGGCAACAATACCATCCATCCAAGGATCCGACCCATCCACTTTGGTGTCCCAAATTGTCAGCGGAGAAGCGACAACAACTACAACTACAACATCTACACTAGAGGGCACAGCAACAAGAACAACCTTAGGCTAAGTTGCTCCTATGCCAGTTTAGGCAAAATGCAGGCCACGCCCACCGAAGATGCTCAGCCGCAGGATCCGCTCAAGTCCTTCGAGAGGGACTATTGCGACCTGCCGCCCTACCAAGTAAGTACACTGGGAGAAACTCTAGGAGAAGGTGTCATTTTAACGATCTTACTAAAGTAAAAAAAAAGATTAAAAAAAATAATATGTTTCTATATTTCAAAATATGATTATTCAAAAATGAATAGTTTTAGGTGAATAATCAGGATCCTGATTTTTGATAGGATTATTTTTCTAAACCTTGGCCAATAATAAACCTAAATTTAAAATGCTTACTTTTTGAACAGCTAACAAACTTAAACAATCAATCCTGTTTTCAATATAAAAAATAAAATAAAAACAAAATTTATTTTGCTAAAAATTACCAAAAGTTAATAGTTTTAGGTTATAATGCTCATCGATTTATAATTTTATAAGGAGGACAACAAGATATGACATTCCATATTTGGATCAATATTTCTAATTGCTACGGCCAAAATACAGAGTTTTTCGTTGAAAAATTAGGAGCTAAGTTATTGGTTAAAATATGCATTATTTTAGTTTTTTTTTTGCTGTAACTTTGTCAAAAATTTTCACAAATTAAAGATTGGTACTGTTTTGAGCAGCTATATAGCTAAAAAAAATAATCCCGTCATAGTTTCGCTGACTTAAAAAAAAATCATATTTTAGCAAATTTTTACTTTTTAATAAGGGATTACATCACACTTTTTTGCAAAATATGGTTAAAAAATTTTAATTGTTTAGTTTAAATGCGAATCAATTGGGAATTTTATTACGAGCTCAGCGAGGTATCGCATTAAATATTTGGACTATTACATCCATTGTTTTGAGCAAAAAAACCGTTTTTTGGTGGAATAAAATACAATTTTAAAATTTCTATATAAAAGATTTAATAGTTGATTGTATTTTAAAATATTTAGATCTCTGTGTAAAATAAATGGGAGGCGGGAGGTAGCTGGGACAGCAGCATATCAATCAGTTGCAGCAAAACTCATTAAACTTGTGCCAATTGTGTCAGTCAAAGGAGGTTGGCCAGAGCTACGCCCCCCAAGCCAACCCAACCCAGTATTCTGCACTCCGTACACCCCCTTCCCCTTCCTTGACTTCCATATATTATTGTTTTTGTCCTAAGCACTTTGATTGCTTTGCCTGCACTGCCTGCCTTCTCAATTTCATCCTCATTCCCAAACCCAAACCCATTCTCATTTTCAATTTTCCTACTTTAAAATTCGCAGCGTGTGTGTTTGTTTCTCGTGTGGGAGGCCGATAAGACTGCTCATTAATTTTCCGATTTTCGACTCTTTTCAGTGCGACATGAGTGATTCGGCACCGAATACCCCTGGACCCTGTTCGGCCTCGGCCCTGCCCAAAAAGTATTACCGCCATGCGGCCCACAGGTGAGTTTAAAAGGAGCGATCAAGAGCCTTCGAAGGGTTCGAAGGGGATTATAATCATATCAAAAGCCTGTAAAAGAATCAATTAAAAGCCAAACCAGCTTACTACACAGAAAAAATCAATACATGGGTTTAATGATTATAATCTTGTAACCATTTATTGTTATTGTTTTAAAAGTGTGGAAATTTTGGAAAAAAAAATTTAATGATTCTTTAAAAACTGGGTTATAATTAGTAATGCATTTTCGATTTTAATGATCAAGTTACATACAAAAAAAAACGTGGTAAAATCAACTGTTATAATTGTTTTCCTACTAAGTAAATATTTACTTTCACAACAAGAAATACACACAATTAGCAAAGACACACACCTATATCCTTGACAAAATGGACAATTTTTTTTGGTTGGGGTCTTTTTGACAATTTTTTTTTTTTTGTGTAGCTATAAAATTGGTTCAGTGTAAGCTCAATTTGTACAAAGAGAGATTTTCAAATAAAGAGAGTCTCAATACACCACGGTCAATGCCAAGTGCGAGCGGTATGTTCCACAACCTTATCGCCTTATCTCGCAGCCAAAACAACAACAAGCGTAAAAACAACGACTGGCTAGTTAATCCACACGAAACGGGGACGTTCGCTTGACAACCTGACGTTGATAGCGCCGTTCTCATTAGTCTAGATTCGAGTTTCGGGATGTATGGGATCTGACATCATATGGTACAAAGTATAAATGCATTGGCTTTGTACTAAATAGTTCCCGGCAACGATGCGTATGAGTGATTAAGGTCTAAATGATCTAAATAATCTTAATATGATGTACTTTTAAATAATAAGATATTATAAAAGTAATCTCACACTTATAAGTTTAAAATCTTATTTTGTAAGACATTTGCTTAATAGATCCCAAAAAAAAATATTTAAAAAAAAACCTCGATAACTATTTTTTTGGTTATCTTAAGAAATTAAAAAAAAAGGTATTAGAAAAAAAAATGTTGTAAGATATTTGTTTATAGATCCTAAAAGAAATATGTTTTATAAAAAATTTCGACAACTATTTTTTTGGTTATCGAAAGAAATTGAATAAAAAAGTATTATAAAAGTAATTTTGTAAGACATTTGTTTAATAGATCCCAAAAGAAAAATGTTTTATAAACAACTTCGACAACTCTTTTTTTTTGGTTATATCAAGAAATGCCAAATGATTTCCATAGATAATTTTTTTTATCAAAATTAATTTAATTAATATTAATTAAAAATTCTCAATGAAGCGGAAATTCCAGGGTATACGGGGTGCATATTCCAACTTGTCGCCGCCCGACGTTTCTTTTGCCATTTTTGTTTTTGCTGATTACAATATTTTGTGACGCTGCCCATTATCGCCCGGTTTTAGTTGCTCGAAGGGGTGGGGGTTTGGACTGGGAAAGTGCTGATGGATGGGCGGTAAGGGGATGAGGAGGGGGTTGGTGGGCAGACTGAATTGCTTGTTAGGCGTAGATGCAAGTAGATGCAGTGAGTGGGCACTTGGAGCCACTCGAGTGTCTCCACATGTGTGCGTGTGTATTTATGTGTATTGACATTGACACGATGCAAAGTGCAAGCTATCATTTTCAAGAATATTTAACTCTGTATTCGGCCACGACTCGTCGAAAAGGTGTTAAGTGAGTGGGCAGAAAGGGAGAAAGGCGTATTTGTATAGGGACCAGCTGCTGGGTTGATCGATAACGATCCCCCAGCAAAGTCGTCTGGAATGGGAGATGAAATATGATGGTGCTATGGCGTTATGGAATATGGAATATGGTATATGGCAATGAATATGCAAATGGCTGATGAAATATTCATGAACGCAGCCGCGCCCATCAACATTATAATTGGGCCCATAATTAATGCGCACATATATGCATGTAGACCTACATATATCTGGTATCTCGTTGCTGTTTATGCTGCCTGCCATTCAGAGGTGTCACAGGGATTTGCATATAAAAAATCGAATGGATTTATGGGCTGTCAATGCCGATAGCGAATCGAGAGCGTTCGATCGTCTATCTGTATCTGTATCTCTATCCCCCATTGGAATCATTTTGAAAAGTCAAACAAACGCACAAAAAAATTCCACTTAGCCAGGTTGCGAACCCCCACGCATTAGCAGGTACACTGGGGGAAAAGTAGCTATGATTCATTTATAAAAAAATTATTATTAATATTATTTGATAACTTTATATCAAGAGAATAATAATTATTATTATTTTTTTAACATTTTTTTTAGTAAAATGGGCATTTTTTCTGTGTCTGTAACTTTCTGAAACTTGTTGTCTGCTGGGGGCGTGGGCGCATTGCCATAAATAGTATACTATTATAAGTGTGTGCCTCAAAACTATTTGGTAAGAGCTAGGAACGCCATTGTACTTTCATTGTACATTAATAATACAGCCCTTCGAAAGACGTTTTATTTGAATACCTCAAGTTCGTATTTATTTTATACGTAGACAATACGTATTGTCTCCAGGTCTACGGTTTTTCTATTGATTTGATTGCCTAGCCAGTTCTCATTTATATTACGATTTCATAACTTAATAAAGAAATTTTTAATTTCGAAGTTATAATAGACCCGGCAAAAATATATATATTTTTCTTAACAAATGGATTAACTTGGGTTAATTTTTGTCCCGTGTAAGCCACTTGTTTTCACCCAAGAGATAAGAAAATATTTCGCCTAATCCACTGCTATTTCCTCCACCTCCGCTGTGTGCGTGTTTGGTTCACTTTTGTGTGCATAATTTCATTTCTTCGCCGCTTTCCAAGCATTTCCAAGACTGACACACTAAAATTTCCATGCGCACAGCACAAGTGGGTGTAGTCATTGTAGTTGTTTGGCTTATTTGTGGTTGTTTGGCCATTGAAGCTATTTTCGAGTGAGCAAGCAGGGCGTGAAGATAAACCGGAGAGCGGCCAACGGGAGTAGGGTGTCGAACTCTCGACACCCAGTTCATTAAGCAGTTCAAGTTTTCCAATATTTACTTGTTAAACTAAAAATATAAAGCTACACACTAGTTTATTGCATTTTTGAAGCTATCATTTGGAAAAGAAAGTAATATTGACGTTGATATATTTGAAAAATAATAAATGCTTAAATTATTCATCAATAACTTTCTCTTTCGACTTCTTAAGTTGAATTTCAAATTAAAACTTGGTAGTTTAATGTCAGGATATTGGAATATACATAGAAAAGATATTATAAATTGTATTTATCCTGTTCTTTTTCTTGAAAAATACTCTGAAATCAAAAAAGCTAGAGCTGGAAAGATAAAAAACTAACTTATTTCAAACATAATACCCACAAAATATAGTTTTTTATGTTTTCAAACATTCGAAACTGATCCCTCATCAAAATGCTATGAAATACCCGTTTTCTTTCCGTGTAGGCGATCGCCTGACCGATCATCCCCCCACCGAGTGATGGGTAGCGAAACAAAGTAGAAAACATTTTGTATTTATTGCATAAAAGGCATCAAAACAACAACTGAATGGTCTACGTTGACACCGTCCAAAGGCAGCAGCAACAACAACAACAAAACTGGGGGGCTAGAGAGTGAGAGGGAGAGCGATAGAGAGAGCGCCGAGCTTTCGACGCCGACGCTCTGCCGCGAGTATTGAAAACGGAGAGAGTTTAAAGGGGGGGAGCTCTCTCTTTGGCGCTCCGGCGCTCTCTTTGGCGCCAACTGCTCAGCCGCCGCTTCCTTCCTCCCATTTCCACAGTGCACTTTCAGTTCGAATTCGAACCCGAAATCGTCGAGACTCGTTTCGCCAGCCAATTGAGTCGAAAGGAAAATCCAAAATCCGAAGTCGTAAATCCCAACATTCGAAAGGGAATCGAAGAACCGTTATCGGATAAGCCGTATATACCGAATTGAAAACTTTTTGGTTTTCTATACTTTTTTTTCGAGTTGCCCCCGTGTACCGCGCGCTGCCACGCCACCCACGATCGTTCAGATCCATTCCACAAACTCCAGATCTCGGTGACGTCGTCGTCGTCTGCCAAAAAGCCAAAAAAAAAGAAAAACAACAACAAAACAAAACAGCTGATAAGATACTTATCGCCTTGCGCTGCTCCCACCACCACATTTTCCACTCCCACCGGGCGAAAGAGCTTTATCAGCAGTAGCAGAGCAGCAGCGACGCGGCGCAGCATTTGTGGCCTTGTAATCCGCGGCAGCGCCAAGATGCCACAACCAAAGCAAAAACCACAACAACAACAGCAGCAGCAGCAGACGCTGCAGAAACATTCCAGCACCAGCTCGACCACGAGCCCGAGTTCCAGTACCACTTGCACTTCCACTTCCACTTCCAGTCCCGTCATCGGAACCACCAGCTCTTCCACGATCATCGCCGCACGGGAAAGGGAGCGGGAGCGGGAACGCACACAGACGATCGGCGAAACGGACATGGATCAGTCGGTGCTCAATGGACTGGCGGTGGGCGGGGATGGGGCCGCCGGCTACCACGGACACAAGCGTGAACTGGGTCACAGGTGAGCAGCAGAGTATTGAAATCGACGGGAAACACGAGCAATTAAGCGATAGCCCTGGCGAGAGATCTTCCCTAGATCGCATAGGAATTATAAATATGATGTTAGGACTAGAGATACCCATACCCATACCATAATGAAAGGTACTATCTTAATCGGTTAACGGAATAATTTACACTAATGATCTACGATGATCTATACGTTCTAGATCTATCCAATCGTTTATCATACACTGTTTTAATGGAGAACATTCGAAAACTCCCTCTGAACATTTTAACGTATTTTCTAGATTCCAACTAATATTGGAGAAATAGAAAGTATTAATTTTTGTATATCTGTCGATGTCTTAATTCAGAAAGACTGCATAAATTCTTAAATATTGTTTTCCAAAAAAGAGCATATTTTTCATCTAAACTAATATAATAGGAACAATAAAAAATGGTCAGTAGCAAATTCCACCCAGAACGGATTGACATAAAAATCTAGAAAAATCAAATTTATTCGGAAATAATTATTTATAAAGATTGTTAACTACAATTAAGAAAACCCAGGGAACCGCTGGAATGCTCTTTGAGCATCGAGAACGTTCAATCCTAACCCAGTAATCACCGGAGACTTCAACTAAACAATGTCAATGCCACGAATCGAAGTAAAGATTTTAACGATACCAGGATTTTTGTGCATGTCGCAGCATCTTCAAAACATTGTAATTTATATGTATTTCTTAGATCACTTAAATTTTGTATCAACGCAATTTAATGGAGTTTTTGTTCTTGTTTACTTACTCACGAGTGTAAGTACGCAAGCGTAAACAAAAATACGTAGTTAAACGTCATTGAAAAAGTATTTTCCAGAATGAATCATTTATATTCGATAAATCGAATATTCTTGACTCTCGAACAGGCAATAAAAGTAGCATAAATATCTGGAATAAAGTCAATTGTTAGGATTTCACAATACTACTAGAAATTACTCATTTCTTTAGTGTCTGTAAAGAGTCTATACTTTGAATACTAATTTCGATATTCTTAATATAAAGTTCACAGCAGATCGAATCCTAGGATTAAATATGCATATATCGAAATGCTCAACATATTAATATTCCCCAATTTGTGCTACTAAACCCATGGTATGCGATGTTCCCTATGTAATCTTGATTGAATCACTCGACCTTATCTTCTTCCCAGTCTGACTCACACTTGGGATTAGTAGTGATATATGTACACGTATGTGCGAATTTATTCGCATGCCCAAATAGTGCAAAAATGTGTATCAGACCTTTTTGATTATTTCGCTTGGTTTTCCTAGTTTTTTTACAACAGCTACTATATACTATGGTTTATTATCTCAATTAATTCGAGATGTCTACTTCTGTGCGGGTCAAAAGGTTGCCGAGGGGGTGGGGGATGCGGGGGGTGACTATTTGACAAGCCCAACTGCTGTTTACAGTTATGAACATGCCCTTGACCATGCCACATAAGCACACTTTTACATTTCCCCCATTTAATTGGCAGCCTGCCTAATTGCTGCCATGCTGTTGGTCCCGTCCACCTTTTTGCCACCCATCGTTCGATCATTTAATTTTCGGTTTATTTGATTTCTTCGTTTCGTTTGTGTGTCAATTAATGCAAATTTCTGGCTGTCAACGCGGCGGCAGTTGACTTAATGAGTGGCCGCCACAGTCTAATCTCAATCTGCCTGCAATCAGAGCGGATTTACCTAGGGCTAGATGGGGGCTAGCCAGCTAGCTAGCAAGCTAGCTAACTGATGGTGATTCCTCAATCATCGTTGGCTTTTAAATTGGCATATTTATGTTTCAGGGCGCCCGCTTAACCCCTGACTGCTGGCCGGGGGTTTAATTCAGATGCAGCTACGTGACCTGCCCTCCTTAACCCCCGTTTTCCCTTTGGGCGCTTTCGAATGCAAACAATGTGCCCCGCTGCTCTCGTTCTTTGTACCTGTCTCGACCAACTTCACCTTTTGCCATCTTCCCCTGATTGTCTTAAATCAGACATGACCTCCAGCTCCTCCTGCTGCTCCTGCTGCTCCTTTTGGTCCTTTTACCTCCGCGGGGGTCACGTAGCTGGCAACTTTTATTGCGTAGCCGGAACCGGAAACGCCGCGAACATTCACGACAGGCAGAAGCGACGAGAAAAGACAGAGGGAAAAGGAGGCGTGGCAATTCAGGGGGGCGGTCGGGCTTACTGCGACCATGGAAATGGAAATGGAAATCGGGACAGGAGCCACTGCAGCAGCCACAGCAGGAAAAACTTTAATGCAATTTGCATTTCATTGCAATTCACATGCTAAATTTATTTTAAAACGAGCTGCTTTTTTCCATATTCACACAGATGCCACTGGCTTTTCCAATTTAATTGTCGTCGCAACTTTTTGGCCAAACCTATTATTATTATATTATTATTATTCTTTTGTGTACGGGGGCATTTTCAATGGCTAATTTATGCGCATTTTTAGGGGCCTCTGCACTTGCAGCAAATGAGTACGTTAATAAGAAATTTTAAGTGTTTAAGAAATATAACTTTTTTCTCTGTGCTGAAAATTGTGTTATTTATTTTAAATATTCGAAAAATAATTAACAACAGAAATGAGAGGGTTTTAAGTGTTCTTTTTGGCAAAAAATAAATGAAAGATCAATAACAAATAACTCAATAAAACATTTTTAGCACAAAGAAAAAAGGAAACTGAAGAAATTCTTGCTGCAAAGTCAAGATAAACAAATAGTAAAATTGGATCTATGCGTACAAAGAACTTGAAAAACGTAGAATTCTCATTTAATATGCATCGAATATTTCCGTATTTCATTGTGGAAAATACAGTTGTGTTTGGGAATTCCAAAGGCCTTTTAATTTAATAAATTTACATTTTTAAAAGTATTTATTTATCTATTATTTAACTGCACATTACTTTTTTTCTTACACCGCCCAACCAAAATCAAAATCAAAGTCAAGGTCGCGTGGGATGGGGTGGCTGATTATGTTTTGATTCGGCGCTGGCTAAATTATTTGATTAATGGCAAATGCCAGAAAATAAACAAAATTTGCGGCAAATGTCACATTTGCAAATTGGAAATTCGCCCCCATATTTGCAATCGCGCATATATATCTGCGTATTTGTTCGAATCGGGAATTACAGCTACATGGGTATAAAACAGCGAAGAGGGATGCAAATTTTGTGGTCAATGTAGAATTTAATTTGGCATTACGTTCTCGATTATGTCGCGACTTTTGTTTATGGCTCGTATGCAAACTGACATCGGATGATTAGTGGGCGTGGCCCTCTGCTTTGGCGGTGGCCTTGAGCCGCTCGATGCGCCTTGGCATTGGCATTGCATCATTAAAATGCAAATAACATTTTGCTCCTTTTGCACGTGTGGCGGAGCCAGAAGGATCCGCAGGAGGAGGAGCAGGAGCAACCGCTCCATCTTCATCTTCATCTTCATCTCCATCTCCAGGTGCAAATAGTTTTCCAAGAGTTCCCCAACAGCAACTTGGCATTCAACAATGTTCTAAGCGCGTGTCTGGACGGGGATTGTGGTTTCTGGCTTGAAAGGCTTCAAAATGTCAGCTTACCGCTTCAGTCTCTGAGCTTTGGTCACATTGTTGTACTCCACTTGTTGTACTTTGTACGCTGGTCACTCTTGTTTCGCCTTTTCCAACGGGAAATCTAGGGAAGTTTCTTTCATTTGTTAAAAAAATCAAACTACCCCATGTTAAATTTAAAATAAGCTTAGCTAAGCTAACCAATTGAAAGTCAGAGTTTAAAGAGTACTTTAAGCTTAACAGGCGATAGTTGGTTTTTTTAATTGCGATTTCCAGTTTTTTAAACTATTTAAAACTTACATAAAATAATGAATTCGTTTGAATGTTTTTTAACCAATCAAATATGGCTTTAATCACATCCCAAACTTGGATTCCCTAATTTAATTAACTCTGGAAAACTTATTTGGCAACTCTTTGAAAACCTTTCGTAAATCTGGTCACACACTTTCCATGGTTTCCTCCCAATCCGGTGTCCTGTGACAACCCTTTTGCCATCCAATTGCTAGGCGCCCACTTGGTCACACTACCCTTTCGTTTTCGTCGTCACTTCACTTGTCAAAGGAAATCCGAACTGGTTGGTAATTATGACTCTGCTCGAATCGAAGAAGAAACGCCCCTCCTGGCAGCTGTGGCTGAGCGATCTGCCTCGCCAGGAATCTCGTCCTCAAGGACCCGTCTTCAAGCTGCGCTACTACAAGCGCCAGCCGGTCTTCCGCCCGCGGGCTTCGCTGCCCGGTGCTCCGCCGGAAACGGAGAATCTGGCCTCCAAGTTTCTGGCCACCCGGACTAAGCTGCTCGGCGTTCTGAAGCGCTTCGAGAAGGTGGACACCATCGTCGAGGAGTCCCGCCGCCGTCGCAATCCCTTCCTGCCGGCGACTCCCATCGAGCTGGCCTACGAGGAGATGGAGAAGCAGATGATGGAGGGGATCCTGGGATGGTCTGATCACGAGGAAGCTTCCACCGATGACAGCGGCTTGCAAATGTAGTTGGAGCACCGGAACCTGGAACCTGGAAATGAATAAATAGCAGGGAATCCCAAACTGTCGGCTGCTCTTTCATCTCGTTAAAGGGGGGGCTCTTTTTTTTTTTTTTGGAAATTGGATTAACCTCGGCACAATGCAATTTGATTAAGTTCGTTTAGATCAAATTAGATGGCACAGCATCGCTGGTCAGCCCTTGCTGACTAATTAGGTCGCCAGTATTCACATGCTAAGCCGCCCTCAATCAATTTAGGGGGTGCTTCTCCATCTAACCGCCCCTCGCGAACCCTTCAAGGTCGCACGCGATGAAGCCCCCAGAACCCCAGAACCCCAGAGCCCCTGACAATGAAATTGAAAGTGTTTACCAGCCTTCATTGCAAAAAAAAAAAACAAGGGTATAGACAGGGGACATAATGAAAAGAGTCAGGAGAGCACATGGAAAAAAAACGGTGTGCCACGCATGACTATGATCCAAAGTTCCAAATGGATGGATGGTGTGCCCCATTTGGATTACGCTTTCTGTATTTTTGTATTTCTGTATTTTCGGGGGCTCAGTTCGTTTTCGCCGCGAGCGCAGTTCGGGCGATTTTCTCCGCTTTCAGTTTTTCAGGATTCGATTAAAGTGCGTGTGTTCCTTATCCTCTAACCACTGACCATCTCCCAAGTGTCTTCTTTTTTTCTCATTTTTTTTTTGGCTTTTATTGCAAGTATGTGTGGCTGGCAATTAAGGTCTTAATTAGACGTAAACTCGTGTCGGAAGTGAACTGCGAATTGCTTTGTCACATTGCTTGGGACAGCCAACACTAGTCAGCAAAACTATGGATTACCCTCAAGTGAAATAATATCGGAATAACTTCCAAAAAAAAATTACAAAATGGGAAAATAGATTAGATAAAATTATAAATCATATAAAATCAACAAATTTTTGGGGTTTAATAGTCTAGTCACACTATGTGGGGTAACCTATCGAGTGAGCCAGTTACCCGATTACTCCAAAAAAGTGTTTCCACTGGGTTAACTCCAAATATCGGGTAATGACAGCTAGTGTTTGTTGTTTATTTTACTAGGGATGGACCTTCTAGGATATAAATACAAAAAAGACCGAAAAATACAAAAAAATAATCAGAAATACCAAAGACCCTAAAAGTACCTCACTTTTGCCCACAACCTATGTAAAAAAAACAGGGTTATGACAATAACCCCATAACTCCATAACTCCACCCTAGTGTAAATAGGCTATAAGTGTATTAGTTTAAAAGTATTTACATACAACATATTTTCTTAAAGGTTAATTAATCTCTATAAGTAAACATTGGATTAGTATAACCATTTTAAATCAAGAGAACTTGACAACAGCTTTAGATTAATTCAATTTGGAATTTATGAGAAGAATTTATCTTTAATTCATTTTAATTATCAAGAACAATTTATCTTTAATTATTTTTGAATTTATGAAAACAATGTATCTTTGATTTGATTAACTTTTAGAATGTAGTATGATATAATTATCTTTAGAATACAATCCAATGTCTACTTATAAGGAAACCAAATCCACTTAGCAAAGACTAAAATCTTAAGAACTGATCAATTTTGGATAATGCTCATCAAATGTGGAAGTTTAATTGGGATTCCTTATCAAATCAAGAGGTGTTTTGGCTGGCTTTCGCAACCACACAACGCAACACAACACAACTTCTCCTACTTAATTCCGACTTCCGGCTGTCCAGTGTAGCAGCAACACATGTGCTGCTCTTCGGTCCACAAATGTGTGCATGTGCGTGTTGGGCGATGCTATTTGGTTTTGTGGTTATGCTTATTAAGTCAATTATCGCCCAATTGCGCCGCCCTGGACCGCATAGGTGACCGCTGCTCGTTGGTCGTTCGTCGGAAGCTTTGATGATAGGAAACTGGGAAGCTGGGAAGCTGGGATCCCATCCTCCATTCCCCCCGTAGAACCTTGGCCACACCTCACTTGTTTTTGTTTGCCATTTTGATTTTAATTGGAGCCCAAAAACACCAAAGGACTCTCATAAGATTCTCTGACACGACCTTGTGGCTAAATTGAGTTTCGGTTTTGGTTTCGGGGTATCGGAAGAAGTAAGGGGATTACCTTTGCCGATACGTTTATAATTGAATTTAAAGAGCTCTCTCTTACACTCGTATTTATCAATTGAAAGCGAAAGCCTGGGGATGAAAGAGCTTAACCGCAACAATCAAGGCTTTTGATATTGACAAATAGCCCAGGGAGTTTTTCTCTTCAAGCAAACAGACAATTAAGGATAACCCAAGATGCAGTGGCGTATCCAGTATTTGGTTGTGGGGGGATTTTAGGATACAATTTTTGTTGCATACTTTCTGAATACCATATTTCCATTTGATTTTTACCTGAGTGGGGGGATTTTAAAATATTTTTTTGTTGCATACTTTTTGAATACCACATTTCCTTTCCATTTTTCACATGAGTGGGGGAATTTTAGAAGACATTTTTTGTTGGATACTTTTTGAATACCACATTTTCTTTCATTTTTCACACGAGTGGGGGGATTTTAGAATAAATTTGTGGTTTCATAGTCTTTGAATACCACATTTCTTTTAATTTTTCACACGGGTGGGGGGATCTTAGAATATATTTTTTGTTGCATACTTGTTGAATACCACATTCCCTTTCATTAAAATATATTTTTTGTTGCCTACTTTTTGAATACAGAATTGCCTTACATTTTTCACCCAAGTGAGGGGATTTTAGAATACATTTTTTGCTGCATACTTTTTGAATACCCAATTTCCTGTGAGTTAAAAATCTGAGCAAACAATCCAATCATTGGTTGTTCTATAAAACAAATTGAGATAAAAGCTTTCGCTTGACAAAAAACTACTTGAAATTTAATTGTTTTAAGTAGTTGAGTGTCTAATCAGCGTCCTTGCGCAATTGCTAATGATAAGCTTATCGTTATTGATGGCCCGTTTGTCCGGGTTGTTAGGTGAACTTTCCTTTGGTCACCCACCTGGTGTTTACACCCCCCTTTTTGTTGCCCCCAAAGGGCAGTGGCAGTGGCAGTGGCACGTGGCAGCTGCAGTACGTCAGCAGCTGGGGCTCAAATGTCTCAATTGCAAGCTTCCCAGTTAGGAGAACGACAACGACAACGACAATGATGATGATGATGATGATTCCAAACATATTTATAACTGCAACAGCTTTACTATGGGGATTACGTAGCATGACGCATACGCAACGTTGGCCACCGGCTACCACGTGTCCAAAAAGGAGGGGATGGAATGGTCGATGGGGGATGGGAACCAAATTGATAAACTTGCATTGGCATGATATGAATTTTGATTTTACAAGTGAGTGTGCAATTTGGCCCTGGCCAATTGAGGGGGCGTTGAGTTATGGCCATTATGTGCTTTGCTCCCTCGGAAGATGAAGCAGCTGAATCTAATCAACAGCAGCTCCAGCAGCTGCACAATAAACCTTGTTGCTATTGCAAGGACATGGACATGAACATGGACAACTCCTCTTGACAATCCTTGACGGGCAGCGCAGACTAACTGGCAGGGACAATCCTTTCCAAAAGGGGGAAAAATAAGAAAATAAAGAGAGGCAGCGATAAGCATTCGCCCATAAATTCCCATTTTCGACAGCGCCAAACGAAATAAAAAGGAAATTCGCACTTGAGCAAAGCAATTTCCACCGCTCTTAGCACTTGGACCATTTTCATTTTCATTTCCATTTCACTGCCCCCGGAAAACGTAAACAAGTTAACAATGCATAATAATCACAACACCAACAACAACAACTGGCAGCAGCTCAACGGCAACTGTTCAAGAACTTTGAATGCCACTGGCCACTTCACCCACCGAACTGGGGATTCCCCGGCTGTTGGTGGCAGTGGTAGTGGTGGTGGCAGTGGCATGTCCCAGACAGCTGTCACGGACACTAAGATCCCGCCAGGAGACGGAGCCACTGCAGCCTTGTGGTGGCCACTGCAGCAGCCGCACCATGCGTAAGTCGAACTGGAATTAAGCCATCACACAGTGGGCCCTCCCATCGGTGAACTAACAAGAACGAAAGCTGGAAAAAACTGAGCTTGAAAATTATCGATATTTTCGATATTTTTTGATCCGATAATATCGATATTTTCAAGGGCAAACACGATATGTTTTCAAGTTCTAGCAAGAACCTATTTTTTTTTTGTTTTTTACTTTCGTTTTACTAATTTACTAATTATCGATATTTTCGATATTTTTGATCCGATAATATCGATTTTTTCAAGGGCAAACACGATATGTTTTCAAGCTCTAGCAAGAACCTTTTTTATTTTTTTTGGTTTTTTACTTTTGACTTTGGTTTTTTATACAACCAATTTCGTTTAATCCATGAAATATTTGTTAAAAAAAGTTATTTTTCTTCCGGAAAAATATATTCAGCATTTTATAAGTCACAACATAAAAAAGGCATTCCGAGAAAATAGGTACTTTCTTAAATTTGTTTTAATATGTTTTTTTTTTAATTTTAAATATAAGCGCACTTGTCTAAAATGATTTTACGACTAACCAAAACCTTTAGTAATATTGCAAAATTGGACCAGATTCTTCACTCAAAATGCAATATTCATTGAGTCTTCTTTTCATTACAATATAATACCAATACTCGTAAATAAATACATTTGAAAAAGAGGGGAATATAACTGTCATATATTTGTATTGATTATGATAGCACAACAAATTTATTAATTTTGTTAAAAATATGTAAAAATTATAGAAAAACGATTTCTTTCACAAGATTTGTTTCTAAACCTAGATTTTTTTAGAGTTCGAGAGCATAGGTCTATTATAAACAGTTTTTACGCAGTGCTCTCGATTCAGCCAGTGTCAATGGACCGATTATGAGAAAATACAATCAGCTAAAAACAGAAAAGCACGTATTTAATGTGCAATGTGGTTTAATCACACGTACATACCTACTTATTAAAGATGCTAATGTGTACCGATGACCTTTTGTCGTTGGAAAATGTTGATCGCATCGCTGCGGCGCTGTAAACAAAACACTGCCAATCAGTTCGTTGACGCACTTGAGCATTCAGCCAATGGAATCGGGAGCTCTGGATTTCTGGCAGAAGCTGAAATTCGCGTCTTGTTATCAATGCAAATGAAAGGCAAACAGCACCCTCCTCCCTAGGAAAACATAGTGAACATATAATATATGTATGTGCGAGTTTTCTCACACAAATATTGCTCATACGCAGCGTATAACCAACCAAAGGCAAACATCGCCTAATGGCAGCCGCGCCATAAGCCATATCGCTATATCTCTGTCATCTCAATCAATAATCTAGGCAACCAATCTATTCAAACTATTTATTTATTATTCCCAGGGACTGCGCGGCTATTTTTAGATTTAGATTTTCAAAATCAGTCGCATTAATTGACGCGCAATCCGCTGGCAGTGACAATTAACCCATACGAGCGGCGGATTAGCGAAATTTCATTTATGCATTTATTAGGCTATTTTTACACACTCGACGACGATCTCTAATTAAACCGTTTAGTCACATCCCTGATTTATTTTGGCGGAAATGTGCGGCGAATCTGTACCTTTTGACCTCGAATTTGTGATGTTTGTTGAGTTTGCATTTAAATGCCATTTAAAATGAATTTAACTTTTGAATATTTTAATTTATTTGAAATAAAAAACTATTATATCAGTATATAAATTTAGTGTATAATAAGTTGAACTTAAGTGGAATTTTGAAAAATACTTAAATTGAAATCTCAAGTGTTTAATCATTTAAAATGTATTTAATTTTGGAATATATGAATTTATTTTGAATAAAAAACTATTAAATTAGCACATAAATTTAAAATCAATTTAATTTTTGAATAATACTAAAATTATACATTTATTTTAAATAGAAACGCAAGTTTTTAATCAGCATTTGTGATGAATGTTGAGTTGAATTTAAAGCCATTTAATTTTTTAATAAATTTTTTTATAATACTGAATTATAAATTTGTTTTAAATATTTTAAACTCAATTTTTTAGACAGTTTGTAAAAATTTTAAAAATGCCTTTTCATCTTTAAACCCAAATCGATTAAAAGTCAGCAACATTCTTGGCTATCTTTTGGGAAAATTGGCAAAGCTGGAATGGAAAATGGAAAACGGAAAAATTAATTATTGCAGCGAAAACTCAGCGCCCCTTTGTGGCGTGTGTTTCGTCTCAGATTTATGCATTCTGTTCGAATTTGGGTTGACAAAGGCAACAAAAGGGTCACGGCAACAAACAGCGAATAAGATCAGCCAACAATGTTGGCCAAAAGGAAAGATTCTGGAGGACCCAAAGAGGATGCAACTTTTTCGCTTATTTGGCAAATGTTCAAGTGGACCAGAATTGCCAAAAGGGACAGCAGAATAAATAAACGCACAGCATGGACACCCAGCACACACACACATAAAAAACTGCCACCGAAGAACAAAAAAATGTATAAAAAAAAAGAAAATGTGAATCTGGGAATTAGGCAACAAAAAACCGAAACTAAAATGCTCTTTTTTTTTGGGAGGGGAAGGGATTATCCCCTTGCCATGATTAATCGAATTATTGATTCGACAGACATTAAAAAGTATTCAAATATGAAAACAAGAAGAGAAGCAGGAAAAAACATAATTTCCCAACCATGATAAATCGAAATCATCAACTAACCCTTCCCCGAACAAAAAACCCCAAAAATTAGGGTATTCCAAAACATTTTGTCCACGCTCATCCCGCTAATGAGTTTTCCCACAAAAAGGCGGGGCTCACACACACACACACATACAAAGTATGTCGTCTGCCGCAAGGGGCGTGGCAAGCCCAAGCCGCCCACAACAACTTTTCTACACTAATTGCTGACCGCAGTTGCCGTTGCAGTCGAAGCCGCGGCGAATTGAGTCCGAGTACCGCCCTCCGGCTGGCGGAAAATGGAAAAGCCCGTTGGGTGAAGGGGGAGGGGGAATAGACACCATCGAAGAGCGACGACAAAGTTGAAAATTGAATTTCACCCGCTTTTCACGCCATTTCCATGCCGCATTTTGCTCACCCAGGGCACTCGTTTTTCACGCCATTTCATTTGTGATTCCATAATGGTATGCCATTTTGATAACCCATTGACTTCCTAGTACAGATCGAACGATCGGCCCAATCGATCGTCATCAAATCAACATTCTAGAATATACATAGTATTAGATTTAAATAGTTTATTGGTTGAAACGATGGGGATTAATTAATTTAAATTTATACTCAATTTAATAGTTCATATCTTCAATTAATGGTGAATGTTTAATATAGTTTAGTAATACATTTCATTTCATATATAAATCAAATAGATTATATCTTGAATCGATGGGGAATGTTTACTATCATTTTTAAAACAACATTTTTAGTTTTTTTGCTATAACTTGGTCAAAAATGGTCCTACACCGAAAATACATACTGTTTTGAACAGCTTACAACTTAATAATTACATTAATGACACTTTCCGTGGGATTTCGAAAAAATAAAATTTTCGCCAATTTTCACACATTTTTTATAAGGGGTTACATAATGATTTTTTGCGAAAAATGGCCAAAAAATAAAATGTTCAGGTTTAAATGCCAATCGATTGGAAATTTAATAACGAGTTCAGAAAGGTATGACAATCCATATTTGGATCAATATATCCTTTGTTTTAGCGAAAAAACTATTTGTTACATCATGATTTTTTGCGAAAAATGGCCAAAAAATAAAATGTCCAGGTTTAAATGCCAATCGATTGGAAATTTAATAACGAGTTCAGAAAGGTATGACAATCCACATTCGGAATAAGATTTCCTTTGTTTCAGCGAAAAAACGTTGTTTTTTTTTGGCCAAAATGGTTAAAAATGGCCTTACACCAAAAATACATACGGTTTTAAACAGATAACAAAATAACAAAGAAATCCATGACACTTTCACTTCATTGTTACATATACGCAAGTAAATCTAAATTTAATGGTTTTGTAAATGGATAGGAATGATCTGCAATATCTATATATAGCTTTCTTATTTTTCTTTTAAATATACTGTTGAATTCTTTTCAATAATCGTTATCCTTCTCTTGCAGAGTGTTTGTAAACAGATCGTTGCATTTGGAGAACATCAAGTACTATGGCTTCGATATGGACTACACCTTGGCAGGTGAGTTGGCACCCCAACTAACTAGTAAACCAATAATAATTGAATATCATTGAAACAGAGTACAAGTCGCCACAGTACGAGCAGCTGGGCTTCAATCTGGTCAAGGAGCGTCTGGTTTCGATGGGCTATCCCAAGGAGATTCTGCAGTTCGAGTACGATCCCACCTTCCCCGTTCGCGGCCTGTGGTTCGACACGCTCTACGGCAATCTGCTGAAGGTGGATGCCTACGGCAATATTCTGGTCTGCGTTCATGGCTTTGAGTTCATCAAGCAGTAAGTCTAATTTGGTGATAAAACGTACGATTGCGGAAATCTAACTGAAGGTTGTTTTGTTTGCCAGTCACCAGGTGTACGAGTTGTATCCCAACAAGTTCTTGAAACTGGACGAGTCGCGTGTCTATGTCCTCAACACGCTCTTCAACCTCCCAGAAACCTACCTTCTGGCCTGTCTCGTTGACTTCTTCACCAACAGCAGCGAATTCGTGCGGTAAGTTTGGTGGCTCTCACTTTGGAACTTCTCTTTGCATCTCTATAGACCCCTTGCTTTCGTAATTATTTTAAACCTAAACTGTTTTAGATTTAAGGGAATACCAACTTTATTTAAATTTTTATTTTTTATCTAAAGAACTACCTTATTTTTGTGGGAAAAAACAAAGTCTAATTTATAGAGTTTATGATTTATTTATGATTTTAATAACAATATTTTACAATATTTGGTTTTAAAGGACCTATTTTGAAATAAAATTGTACTATAATTATTAAAAATATTATATAAATAAATTCGAGAATAATCATCAAATCAAACGATTTTGTTAATCAATACAAAAGTAAATGAGAATTGGTCATTATTTTGGTAAACCCTTTTTTCTAACTGATTATCGCGCCTCCTTTATCTGAGTCTTCTCCCCTTTCTCCTACTTTCTCCTCTTCTCTCTTCTTCCCCGACAGCGTTGAGCGCGGCATCAAAGCTGGCGATTTCCTTTTCACCTACAAGTCGATTTTCCAGGACGTCCGACGTGCCGTCGACTGGGTGCATTCCGATGGCGATCTCAAGCGCCGCACCACGCAGGTGATAATAAATACTACATAGATCAGGGGTGCTCGAAAATGCGGACAGCGACACAAAGAAGAATCGACGTGTGCCCAATGCTAGATAGGCGTGTGACCGCAGGCATACTTTACTTTGTGGCGCGTTCTTAACGACTGAGCATCCCTGATGTAGATTAATAAAGCAAATATTATAATCCCGATCCTCTCTCTGATTCGCAGAACATGGCCCACTATGTGAAGAAGGACGAGCGCTTGCCCACCGTTCTCTCGCGCATCCGCGAATCGGGCGCCAAACTCTTCATGCTGACCAACAGCGACTACACGTACACCAATGAGATTATGACCTACCTGTTCGACTTCCCGCATGGCGCCACTCCCGAGGAGCCGCATCGCGACTGGAAGAGCTACTTCGATGTGATCGTGGTGGATGCCCGCAAGCCCCTGTTCTTCGACGAGGGCACCGTGCTGCGGATGGTGGACACCAAGACGGGCTGCCTGAAGATCGGCACCCACATTGGACCGCTGCAGCCCGGCCAGGTTTACTCGGGCGGCTCCTGTGAGCTCTTCACCAAGTTCATCAATGCCAAGGGCAAGGACGTACTCTATGTGGGCGATCACATCTTTGGCGATATTCTCAAGTCGAAGAAGATCCGCGGCTGGCGCACCTTCCTCATCGTTCCCGAGCTCGTGAGGGAGCTGCATGTGTGGACGGATGAGTGCCAGCTGTTCGCGGAGCTCCAGAATCTGGACATCAAGCTGGGCGATCTGTATCGCGATCTGGATTCGAGTGCCAAGGTCAAGCCGGACATTTCGCAGCTGCGCACCTGCATCCGGGATGTGACGCACAAGATGGACATGTCGTACGGCATGATGGGCTCCCTCTTCCGTTCCGGTTCGCGTCAGACCTTCTTCTCCAGCCAGGTGGTCCGGTATGCCGACGTCTATGCGGCCACGCTGCTCAACCTCATCTACTACCCCTTCTCGTATATGTTCCGGGCTCCGGCGATGCTCCTGCCGCACGAGTCGACGGTGGCCCACGATCAGGCCCATCAGCCGCCGCCGGCGCTGGCCTCACAGGTCACGGGATCCTCCTCGGCGGCTGCCTCGCCCGATGAGCCGGCTCGCATTGTGGCGGGCACCGAGCAGCCAATTAAGGACACCAAGGACTTGCATCGCGCCGTAAGATTATTTTTATAGTAAACAATACTATACCGAATATATAATTGAAGATTCCCTTCTCTTCGCAGAGCTCCATTGTGCACACTCGTCCCTCGACGCCCACCGTGGTGACCCACACCCATGACGAGGACTACTCCGAGGAGGAGGAGACGCCCAGTGGCGCCGAGTCTTCCACAGAGCAGCCGCTGCGCGATGCCTCCGAGGATTAGGAACCACAGCAGGAATGTTTGGATCAACGAATTTCCTTCTCCAATGTCCACGATCACCTTTCAATCCCCATCACCATCCCAATCCCAATCCCAAAAATCCCTCCCAAAATCCACAACGTGGTCGAAGCAATTGTGAAACATACGATTTTCCCTGGCGATTTTACCCGAGCACAGATATGTGAAACTATATATACCATATATGATATATACATTATACATTAGCTGGTTCCGTACATATAATGTGTCTTTTTTTTTAATTAAAACAATAAATTGCTGTAATTGAAAGAGAACAACTGGAGAGACTTATTTTTATAGAAAATATGAAACGAAAATCAGAATATGTAACTAAGAACTGCTACTTTTATTAGCAGTGTAAAAATAAAAGTTGAAAATGCTTCATGACACATTAAACTGTCAGTTAGTTAAGCTATGATATGCAGGTGATAGTTCTTGGTGACCCCGACGCATTGGCTTAAAGGTGCTTGGAAACTTAATAGTCCAAACACTTAAGCCAAGACTTTCCTATTAATATAGACATAAACAAATTAAACTTTTCTAGTAATATTCATGTTACAATTTATGCTGCTAAAAGTTCTTGGTGACCCCAATGCTTGAGTTTTAAATTTATAATCCAAACAATTGAACCAAGACTTCCTTTTAAAATAGCCATTAACAAATTAAACTTTTCTAGTAATATTCTGGTTACCATTTATGCTGCTAATAAGTCTTGGTGACCCCGACGTATTAGTTTTAACTTTATAATCCAAACATTTAAGCCAAGACTTTCCTAGTAATATAGTCATTAACAAATTAAACTTTTCCATTAATATTCAGGTTGCAATTTATGCTGCTAAAAGTTCTTGGTGACCCCGATGCTTGAGTTTTAAGGCGTACAGGAACTTCATAATCCAAACACTTTAGCCCAGACTTCGCTACTAATATTACAGGAATATAAATACAACTTGAACTTTTCTAGTTATACTCAGATTAAAATTTATTGGTGCAGAATGAGATGGTGGAGCTCACTGCTTGGCGATCTTGTTAGCATCGCACTGGAGATCTGCGTAGATCTGCTCGTCCTGGATTTCGTTCTTGATCTCCGTGGCGAGCTGAACGGCTTTGTCCTGCAGGGAATAGGATTTAATTTTATATACCAAAGCACAAAGATTAAAAGCCAAGGCCACTCACATTGAAATAGACGTTCTTCTTGCCCTTCTGGAACTCTCCGAACAAGGAAAAGACATCGACCAGCTTGCCGTGGGCACCGAACTTGTCCGAGATCAACGAGAACAGATGCTTCACCGTCTCCTGCTCAACGCCGGTGGTGTCCTTTCGGATGAAGATGGCCCGGGGCAGCGTAACGTCCACGTTGCAGGCCAGGAAGTCGGTGACCGGTCGTCGCTCCAAGCTGGGACACACCAGCTGCGCGTCCTTGTGCTTCTCCAGCTCGGAGGCGGGCACAATCTCCACCTCGCCGTCGGCACTGGATGACACACGGCAGGCGTCCAGACCACGTCGCTTGTTCAATAGGGCGGCAGCCGCCCGAGAGCGTCCACAATTCTCGTTGAATTTGCTATGTTTTAAAAGATATTTGGCATTTATTAAAGAGGTTCCAAACAGCACTTAAAGTTTGATTAATCGTTAGGGGATAAAAACTTGATTGATCATTCTCTTCCATCAATTAGAGAAGTTAGGGCTTAGAAACCCTTGGGTTAGCAAATAACGAAGTCATTACGGGACTATCTAGACAGTTAAATAGATTGTTCAAATTGTTCAAGGGGCAAAAAATACTCATTGATCCATTAGAGAAGAACCTTGAGATCTTCGATCATTAGGTATGGTTTTACTAATTTAAAGAAAAAGTCTTGATGGATCATTTCCTAACTACATTGGGTGGTTCTAAGTGATCTCAATTACTTTTAGGACAAAATATTATACGATCACATATAGGTATAAGAAACTTGAGATTGACAATCGTTAATGGATCATTAAAGAAACCCCAGGGGATTTTAGAATTAATTAATAAGAGATGAAGCTTGAGTTCATGAATCTTAAGTGATCATTTTAGGACTACCTAGGTTGGTTCGGAGTGATATGTACCTTTTTTAGGACTTAAGACTGGAAGAAACTTGAGATTAACAATAGTCAATGGATTATTGAAGATATCCAAAGAGATTTAGAATGACTTAACAATAGAATAATCTTGAATTCATGAATCTTAAGTGATCATTTCAGAACTACCTAGGCTGGTTCGGATTGATATGCAAGTTTTCTAGGACTTAAGACTGGAAGAAACTTGAGATTTACAATCGTTAATGGATCATTGAAGAAACCCAAGGGGATTTACAATTAATTAATAATAGAAGAATCTTGAGATCTTCGAGTTTACTAACAACAAAAATCTTAAGTGATCATTTCAGGACTACCTAGGTTGGTTCGGAGTAATATGCTCCTTTTTTAGGACTTAAGACTTTAAGAAACTTGAGATTTACAATCGTTAATGGATCATTGAAGATATCCAAGGAGATTTGGAATAAATTAATCTTGAAGAATCTTAGAATCGTGAATCTTAAGTGATCAATTTAGGACTACCTAGGTTGGTTCGGAGTGATATGCAACTTTCTTAGGACTAAAGACTGGAAGAAACTTAAGATTTACAAACCTTCATGGATCATTACAGATATCCAAGGAGATTTAGAATAAATTAATCTTGAAAAATCTTGGGATCCTGAATCTTAATTAATTAATAATAGAAGAATCTTGGGATGATGAATCTTAAGTGATCATTTCATGACTACCTAGGTTGCTTCGGAGTGAAATGCAAGTTTTCTAGGACTAAAGACTGGAAGAAACTGGAGATTTACAATCCTTAATAGATCACTGAAGAAACACCAGAAGACTTAGTAAGATATCTACTTACATGCTGGCCTTTTGCAGGGCCTCCCGATTGACGCTGGGTGCTGCCACCGCCACCAGGACATCGTCCGGAGCCCGCTGCTCGTAGACCACCGGCTGCAGTTCGTTGCGACGGGCATCCGCATAGCCAGAGGCCTTTAGAATGACCAGATCGGCCTCCTTCTTGGTCAGGGCCACCACGCAATCGGTGGACTGGACGCACTCGAGCTCCGGACGGGCATCGCGGGCATAGGCCGCCTGGTGGAGGGCCTGGCACTTGGCGAACTCATCGTCGTTCTGGGCGCACAGACGGATCTTCCTGATGGCACTGCCGTCGCGCTCGATCACATCCTTGTAGCCGGCGCGCTCCAAATAGACCTTGGGATCGATGGCCGCCTCCTTGCTGTGGTAAACGGCATTCGGCTGGATGAGCAGATGGGCGGCGGCGTCCTTGTTCTTCGCCTCCAATCCATTGGCAAAGAATCGCTCCAGACGCGACTGCAGCTGGTGCAGCTGCTCGGGATTGTGGACGGCCTTCTCGTTGGAGATGTAGCCGCTCCAGGGGCGCTGGGCCCAGGAGCAGGCGGGTCCGGTGATCGGTCGTCGGGTGCCGTCCTCGCACAGATACTCGAAATTCTCCGCATTGCCCTCCGCCGGCGGGGCATCGGGTCCGGCGCCCGGCAGGCCGAAGTACTTCTTGATGTACTGCACCTTCGAGAAGGCCACCTCACCCTGGCCCTTGTCCAGGCACCGGATGGCGCCGTCGTAGCCACTGAACTTGTCCGGATAGTTGCACTGCTCCGGCTTCTCGCACAGGGCGCACAGATTCGAGTACTTCTTCTTCAGCAGGCGATCCGTTTCGGGATGCGTGGAATAGGTGCCCACCAGGCACGATTTCGTGAAGAACTCCGACAGCGACTTGAGTTCGCGCTCCGTGGCCGAGATCTGTGGGTCGGCCGAGACCCTCAGGACATGCGTGTTCTTCAGCTTGGTGATTGGGATCTTGTAGCCCACGTTGCGACCGAAGCCAGTGTGGCAGGACTTGGCGCCGCGCAGCTGCTGCAGGGTGCGGATGGGGGAGTCCTTCTTCACCAGGATGATGCCCTCGTAACGGAAGGCGGCTGGGGGGTAGAATAAATGAATAGGGGAAGTTTACTAACTGTATTTATTATTCAATCTATGGGTTTTTATGGTTTTTTGGTCCTTCGAGCCTTGCTATCTGCATATACCATTATGTCAAATACTTTCTAGATCCCTAAAATTATAATTTTTTGGTTTTTGGTCCTTCGAGCCTTTCGATTACAGGCCTTTTGCCTTAATATCTGTCATTATTTCCAGAACTTTATAATTAGCGTTGAGATGATACGAAAATAGCGAAATTATTTAATTGATTCTCAAATTTCTGGTTCTTACAACCTTTTCAGATTAATTAAATATTTGTCTGTACAGAATTTATCAGATATTTAATAGATATTGTAATAATAAATAGAAAATAAATGAGTAAGGTAAGCTTACTAACTCCTCAATTGAATTTGATTCTCAGATTTTTGTTCCTTTTAGCCTTTTTTACCAGCAACAAAATCTTTGCCCATACCGAAATTCAAATATGCTATAGGTAGTCTTGAGATAAATGGAAAATAAACGAGTTTAAAAAGTTAATGACCTTAGGTATAAATATCATTTCTCGGTTTTTGGTCCTTCGAGCCTAGAATTTCAAATACCTTACAGATAGTGTTTAAAAGTCAGCTTTGGTCACACTGTTCAAGCCCTTTGGTTCGTGTACCTGCTTTCCCAAAAGCGGGGTCACCTCCCACCATTTAACCTGAATTTGGATTATTCCCTAGAGAAAGCTTAATCTCGGTTTTTTATCTCTCATTCTCAGTTAATAGCCCACTCACCATCTTTGTCCTGCTGGGTGCGGATCTCGGAGACGACGCGATAGTCCTCGTTCTTGCGGTGATAGGCGATGTACATGTCCTCCGGCTCGGTGGCCAGAACATCGGCCTTGCGCTGCTCGATCAGCTCCAGGCAGTCCACCCGATCCCGTCCAGCCACGCACTCCATGCGGATGCCCGCCTCCGAGGGGTCGGCGAGAAGCTGCTGGCATTCAGCGAAGTAGATCTGCGGCACACACAGACGATCTGGAGAATAGAAAACAGAATGGATGAGCTTAACCGGAGATTGAGAAATGGGATAACCTACAGATGGGCTCCTCCGCCCGGGAGGACGGTGGACTGAGGATCAGGAGCAGGGCGGCCACCGCCAACGGCAACCAGGCGCGATTCTCTCTCGGCGACATCATCTCAGAACAGTTGAAGCTCGACTGTGGAGAATCCGAAGCCGGCTGGTGGCTTTTATAGCCACCCGGCTTTCGTGCTCTTTTTTTGCATTTGTTTGATTCTCTTTTGCTTCTGTTGCTGTTTGCCCGGCGACAAGGAGGAATACTAATAGCAAGAAAAATAATACAAATAATAATAAAGAAAAACAGTACAGGGGACCGGTTTTTGAACCCATGGGATGGGGACAATCCAGGCCTATTCTCCCGCAAAAAACTCGTTTGCGACACTGTGATATATGGATAAATCAATATACGATCCATCCGATATTTTTGCAATCCATGATCTACCTTAAGATGTACTTGCGATCGATCAAAATCAGAATTTGGCCAGAAGCATTTGCACAATCAATCGATCATAGCAAAATTTAGAGCTTTCTCTTGACTCAAGCTATTCAAACATCCATACTAATTGCTTAAATAAATCATTTACCATCGCTTAGACGAAAACAATTAAATTAATATATATGTTTATTATGAGGAGATCGACAAAATTAAGAGAACAGCCGCCCACTTTAATTAATTGTCTCTAAATATAATATGTATATAAGAAGACTGATCTCAAGATGCCTATATTTATATGTATAAGCTCTATTTGACATTGGGACTTTATATATCTTTGCTTCAACCGATTAAGTCGATACTCTCCCTATTCAACAGGCCATTAATCATACGATTTAAGCCCTTATCCCAAAAGGTATACTTATATATTATATTAAACTAGCGCTCTACCAACAGCAACTTGGTTTCCATTGTGCTGGATCCCCGGTTTTTTGCAATTCTATTTTTCACTTTCTCAGATTTTGCTCGGTTTTGATTTGCATTCATCTAATGATTTGGCTGCTTTAAATTCGCTTTTCTTGGAAGTAAACAAATTAAGAGTAATTGCCTTTCATTTATACTCTCTCTGTTGGGATGATATAATGGAGTCAAGATAACCATTTGAAATGAAAAATTTAAGAAAAACCATGGAATACCATTTAAATTTTAAACTGGTATTTAATATTTAAAGCTTTTTGTGATAATTGATTTATTTTTATTTATTTAAAAAGCTTGAATATTTAACGTGTATTTAACAAGATCTTCATAAACTTGTAAAAATGATTAACTACTACATATATTATGTACACAGAAAAAAAATTGACAAAAGATCAGATTGATATGTGCTGGTCAATTTTATACTTTTTAAAGATCAAGTTATTTATATAATTTTAATATGTTTACCTTATTTTACATTATTTGTTCAAAAAATACTACATTTGGTATTTCATATGATATGATAAAATATCAGGTTGATATGTTTAATTCATAAATTTGACATAAATCATATCGGCTTATTATTGATATGAACTAAGGTAGAATTGAACCAATTTCATATCGATTTTTTTTCCGTGTATTATTATTAGATACATATAATTAAATATAACATAAAATAATATTTTTCTTGGATCCTAAATCATCGTTATCATTTATCATTATAAAGTAAGAATAATTTCGTAATATAATATAATAAATTGCCTAGAAGTGAGGGTATTCCATATTCGAAAGGCCCCCCGAATTTGCAATCGTCTCTAGTTTTATTTATTTTATTTTCGCTTCGCTATCAGGGGATTTGTTTATTCAGGCCGGGCACGGAGAACCTGTTCCCCAGGCTGATGGGATGCGATGGGATCACGATCACCTAGCTAGTCACCCGCATCCACCGTTTACCATAAACCCCATAAAAAACAAAGTGCAATGGGCAGCTGAAGGGAGCTAAGTTCTCGCATTTATCCGACAATTGGCGACCTGCTTTAAATGCAAGTCGTGCCTTCTTTGGGGGCGTGGCTGGGTGGCTAACGAGTGTGGGGGCGGCAATTGAGTGATGAACGAGATCACAAAGGCAATGCGAATGGGTGTGGGCGTGGGTTTGGGGATCTTTCTAGTAGAATCGCACGGAGACCGAATTAGACTGCTTATTATGCCATATATGCATGGTATACCTACTACACTTGGCACTGGGCAAGGTCAAAAGCCTCGCATCGGACGGGGAATCTCCCCGGATCGCAATGGGTTGGGGATTTTTTCCACATTTCGATTTTCATTTCTATTTCGCCCGGGGTGGAGCCTTATCAGCAGTCCTCTGGCACGGAGGCTATCTGCAGCCAGGTAATAGACCCTGTCACAGCCAATGCAAAAATACACTGATAAAAAACGTAGTAAATCCAAAGATTTCATTTAGTTAATTTAAATATTGTAAACTTTGATTTTCGAGTATATATGAAATTCATTTTTTGGCTGTAACTTAGCTAAAAATGGTCATACCCCAAAAATACATACTGTTTTGAACAGATAACAAAATAATCAAAAAATCCATGACACTTTTCGTGTGCTTATGGAAAAATAAAATATTTTCCAATTTTAATTTTTTTTATAAGGGGTTACATAATGATTTTTTGCGAAAAATGGCCAAAAAATGAAATGTCTAGGTTTAAATGCCAATAGTTTAGAAATTTAAACCCGAGCTCAGAAAGGTATGACAATCCATATTTGGATAAATATTTCCATTGTTTCAGCCAAAAAACCAATTTTTTTTGTAGAAAATTGGGATTTGGGTTTTGGCAAAAATATGAATTCTTTTTTCTTGTTTTTTTTGCTCTAACTTGGCCAAAAATAATCTTACACCAAAAATACATACTGTTTTGAACAGATAACATAATAAATTTTAAATCCATGACACTTTGAACGCGATTTTGAAAAAATAAAATTTTTGCCAATTTTAATTTTTTTTTAAGGGTACATGATGATTTTTTGCGAAAAATGGCCAAAATATAAAATGTCTAGGTTTAAATGCCAATCGATTGGAAATTTAATAACGAGTTCAGAAAGGTATGGCAATCCATATTTGGATCAATATTTCCATTGCTTCAGCCAAAAAACTAATTAATTTTGCGTGGAAAATATGAATATTTTAATTTTGTTCTTTTTTTTGCTGTAATTTGGCCAATTTTTTAAAGTAAAATGATAAAACAAAAACACCTCTTTACGAAGTAAAGGCTCGTGACGATCGCACCATCAACATACAAAAGATCTGATATCAAATTTTGTGACGAAAAGTCCTTGTACATTCGACTTAATAAATATATTTAACAAAATATTAAAATTGTTTAACTCTAGCTTAATAATATTCCGCTTTAATATGCAATTGTTAATTGTTTAAAAAGACCGCCCAAAAAGGCGCCCTCTATTGTCTGGCAAATGGTGTGGATACCGGCTAACAAGCGCTCCAGCCCTGACCATCAGCTCGTTGGTTTGGTTCCATTAAATAAATACAAAATAAAAACAATAACTTCGCAATTTTAAATGCAGCCATTCATTCCAAAATAATAAATAATTGCTTAATAATAATCAACAATGAAAACTTATTGGCCGATGGTGGGGAACCCGGCTAAACCCGTCGCTCGTTTGTTGCACCCCAAATAAATATAAAAATAACAAACTAGTCATACAATTTAGCTCTAAGCTGGTACGTTTGAGCTTTATTTATAGTATTAATAATATTTATAATAGTAATTTAATAACCACCAACTATTTAAGAAGCCCGCCCAAGAGTTCTTAGTCGATAGTAGGGAACCCGGCTAAACCCGACGCTCGTTTGTTGCATCCCAAATAAATATCAAAATAACAAACTTGTCATACAATTTGGCTCCTAACTGGTAAGATTTAACTTCATTTATAATATTTATAATATTAACAAGATAAATTAATGTAATAATCAACTGTTTAAGAAGCCCGCCCAGACCTTAACCGATGGTGTGGAACCCGGCTATCCCGAAATCAATCCAATCGCACTAGGGATGTCAAATATTTTAAAAATATCGTATCGCTGATATATTTTCTTTAACAAAAATATTAATAGGGGGATTCCCTAAACTGATGAATTGCTGAATTGTTGAATTTTGGTCAGCTGTTAATCAGCTGTTCCATACAAAGTCAACTTTCAGAAATTTCAGCAATTCATCAGCCTCGGGGCTGCTGAAAATTTTGTTGAATTGCTGAAAAGCCAGAGTTGTCACCTTTTTTTAAAAGTTGTGGCAACTCTGTAACATTTTAGTATCACCAGTACGCATTATTTATTTTAAAATCAACTTAGAAAGCATATTTGTGGTTCTTTTTACCTTGGTAACACTTTTAGACAGTAACTAGCAATAATAAATCAAATTTTACATGCTTTAAGTTTCCTGAAATTTTTCAACAAATAACAGCTGTTTGAAAAAAACCAACAGGAACCATTTTCGGTCGTTCCCTTAATTGCTGAAATTTTTTGTTGAATTTTCAACAATTCAGCAATTCAACAGTTTAGGGAATCCCCCTAATATGATATATAATATATCGCCAATAAAACATCAATATATCAGATACTATTGATTTTTTTTTCAGTTTTATTTCAAAATTTTGCCCTAAAATTAATGTAATAGTTTTCAAACAAAGTTTGCACTTAGTTTGTTTCTTATTAATTTCACCGAAATAAATTTTATCACGCTTAATTTTTTTGTGCACAGATGAGAGAAAGATATGCAAATATCAAATAATATCGAAAAAGAAAACATCGATATTGTGATATTTGGCTAAAAAAAATACCACGATATACATATATTTTTTTTGCAAAAAATATCGATGTATTGATATTTTGATGTATTTTTGACATCCCTAATCGCACACACAAGTGACACGTCGGAAGAGAGAGAAAAGGAAAAGAATTGGAAAACGGGGCAGCAGGAAGAACACAATACTTGAGAATACTTGAGAATACCCAAGAACCCGCACCCAGAAGACCACAAGGCCAGAAGGAACCGCCAGCCGCCAGGATGACGTCGCAAGTGCCGTGCTACACGATAATCAACTCGCCGGACCTCGAGGTGCCCAACGAGATGCAGCTGAAGCAGGATCTGGAGAAGGGCGACACGAACGTGAAGATCGAGACGCTGAAGCGGGTGATCAAGCTGCTCCTGAACGGCGAGCGCTATCCGGGCCTGATCATGACCATCATCCGGTTCGTGCTGCCCGTCCAGAACCACACGATCAAGAAGCTGCTGCTGATCTTCTGGGAGATTGTGCCGAAGACCTCGGCGGACGGCAAGCTGCTGCAGGAGATGATCCTGGTGTGCGATGCGTACCGCAAGGACCTGCAGCATCCCAATGAGTTCCTGCGCGGCTCCACGCTGCGCTTCCTGTGCAAGCTGAAGGAGCCGGAGCTGCTGGAGCCCCTGATGCCGGCCATACGCGCCTGCCTGGACCACCGGCACTCGTATGTGCGGCGCAACGCCGTCCTGGCCATCTTCACCATCTACAAGAACTTCGACTGGCTGGTGCCCGACGGGCCCGAGCTGATAGCCAGCTTCCTGGACACCCAGCAGGACATGAGCTGCAAGCGGAACGCCTTCCTGATGCTCCTCCATGCGGACCAGGAGCGGGCGCTCAACTACCTGGCCAGCTGCATCGACCAGGTGCACACCTTCGGCGACATACTGCAGCTGGTCATCGTGGAGCTGATCTACAAGGTCTGCCATGCCAATCCCGCCGAGCGCTCGCGCTTCATCCGCTGCATCTACAATCTGCTCAACTCCAGCTCGAATGCGGTGAGATACGAGTCGGCCGGCACCCTGATTACCCTTTCGCTGGCGCCCACGGCCATCAAGGCGGCGGCCAGCTGCTACATCGAGCTGGTGGTCAAGGAGAGCGACAACAACGTGAAGCTGATCGTCCTGGACCGCCTGGTGGCCATGAAGGAGCACGAGGGCATGGAGAAGGTGATGCAGGATCTGGTGATGGACGTGCTGCGTGTCCTGGCCGCCCCCGATATCGAGGTGCGGCGGAAAACCCTCGCCCTGGCCCTGGACCTCGTCTACTCGCGGAATATTGGCGAAATGGTGTTGGTCCTGAAGAAGGAGGTGGCCAAGACGCACAATGTGGAGCACGAGGACACCGGGAAGTACAGGCAGCTGCTTGTGCGCACCCTGCACACCTGCTCGATCAAGTTCCCCGACGTGGCGGCCAATGTAATACCCGTGCTGGTGGAATTCCTGTCGGACACCAACGAACTGGCAGCCGCCGATGTGCTGGTCTTCATACGCGAGGCCA
Source organism: Drosophila prostipennis (assembly GCA_037075205.1). Classification (NCBI taxonomy): domain Eukaryota; kingdom Metazoa; phylum Arthropoda; class Insecta; order Diptera; family Drosophilidae; genus Drosophila; species Drosophila prostipennis. The sequence continues at coordinate 640,726 of JBAMCJ010005733.1, read as the reverse complement.
TACAAAAGTTCCCCGCGCTGCGGGCCCTGATCATCGAGCATCTGATCGAGGCCTTTCCGCAGATCAAGTCGTCGAAGATCCATCGCGCCGCCGTCTGGATTCTGGGCGAGTACGTGGAGGGGCCGCAGATCCTGGAGGTCATTGCCGTCATCCAGCAGACGCTGGGCGAGGTGCCCATGGTGGAGGCCGAGCAGCGTCGCCTGGCCGGCGACCAGACGGAGGAGCAGCAGCAGCAGCAGCAGGGAGCCGCCAGCGCCGAGGGCACGGGAAATGCCAGCAATAAGGTCACCTCCGATGGAACCTACGCCACGCAGAGCGCCTACAGCCTGGCCCCGTAAGTTCTACACGCATGAGTCATCTAAATAGTTAACTAATGCTTTTTTTACAGGGTGGCCAAGGCCGAGAAACGCCCGCCGCTGCGTCAGTACTTGATGGACGGCGACTTCTTCATCGGCGCCGCTCTTTCGGCCACGCTGACCAAGCTGGCACTGCGCTACGCGGAACTGCAGCCGGAGGCACGCGCCCAGAACCGGCTGACCACCCAGGTGATGCTCATCATGAGCTCCATCCTGCACCTGGGCAAATCCGGCTACCCGACGAAGCCCATCACCAACGACGACACCGATCGCATCTTTGTCTGCCTGCGCACGCTGAGCGAACGCACGCCAGAGGCCGTGGCCGTCTTCACACTCTACTGCCGCGAGGCTCTGGGCAAAATGCTGGATGCCCAGCACGACGAGGATCAGCGCATGCTGAAGGAGAAGCAAAAGGCCACGGCCAAGGTGCAGCCAGACGATCCGGTGCTCTTTGCCCAGCTCTCCAACGGACGCGACAACCAGCTGGGCGAGAATGTGTTCGAATCGAGCCTCAATCAGGCGCTGGCGGGCAGCAAGAATGCCCAGCTGAGCGACGTGGCCTCGCCGAACAGCAAGCTGAATAAGGTTACCCAGCTGACGGGCTTCTCGGATCCCGTCTACGCCGAGGCCTACGTCAATGTCAATCAGTATGACATTGTGCTGGACGTGCTGATTGTCAATCAGACCAGTAAGTGGTTCTATTTCATCAACCAAATCGATATAAAGGGTTAATCTTTGTATACACACGTATTACAGACGACACGCTGCAAAACTGCACCCTGGAACTGGCCACGTTGGGCGATCTGAAGCTGGTGGAGCGGCCGCATCCGGTGGTCCTGGCCCCGCACGACTTCTGCAACATCAAGGCCAACGTCAAGGTCTCCTCCACCGAGAACGGCATCATCTTCGGCAATATTGGTGGGTGTCTAGCCGCACAAATCGAACTCCTAAAAGAAACTATAATCACCTCTGAAATACCTTAGTTTACGACACCGCTCTTAACACAAACGTTGTGGTGCTCAACACCATACACATCGACATCATGGACTACATCATTCCGGCCAGCTGCACGGACACCGAGTTCCGGCAAATGTGGCAGGACTTCGAGTGGGAGAACAAGGTGACGGTGAACACCAGCTTCACCGATCTGCACGAATATCTCAAGCACCTGCTGAAGAGCACCAACATGAAGTGCCTCACGCCGGAGAAGGCGCTGTCCGGCCAGTGCGGCTTCATGGCCGCCAATATGTACGCCAAGTGGGTATCCTAGCTTAGTCACAAAGTCACGAAGAACATAGATCCTAAGTCAACATCTTACAGATCCATTTTCGGTGAGAACGCCCTGGCCAATCTGAGCATCGAGAAGCCCGTGGACGATCCCGACTCCAAGGTGACGGGACACATTCGCATTCGCGCCAAGAGTCAGGTGAGAAGATCACATATCTTTTTGTAATCTTCCATTTCATCTAACGGCGGCATTTCTCCCCCCAAAAAAACAGGGCATGGCCTTGAGTCTGGGCGACAAGATCAGCTCCTCGCAGAAGCAGTCCGTGCAGGCCGCCTAGTGGACGTGGAACTGGACGTGGACGACCAGCCACCACCAGGAGCGACGTATCTAGACACGACGTATTCGGCCCGACCGCCCGCATTCCGCCAGCCTGCAACTTCTTCAATTTACATTACACGTTACACTTATGCATAAAGAATATATTATACCTTAACCCCAAAGTGTGGCTGTAAATGCTTATTATTACGGGAAATCCTGGGAAAGAAGAGCTCGAAATTAACAAGAAAATTTGAATTCCTTTAAAAGTATAATCAAATTTAACCTCTTGTGGCTGTGAGTAAAAGAATTTGGCAGGGAAAACCCTATTTATCGATATTTTCGATATTTTTAAACTATTGTTTCGATAATATCGATGTTTTCGATATTTTCTTAAGCTGTAAACCCTAAAAAACAATCTAGATTCTAGAATCAAGAACAGTTGTTCTCCAAATCAAGACAAAATGTTCTTAAGTCGATAACATCAAGAACAATTTGTCCTTATTTAAAAACTCTTTTTTTTATATTAGATTATCTTATATGGCTTAAAACCATTAATAATAATAATAACTTGAATGTGTTGTACGAATATCAGGATAGATATATAATTTATTTTTTTCATGTTAGCATAACCTGTTGATGATCTGAACAGCAAATTGGTTTTACAAAAGTGGTAAATTCCAATATAGAACTAAACATAAACTTGATTTTAGGCAAGTTACCTTCAAGACGGTAGAAAATTTTAAAATGGTGACTTAAATTCGTGGATAAATCAACTAGCTAAGGCTTAAAATAAGATTATTTCTATGGGTGAAGGTCTTAAATTTCTGCAGTTGGGGGAAATGCATTTTAAACCTGCAGCATGGGTCGCTTCTCCTTGGCCGACAGGTTGTCGTTGGTGGTGGCATAGCCAGTGCCGCCCTGAAAAGCAGTGAATTAGTAGTAAAGTAGGTAAATACCTTCAGTGTTTTACTCACTCGCTGCAGGGGAATGATGTCCTTGTCCTTGAGCTTGCGATCGGTGAGCGGATGAATCATGTCCTTTCTGATCAGCCGCTCCACGCACTCCATGGTCACCACATCGCCACTGGAAGTTAAAGGTTAGTATTCAATCCACTGGGAAATCCCGGCCAGAACTCACGTGGGACGCAGGATGGCGCAGGGCACCGCATTGCTCAGCACATCGTGGGTAATGGGACACATGTAGCGCGCCTCCTTGGCGATCAACGAGCGCTTGGAGTCGCCGTCGCGGAGCAGCGTGAACTTGACATCGATCAGATCCTTGACCCGCAGCGGCTGCTGCGACACCGGGCAGTAGATGGTGGCATCGGGCTTCTGGGCCTTGGCCAGCCCGGCATTGGGGCACTCGGAGGGCAGCCAGAAGCTGGGCAGCTGCTTCTCATGCCCGTTGGTCATGTTGGAGATCGAGGAGGCGGACGATGAAGACGATGATGGCTTCTCGCTGGCCGAGGAGCGGGCCGAGGAGTGGGCCGGGGTCATGGCCGGCTTCCCGGCATTGACGAAGCGCTCCATGCGCGCCTGCTGCTTGCTGTTCGCCTCCTGGCTCAGCTGATCCTCCTCGGCGCGCCGCAGACGCTCGTACTCCTTCAGCCGGCGGCTGTACTCGTTCTTCTTGGTCACAATGTACTGCAGGATGGCCTCCTTGTCGAACAGGTAGCCGTCCTTGGTGACCACCGGGCGGCGACAGGGCTGCAGGGTCAGCGAGCAGCAGTCGAAGGACTTGACCGAATCCTTGCCCAGCCGCTGGGCATTCGTCCCGTAGCCCGACTCCGCCGCGTCCCGCTTCTTCTCGTTGTAGGTGTACACGGCTCCCGCCGTGCAGTTGCGGGCGTGGCGAGTCATTCTGGGTCTCCACGGGATTTGTACTCGAATTATCCTTGTCAATAAATTGGAAATTCCTCCACCAAATGCTCTTTTTGCTAGAGGTGGCCAAAACATAAACATCGATGAGTCGCCATTGAACTATCGATGTTCTTACATCTCTAACATCCTGTTCAGACAGCGGGGGATTATTCATTGAATAATATTTTTTTCTTATTTTATTATTTTTAAAACTTATAATTTTATTGACTCATACAATACAATTGGTTCTATATTTAAATAAAAAAGAGAGTTAGTTACCTATTAAATAAAAATTAATTACATATTATAATTTAAGATGGAAATAATACTCACAGATTAAACATTCAGGGGATTCCCTAAACTGTTGAATTGCTGACCTGTTGAATTTTGGTCAGTTCTTCAATACAAAATCAACTTTCAGAAATTTCACCAATTCAACAACCTCGAGACTGTTGAACATTTTTTTGAATCGTTGAAAACCAGACTTCTCACCTTATTTTACTAAAAGTCAAGGCAACTCTGCAACATTTTACCATCATAAGTTCTCATTATTTACTTTAAAATCAAATTAGAAAGTCTATTCGTAGTTCTTTTTACCGTGGTAACAATTTTAAACAGTAACAAAGAATACAAAATCGAATATTACATGTTTTAACTTAAAACTTTTAAGTTCGGTGAAATTTTTCAACAAATAACAGCTGTTTGAAAAGCCACCAAGAACCATTTTGGGTAGTTTCCTTAATTGCTTAAATTTTCGGTTGAATTTTCAACAATTCAGCAAATTATCAGTTTAAAGCTGGAAATAAAACTCACAGATGAAGTATTATGTTTAGGCCTACAAATAAAACTCAACAAGTAATAGTTATTTTATGACAAGTATTTACATAAAACTTAAAAAAATGTATATTCCCATACTTTAATTAAAACGAATTAAACCTTTATTTATAAAGGGTTCTGTGACTAAGATTTCTTGCTTTAAAGAAATTACGAATAATCCATTTACCTAATAATAATTTTCAAGGGAAATAGGCTCATAAAAAAAGCTAAAAAAAACTGGCTCCTTTGACTTAGCTAAAAACAAGCTGAGATGGCAGCGCTGTCCGAAAAAATACCAAAGCTAAGCCTGTCCTTTGGTATTTTCGGTATATTTTGCGGTATATTCAGAGGTATATCCTCCGCTTGCCGGGTTTTTCCTTGGTTCCCCTCGGATTGGATTGCATTGGATTGGCGTTGGGCAGCCGGCGATGGGTTACCAGTACTTCGAGGAGGAATCGGACTACATCGATCTCGACGAGGAGGACGAGCTGCAGTTGGAGCAGACGGTCGACGGCGGCTTGGACTACCGATTTGGGAAGGCGGAGGATGAGGAGGATTACTATCTGGGCGAGGAGGAGGAGGAGGAGATGGAGATGAATCGAATTGGAGTCCTCAGCCTGGCCGAGCGACTGCTGGCCAGCCTGCAGAGCTGCGTGGAGCCCTCGCTGCTGCAGGTCCTCCAGTATGTGGCGCCCATGCTGCTCCTCTGCCTGCTGTGCCGCCTCCTCTGCCTGCTCTACTCGCAGCGCCGGCGTCTCACCAGCCTGGCGCCGCTGCACTTTCTCCACTTCGCCTGCGGCCTGATCCTGCTGCAGTTCTCCGTCGGTCATCGGCTGCTCCTGCTGCTGCTGCTGGCCGTCATTGGCTACCTGCTGCTCCAATTGCTGCGTCTGGGCCGCAGGGGTGCCCAAATCCTGGCCATCCTGACCGTGGGCAGCCAGTTTTTGTACGAGCTGCTCCTATGGCGGCGGCGCAGCGACTGGCCGCAGCTGCGCGGCATCCAGATGGTGGTCAACATGAAGCTAATCTCGCTGGGCTTCGATCTCACGGCCAGTGGCCAGCTGCAGGCGAGGATTCCCGGGCCGCTGGCCTACCTGGGCTACATCTACAGCCCGGCCAGCTGCGCTCTGGGCCCGTGGCTGAGCTACGGCTGCTACATGGACTGCCTGGTGCCCCGGAACAGCTGGCTGGCCAGCCTGCGTCGCCTGGTCCCCAACGCCCTGCTCTGCGTGCTGGCGGTGATCGTGTCCAACTGCGTGGCGCCCGCGCTGAGCGACTTCTTTGGCGACAGCTCCCACTTCCTGGTCATGTACTGGGATGCGCTGAGCGTGCGCTGCAGCCACTACTTTGTGGGCATTATGGCGCAGACGCTGCTGGTGGCCGCCGATCAGCGGCTGGACGGCGCCGCTGGCCAGGAGTCGCAGCTGCTAGGACCGCTCGTCTCGCGGCCCTGGCTCATCGAGTGGCCGCGATCGATTAGCTCGCTGGTCCGCGGCTGGAACATTCCCATGCACGAGTGGCTCAAGCGGTACATCTACGGGCCGCTCAAGCTGGACGGTGACGGGTCAACGAGGAGGAGCCGGCGGGGACGCACTCTGCTGGCCGTGTTCCTTACCTATGCGGTGTCCAGCCTGCTGCACGGCATGGATCTGCGCATCTATCTGGTGCTCATCTCGCTGGCCTTCCTCGCCGAAGGGGAGGCGCTGCTGCGGCGCCAGCTGGCCGGCCTCCTGGATGCCTGCATCTCGGCCAATCTGTGCCCGGGTAAGGAGCGTTGTCGCTATGCGAGATGCCCCAGCAAGCGGGGCTGGCAGTCGGCCTCCTACTGGCTGGTCAAGGCCACCAATCTGGCCTTCACGGCGCTGGCCATCTTCCACCTGGCCTACCTGGGCGTCGTCCTGCTGGGCGATGGCCTCGAATGGGGCGGCGACGAGACCACGGAGTCGTTCCTCTGGCACTGGCAGCAGGCCGGCTATCTCAGCCACTACATCGGCGCTGGGACCTTCGTCACCTACCTATTCATCTCGTAGAGGAGAACGTCCGGGGGATCCTAACCAATAATCGCTATGACTGATCTACACGTATTTATAATCGTAATCCTAGCATCTTGTAATTTTTGTATCTCCTCGTGTATCTTGTAGTCTGTATGTGTGCTGTGTGAGTACTTAACTAATTAATTAAATCATTCTGTGAAACGGAAAGTGGGGATAAGTTTAATTTGGAAGGCTTGGGATATCCTTCGGCATCCAAGAATCAACTAACTTTGGGATCTTTTCTATAAAAACTGGTTAGATGTGTTTAAATTCAAACCTTTTGTATAACATTAGGTGTGTTTTCAAAATACTATTTTGAAAAATCAACTAACTTTGGGATTTTTTCTATAAAAACTGGTTCGATGTATTTATTTCAAAACTTTTGTATACCCTTAGCTGTATTTTGAATAACATACACTAATTTTTATAGCCGATAGTATCGGTTAATATATCGGTGGCAAAGCGATTGATGGAACACTATTTAAAAAATAATTTAAAAATTTAAATTTACCATTTCGTTTAAGAATTTAAAAAATCCTGGGAAGCGAGATTTTGAATATGTGAATTTTTACAATCTCGCAAGGCGTTTTTTTGATAAAATATTTGACTTTAAGCTAAAAAAAATATTTAAAGTTAAAAAAAATCTCTTCTAGGTTTTTTCGGTTGAGCCGTTTAGAAACGTGGTTTCGTGAAATTTTTCACAGTGCATTCTAGACACAATAAAGCATAGAGAAAAATAATTTTAAAAGATTTGTTTTTAAGTGCTTTTTAGTGTTTTCCTTCATACAAAAATACCACTTTGTCTTAGAAAAAATTCTTCAAGTTTTTTAGTCTTTTCATAAAAACATTTTTATTTTTAAGATCCCAAAACGTTTGTATTTTGGTGTTTTTCCCCCTTTAGGTATTTTTCCTTCATACAAAAACGTATTTTTTGTTTTCAAATATTTTTTATTAATTTTTTAATGTATATTTTCTTTGTTGTTGGTTTGTTTCGCTTTTGTTTGTTGGTTGTTTTTGTTTGTTTTCTCATTAAGACAAATATTTATAACAATATTGTAATTTCTACAGATTTTTGCTTACGCTTTCCGTTTATTTTTGCCTTTCTTTTATAGTTTCTGCTCTCGATTTATGAATCCTCCTTCGTCGGGCTGAGTGGTTTATCCTCTTGTTTTCGTTTTCATTTACTTTGTTTTTCCGCGCTTACGATTTAGATATTAAAATTACTAGCTTAAGAATTATGCAATGACAATAAAAATATTTATTTACTTTGTTGAATGCAACTTTTGTTTGTTTGTTGGTTTTATTTGCTTCTTTTAGCGTTCCCCCTCCTTTGACTTGGCCAAAAAAAGCTGTTCTTTGAATTCGCGTTTCGTTTGTTTTTCTTTTCCTCTAGATTTCTGTTTGTTTTTTATGTTTTCCTCTTTGCAGAAGTTTTGATTCGCACATCAAAAATAGAGAGATATACATATACATGTTTTTCTTATGGTTTTATTTCCGTTTCCGGTTTTCATTTTGACATTGTTTCCGTTGCGCTACTCTAGATATAAAAGTTCGATCTCTGTCTCCCGAATTCATCATTAATTTATCGTATTTGTCCGCCCCTTCGTCTGTTTTTCCACCTTCCTTCATTCATTCATAACAACAACTGAGTTGATCACAAGAGATAACGAGAGTGTTTGCTTTATATATATAAAATGTATATAATGCCTATATGCATACGTGTGTTCCGGCCAAAATCCCTCTATGTTCGATGATTTCTCCCCATATTTCACTCCGATCCAAAAAAAAAATGTAAATAAAAATTATATAGTGTTTGCTAACTACACAAGAAACAAGAAACAAGCAAAAGCGAGGAGTTTTTCGATTCGTTTAAAATTATGCAACAACAAATTATGTTTGAATTATTTAATTCCATGCTCAAATTTCCCCCAATACGTTTAAAACCTAGTTTTACATTTCGAATCGGCCGGCACACACGTACACGCACATATAAATCAAGTGAAACTTGCGATTTTTGAACAATTTCAATTGGGAGGCTCCGCTCTTTTCTACCTTTCTATCTATGTATCTTTCCTATCTGCATATCCTTCCGGGGGGCGGGGGGCGTTGACTATATCCTGACATATTGGCTTACAACAATTCGCTAAGAAAAAACACTTTCGATAATTACGAATTAGGTAAAACAAAAAAATGTAATTACAAAAGGTCTGTGCGGAGTAAAGTATCCGTTTGGGTAAAAAGGGGGTCTTATGGGATACTACAGAAACACATGTTCGTGGGTTAACTTCAGTATCGTTAAATTAGCAAATAAACTAAGGCATAAACTAAATCATAAACATAATATTACATCTTTAAATTATAAACATAATTACATTGTGTGTTCTGCTCGTCCGTCGGTCAGGTCAGGTTGGATCTATCTGCCCATTCCGTCCGTCTGTCTGTCTGTCTGTCTGTCCTAACAACAACACGATCCCCCTCCTCGTCATACAGTTAATGTACACGCTATACCACATATAGCATCCTATACGTATATAAATCATGATATGCGGCCGGCCAACGGTGAGGATCGATCCATCGCTGCTGTCGGGCGTTGTCCAGAACGGAACCAAGGCATTCGCCTTCGTCGCAACCGCAACTGCAGCCGGAGACGTCGGCGGAGGCACAGGCGGCGCCAGAGCCCGGCCCCACATTCAATCGTTCTTGGTCTGACAGTAGAGCTCCTTGAGCGACTTGAGCTCCTCGATGAGCGCTTTGTTTTGGTTCTCTAGCACCGCCACTCGATTCTCCAGGCACTTGATGTACTCCTTCTTCTTGCGCCGGCACTCCCGCGCCGCCTCCCTGTTCTTCTGCAGCCGGATCTCTCGCTTGCGGGTCTGATCTTCCGCTATCCCGCTGTTGTCTACAAGAAGATTTAGAAAACAAAAGTGGATAATTAGCATAAGACAGTCTTGATAGCGTAAACCTAAACCTTTCAAAGATTGGAACTGGCTGTAACTCGAACTGAAATGGTACCTTTTTTTACTCTAACATAAAAGATGAATGAAAACATGAATATATTCATAATAGAATTTTGGAACTTAGTAGACAATATTTAAGGAAATTATTATTTAAAATGTATTTTATTTTGATAGGCAATAAATAAATTATTTAAAATCTTAAACAACAAATTTGAATAAAAAAAGGAATATATACAATTAAAATTTTTGAAATTTTCAAGACGTTATTTAAGAAAATTATTTCAAATGAATTTAATATTTTATAAACAATAAATAAATTATTTAAAATCTTAGGCTTCATTAAAAAATCAATACATTTTTACTTTAGTGTAAACACAAAATACGAATTTTAAATTTTAAAATTAAAATGTTTGAAATTTTCTAGACAATCTTTAAAGAAATTATTATTAAAAAAAATTAAATTGATTGTCTTTTGTTAGGCAATTTAGAAAAAAATACATTTCTTTCTCTAATGTGAATAAAAAATTAATATATTCATAATTACAAATTTTGGAATTTAAGACAATATTTAAGGAAATTATTATTTAAAAGTAATTTAATTTTAAATCTTAAAATCTTTAAAATCTTAGATCTGCGATCACAGTTCGATTTACAAGTGTTCCCCCGCCAACTCCCATTGAATTCTACATGTATTGTTGGACCGATTGGCTATTACTGGTGTTGTAGGACATCCGATTGGACAGGTAGTACGTGGGGTCCATTTGCATCAGGGAGCTGTTCGCCGGATTGCCCCCCGCTCCGCTCCCCGCCAGCTGGGAATTGAGCACGCCGTCGGACATGGGAAGCGATGCGCCTGGGATCGGGTTCGTTTCAATTTTCGATTTCGAATCCGATTCGAATACCGATTTGGGGATTAAGTTGTCGATTGTTGTTGTTGTTGTTGCGGTTGTTGTTCAGGACATATTTAATTTTTTTTTTTGGTTTTGGGTTTGGTGGAGGAAGGCGTTCGAAAAGAAAATAATGAAAAAAAAACAACAATATAAAATTATAAGAAAACATATTTTCCATTTTTTTTCAGTTTTTAATCGGAAGTTTTGAGTTTTCGAACTGATTTTTTGTTTATGAACTTGAGTGAGTGAGTGCGAGCGAGAGCGGCGAGCGAGCGAGCGAGATAGGTAGATTGGTTAGTCAAAGAGAGTGGAGAGAAGCTTTTGATTAACGGTTAAAGTACTGTTAGGTGAGAGGTTGTATTTTTTTTGTTTAACTTCTGATTTATTATTTAATATTTTGCATGATGGGTTGTGTGTGTAACAACAACGGCAACAACAACAACAGCGATTACAGCAACAACGACAGAGAGAGAGAGAGAGAGCGAAAGAGAGGGGGAGAGATAGCAAAAGAGAGAGAGTGGGGGCGAGGAAGATAGAAAGAGAGGGAAAGTATGCAGCAGCAATAATAGTTGTAATGTTTAAGTTACAGTAAATATTAATCATTCGATTGTTTATTGTTGCTGCTCTCTCCCTTTGTGTGTGTGTGTGTGCGAGATAGTGAAAGGGTGCGAGTGTGTGTTTTTGTGTGTGGGTGAGAGGTTTATTTACAGGAATAGGAAATTTTGGGAATCTCTACAACGCGTTTTTTTTTTTTTTTGCCCATTTTCAGCTTCCGTTTTTCCGCCCTTTTTTCATTATTTTCACTTCGATTAAGCAACATCAACAACAACATCAACTAAATGACAATGAGGACGGTGAGAAAGGGGCGGGGTTCACTCTTATACGGCTGCCTCTAATGTTTGATGGTGTATGAAGGAAATTGATGGAAGTCCTTAGCAATCTATATACATATGTACAAATTGTATTTACAAGTATAATTGAGATCCAAACAAAAAAGACTAATTATGCTCATTTCAAACTGGTTTCTATTATCTTTAATCTATATCCTGCATATTATCATCACTTTCTGTATATGATGATGATAACTATAGTCTAGTTTTCATAAAAAGATTATGTATAACAACCACGACTAATTATTTACCATTTTAAAATAATAATAACTAGTTATTTCATATGTTATTTCTTTTATCATCATTATAACAGCTAGCAAACTCCCTAATTGGGATCTTTTCTTTAATTTTGACCGAGTTTCATTTGAAGATTTGCAATTTTCGATTCTATGATTTGTGCTAAGGATATTTAAAATTGACTTAGTTTTTCAACAGCATTATAAAACCTTGCTTTATAAACAATTTCTGTAATATGATGGATTTTCCAAGGATAAAAAAAGTTTTTTTTTTAAAACCATATGAGACTATAGACCTCTATGATATTTTTGAGTTGTGTTTAATTTGAAGATTAAATATTTACGATTCATTGATTTGTGCAAAGGTTATTTCAAATTAACTTCGTTTTTTAAGAACATTATAATACCTTGCTTTATAAACAATTTCTGTAATATAATGGACTTTCCAAGGAAAAAACAATATGAGACTATAGATCGCTATGATATCTTCGAGTAGTGTTATGAAAATAGTACCATCTATTTCTTTAATCTAATGATTTTGCCATGGATCTATTGCTAAAGCGCACATTGTAGTGCCTAGAGTGTTTACAGTGTTATTTAGCCAACCGCAACTGTACAAAACGAATGGGGGAGTGTGAGGCGATGGGGTTACAAACAATGAATGAATTCTGATGGACTGATCGATCACGCCACCTATCGGGAGTGGTGGTCAGGTCAAACGATCGCCAGGCGCATGTGCATCTTGGAATGAACGATGAGGGGCGATCAGCTCGGCGATGCGATGCATTGGGTTTGTTTTGTTTTGTTAGGCGATATAGGTATAGTGTTTCAAGGAGCGACAGAGATACAAATGTCTGAATCTGAATGGGGGTGACAAACGAAACGGGTGGAGAGTTAATCGTTCCCCGGGATTTACCGCTCATATCGGGTCCGCTGATCTCGGTGAAGATCTTATTGTACGACGGCCGTCGCGTCAGCTCGCTGCGGTGGTGCTGGGAATCGTCGTCCGACAGACTCTCGTCGCTGTCCTCCGGATGCTGCGTGGTCGGTTCGGGTTTGATCTTGCACGGAAAGGTTGGAGGGATCTGTGTGCGGTAAGTTGGAGTTAAGTTCGAGGGCATTATTAGAGTTCTGCTCGGTGGGTGCTCCCTGAGCTACGCACTTTGTTACGCACTTGCACTGCATTGCCGGGCGTCGTGTGGATGACCGTCGAGTTTGGCGGCTTGGCCACGTAGACCACCTTCTGCATCGTGGCGGCGGCCAGCGCCTGTTGCTGCTGCTGCTGCTGGGTCCCAGCTGCTGTCTGTATGACCCCCGAGGGATTGGCCTGTATCACGGATTGCACCTGTGGGATAGAGAAAAGGGTCGCAACCATTAGAATCGCTCCGAGGCATGGGCTTCAACTGGACTAACTGAATTCAGTTGGGGCGGAGAACTGGCTTATGCGATAAGGAACACCAAGAGTGGGTTCTCAAAGTCGATGATCCCGTATTCCCCCTACCGCATTGTATAATTTTCGATTACTAAACAAAGGCTTCCGTTTTATACTTGTTTATATCTTGTGAAATTTGAAACTTTTTGGGTACCTCTTAGTTTCACGTACGTCTGCTTTTAAATATTTAAGCATTTGACTTTACTGGGAATCGTGTACTCTGTTTTCCCATGTATGACATTAAAGATCTAGAAAAAAATCTATTAATTCTCGTAATAAAAATCGAAATGAAAGAATTATATTTTTAATTACCGAAAACATTAAAAAAAAAGTTCAAAAGCTAAGAAAAATATGCGTCATACATAATAAAATTTCGGCATTTAAAATCAATCAGATTTTTTTTTTATCAAAAAATGTATAAAATGTAGGGGAGAGGTCTGTAGGTTGGTACACCTTTTGTTTTTAGTCTCCCATTTGGACATTCGCTTTTGAAACTTCACGTGTTAGGTACCGATCGAAAGCTTAGTCTTTTAGCTGTACAACAAAGCAAAAAAAAAAATTTTTTTCCCTGGGGAAAACTAAAAAATAATTTTTTTTGAAAAGTGCCAAAAAATGACAATTTGAAAAAGAGGTCTGTAGGTTGAGACACTTTTAAAAGTCAATAATACTCACACCAAAAGTACTCCAAACTTTTAAAAACTATTTATTTTTGTTAATTTAATCCATTTTAGTTCGTCCTAAATTATTTCCCATCCATTTTTTATGAACTTAGACCAAATAACAATTAAAACCAAAAGGCTCATTGAACATTCATTTTTCCCCTAATATCAAAGAAGTGTACCAGGCAGAAAGCGACCTCTGTCGGGCTAAGGCCTTTTTGTATGAAAAACGGGTGTCTCAACTTACACGCTCAAAGTGTCTCAACTTACACAAATTGGGATGTTTCTGGAAAAAATTAATAACTTTTTTTCTTACTGTCACATTAAGCTGATTCTTTTTTTAATTTGTTAACAGTTAAATTACTAATGTTTTAAATCTCTTACAAAGTTAATTTAAGCACGTTCTTAATTTTTAATGGAATTTTGAAAAAAGTGGACAAAAACTTTTTTGGTGCAAAATGGTACACGACTCTCACAGCTTAAATCTGGCTAGAGCCTGGCTTATAATGTTTTCCCCAAAAGTTTTGTCACTGAAAAGGACTACAAAAAAAAAAATAAAAAAAAATTTTTTAGTGGAAAAGTTTTGAGAAAATTGAGTGTCTCAACTTACAGACTGTCTCAACCTACAGACCTCTCCCCTAGTATTTTAATGCCCAAAATTAAATATTTTAAATATTTGTAAAATGTTTAACGTTTATTTAATCAATTTAAATTAGTTGAAATCACAAAAATATCATTCATTATAAAGCTAAATATAAATAAATGTTTTGTCTGTATTAAAACTAGATTACCAATCGAAGCAAAAAAACTAATAGAGTTTAATACGGTATTGAAATGATTGGCAAGTTAATAGACAAGAAATTCAGGATAAATCCAATTGGTAGATTTACTTTTCGTAAAACGATTTAAATGAGCCAATTTCTGAGAACTGGGAGTTTCTGGGAGTGAAATTCTTGAAAAATCACTAAAATCCATAATGAATAAAGCTCTTGGATTTGTATTCCAAGTCTTAGAGATCTTTCTACTATCTATCGTTAAGGGACCAAGTTCGGGGATCCCTATAATTAAGCCCTTGGATTCGTATTGCAAGTTTCAGAGATCTAGGAGTTTCTTTAGTATTATTTGTACACTGTCTATCCTTAAGGAACCAACTCCAGAAATCCCTATACCAAAAAGAGGCCTTTAAGTATTTATATTTTAATAAATACAAGTCTCTATCTATCTCTATCCTTAGGGGACCAACTCCAGGAATCTCTATACCAAAAAGAGTCTTTCAAATATTTATATTTTAATAAATACAAGTCTCTATCTATCTCTATCCTTGAGGAACCAACTTCAGGAACCCCTATACCAAAAAGAGGCGTTGAAGTATTTATATTTTAATAAATACAAGTCTCTATCTATCTCTATCCTTAGGGGACCAACTCCAGGAATCTCTATACCAAAAAGAGTCTTTCAAATATTTATATTTTAATAAATACAAGTCTCTATCTATCTCTATCCTTAAGGAACCAACTTCAGGAACCCCTATACCAAAAAGAGGCGTTGAAGTATTTATATTTTAATAAATACAAGTCTCTATCTATCTCTATCCTTAGGGGACCAACTCCAGGAATCTCTATACCAAAAAGAGTCTTTCAAATATTTATATTTTAATAAATACAAGTCTCTATCTATCTCTATCCTTGAGGAACCAACTTCAGGAACCCCTATACCAAAAAGAGGCGTTGAAGTATTTATATTTTAATAAATACAAGTCTCTATCTATCTCTATCCTTAGGGGACCAACTCCAGGAATCTCTATACCAAAAAGAGTCTTTCAAATATTTATATTTTAATAAATACAAGTCTCTATCTATCTCTATCCTTAAGGAACCAACTTCAGGAACCCCTATACCAAAAAGAGGCGTTGAAGTATTTATATTTTAATAAATACAAGTCTCTATCTATCTCTATCCTTAGGGGACCAACTCCAGGAATCTCTATACCAAAAAGAGTCTTTCAAATATTTATATTTTAATGAATACAAGTCTCTATCTATCTCTATCCTTAAAGGACCAACTTCAGGAATCCCTATACCAAAAAGTATTTAAGAAACGGGGATCTGATGGGATCGTTTTGGGATCCTCTAGCCACAACGCCAAGCTCACCTGCAGTCCGTGCTGCGCTAGTGCCTGGATGGGGTATTGTATGTTGCAGTTGGCGGTGGTGGTCAGCACGGTGGCTCCTCCTCCTCCTCCTCCTCCTCCCTGGGCGTTGTTCGTCGCCCCCGTTGTACTTTGTGGGTTGTTTTGTTGCTGTTGGGGGTTACCTCCTCCTCCTCCGCCGCCGCCACCACCCCCCGCTGCCGCCGCCGCCTGTTGTTGGGCAACAACGTCGACCACGTCATTGGAGCCCGATGCCGCCGACGAGTTGCCGTTCTCCTCGACGATGCTGTTGTCCATGTTGGCGATCCTGGCGATCTTCAGCAGCACCGAGACGCTCTCCGACAAGTGCTTCAGTTTGGCTACCGTTTCCGCTTCAATTTGGCCAGCTTGAAGACGTTTCTAAAATGGAATGGATTCGGAATCGTGAAGAAATGAGGTTTCTGTTTCGGTTTCGGTTTCTGGGCGGGATTGCTTCGCTCGGTCGTTTGTTTTGGACCGATGACGAGTGTGTGCGATGTGATTGTGATGACGATGATTATATTGTGCCTGCCGCTGCCGATTGCTGACTGATGGAACTCAGTTGTCCAAAGTAGGGATGTCGAAATATTTAAAAATATCGTATCGATGATATTTTTTATTGAAACAAAAAATCAAAATGATATTTGATATATCAGAAAAAAAATATCTATATATCGAATATTTTTGATATATTTTTATTTTTTTTTTTTAATTTTAAGCTGCATAAGCAATAACCACTAAACATTAACCCACATACGAGCTTAAATTATATTATAATAATTTTTAGTTTATATTTATTAATAAATGAAAGAAAACAATATTTATTTTTTTTTTTTGCTTTTATTTATAGTAATCAAATCAAATAAAAGTACAATGTACTTACATATGCCGCTATTTCCCGCGCATTTTTTTAACGCGTACTACACACATATGTACATATGCGCTCTTTTCTGTTTATATCACAAAAGTTGTACTTGCCAAAACCATTTTCACTTGCCGAAAAATAAATTTTAGCGGCGCTCATATGTATTAAAATTATCAAAAAATGTGCAAAAAAAATCGATGATATCTGATAATTATTCAAAAAAAATATCACGATAAAAATATTTATTTTTTCGCAAAAAATATCGATATATTGATATTTTGATATATTTTCGACATCCCTAGTCCAAAGGCAGCAACAACAACAACAACGACAACAACAACAACGACGACAACATAAACGACAATAACAACAGCAACAACACCGAGTCGTGAGTATTTCGGTGGAATGACGTCATGACAACGTTGTGTGTGTGTTGGTGCGTTGCGAGTGTGCAAAGAGGCAACACACCAAAAAAAAAAAAAAATAAAGAAAAACACAGCGAAAAATCAACTTACTTTCTGATGACATCACTAAAAACGTTGCTGCTGAGAAGCTTTTGTTGTTGTTGTTCGCTCTCTCTCTCTCTCTTGCGCGCGTGTGTTTGCTCGCCTTTGCGAGTGTGTGTGTGCGCGCGTTGCACGCTGCGCTGGCAACTTGTTGAAAAGTCGCTCTCGCAGGGAAATTCTATATAACGGTATGGCCAGCAAATCGGTGTGGAAGCCAAACGTAGCCCTAGAACTTTAAATGGGAGTCAGGATAGCATCGCGCAAAGGATTCTGTGCTTTTTCTTTTATTTGGCAGAACCACACAGACACACACACACACACAGTACGGCTCAGCAGCGAATTGGTGCGACAAGTTGGCAGCACGCACACACACAACACTCCGCACTGCTCCCTCGCTCGCTCTCTTTCCTTCTCACTCGCTCTCGCTGCCTGTTGTTATCGTTGCTTACGTTCTTTTTTCTTTTCGCAGCACTGAATCGCGAATTTTGGGCGCTAAAAGCCCTGAATTGGCGGATTCTGCACGAGAACGAACGCGTTTTCGACGGTCAATGCAATCGCAAGCAACGATTTATTGATAAACTCCGTTTTTTTTGCGCAAAAATCGTTCGCTTATTATTGACAGTGTGACCGTGCCAGCAGTGTGACAAATTACCAGGCGCCACTAGAGTGGAAAATACCGCAGAGGTGGAGAACTTGGCTGGCAAAATGGTGCCGAAATTGGCTAATGCCAGCGGGAATATTTAAAAATATTTCAAATTCATTCAAATGTTTCCTATTTTTAACTGCTTTTTAAATAAGCATATTAATTTATACATTTTTTTTCGTATGACTTTATTACATTTCTTTATTTTAGGTTTATTACAAGAAATATTATAAATTTCTAGTCAAAAACCGATTAAAACTTTAAAAAATAGTTATAATTGATGGATCATTCAATGTTTTTACTTTATTGGTAACTTTTCAACTTTTAAAACTGCAAAACTTAAACACCATTAGCGTTTGTAGGAAAATTAAACATCAGTTTTAAATCATTTATTCATCCAAGGATTTTAGTTTAAAAAAAAACAGGCACTAAAAAAAATAGATTTTTGTGTTGGTTATTCGCAACTTTTTTCCTACCCCATAATAATAGCCTATTCACAAAAGTGCAAAAAACAATTAGCCCAAATGATATTCTCGGCTAATTACTTTACAGCCCAATAGTTGTATTGGCTATATGCGCTGGCCATGACGTCACCGCGAGAAAACTTGGCGGAAAGTTTGAAACGTAAACGGGCCTTAAAAAACAGACCTGAGATTATTTGTGGCCTGCAACAGCTTTAAATTAATAGTTAATTAGTGAGGGGGAATGACTGTTCTGTTTTTCTGGAAATATATAATTTCCAATATCATTTGCATTATTTAGGCTGCTTTTTCAATCGACTTTCCTTTGAGTGACATAATAATTGCCATTAATTACGACGCCGCACGAACTCTGAACCGCCCACTCTTTCGGTTGAGGACCTCAGAACGCCGGACTGTCTAAACGACCCCATAGACTGACTGACTCACTGTCCAAATGTGAGGCCCCCGATGTACATATGTATGGAAATATGTATAGGTAGTCCGTATTACCTTTACACCGGCTGACATCACTGGCTAATGAAGTTTGCCCAGTCCCCGGCTAAAGAAACTGTAAATACCGCTCATATACTAAATATTATTTAGCATGGTATGTAACTTGTACTATGTACACCTGCGGTCAGTACAATAGTCGTGGAGAGCCTGACCATAACTTGGCTGAAATATGCGGTTTGCGATATGGCAGTTAATAAAGCGCACTTGATAACCACATCATCCTTACACAGAACAAAAGTAAAGGTTATTGTTTATTTGCCTGAATTGGCATATTGTTATAAAGATCAACAAAAAATGCTTAAGGATCGTATTGGTTTTGATGCTCACTTTTCCGATGTTTTTGAGAATATACTTCCATCACAAGGATTTAAAGGAAAAGAACAGCGAAGTTGAAAACTTCTGTTTTAGTAACTTTTAAGCCGATACTGTAGATTTACATTGGAGTCAAGTTTATTAAAAATAAAACAAAATTGGTTCTAAACGGGAAAGGAAGCTAATTTCGATCAGTTGAATTTTCAATACTCTCTCTATTATAAAAAAATCGGTATACGAAAATTTCAATCATTTTAATTTAATTTAAATATTACTCATACGACATGTTGGTTTTTATATGGGCAAAAATTATAGATAGAAAGTATTGATATTGAAAAGCTGGTTAAAGAAATTAAAATAGAAATAATAGTAATAGTCTTAATACCTTTTAAAATATAATACTAATTTTTTTTACTACAAATCGGTATACGATAATTTCAATCATTTTAATTTAATTTAAATATTACTCATACGACATGTTGGTTTTTATATGGGCAAAAATTATAGATAGAAAGTATTGATATTGAAAAACTGGTTAAAGAAATTAAAATAGAAATAATAGTAATAATATAATACTAATTTTTTTACTACAAATTTTATACCCCATGGGTTGTTTCTGTTGGCGAGCGTACTGCTTTATACGGTCGGAAACCATTATAACTATTATGACATTAGCGAAACCATTAAGAATTTATTAGGAAGAAAAACATAATAATTTGTATCCAAACTATTCTACTTTTTGGATTAGAGTTCTTTGGCTGTGGTGCTGTTTCCTCTACAATAGTTGTTGCTTTTTGACATTAGCAGAAAGCTCAAAGTTGTTGCTGTTGCATTTCAATCAATTCCAATCAGTTTGCATTTTGTTTTTGGTTTTCGATTTGCACTAGCCGCACCCCCTTTCGCCCCTTTTATGCCCCCCTTTTTTTTGCACTGTGTATTGGCGTACGCAAAATTGACGTCAGCATTATTTATTTTTACTCGTTTCCACTGCGTTGGTGTTTGTGTTTGTGCTGGTTTGCCTTCTGCGAACGTGTTGGTGAATCTCTGCCGCCCGAGACTCCCCCCCCTTTCGGCACCTCTTTCTTTCTAACACTGTTTGCTTGGCTGAATTAATTAAAACTAAATGAATGTGCAATAACAAAAAAGAGAGCCACAACAGTTATTACTTGTCATGGACAAGCTAAGAACAACAAGAAGAAGAACAAGCAAAAGAGGGGGAGTGCAAGCGAGACAGAGCCACTGGCGACAGGTGCAATACGCCTGCGGGACAGAGACAGAAACAGAGACAGAATCAGAGACAGAGAGTGAGTGAGTGAGAGAGGGGGAGCAATTGCACATGGCTATACGCCGGGATTACGGTACAATTTTGATAAAGCCCACCCACCCGTCTTTACCTTTAAAATCTGCACTGTAAACAAATGGAGTACTGAAAAGAGGCACCAAAGCACCCAGTTAATATTCGAAGATTTCAAGTTATCTTTCGGCATTTATATTTTTGCTCAAACATTAATAGTTTCATTAAAAATCTTATAGAGGCATGAAAATTATTGTTTAATTCTCTTGGGGCTGCAAACATTTCCCGGTCTGAATAACTGTGTTATGTTGATAAGAAATAAGTTCCTTAACAGAAACTGGCACGTTTTTCTCAGTGCCTGTTATCAGCTGGAATGGGAGCTTGTGTTATCATGTCGGCGTAGTTGCCGGATAATTATGCACGACGGCCCCAACCAGTTGAGCTCTTTAAATGTGCAAGATTAGCGGGAATTCGTGGAAAGGGGCTGTTCGGCAGCAAACACGCTGCGATCCGCATTTTTCACCCTCCACTTGGCGAGTGATTCCCCCATATTAGTCAGCGGTAATTTACGATTGCGTCGATATCTAAACGATTTTTTATACCAGTGTCAAGGCAATAAGGTTGCACAGGAAGAAACAGCAGATCGATATGACAACAAAATGTAGATCTAAAAAAAATTTTTACAATTTAATGTTCCATTTGGAAGTCTTAAAATAAAGTGCTATAATTTTAATTAAAAGATTGGCTTTATATACTACTAAAAATAAAATATTGCTTTGAAGTTACTGACTTTTAAATAAAATCTTAATACTATTAAAAGATCATCGTTTTACTTTTTTTTTTTTTAGTGTGTGACGTTGCTTTATCAGCCCCCTTGCCACCCACTCCTTGTCAATAATTCATTGATAAGCATAATCCGCGCCTCCCTCTCACCTTCTTTATCTTCTTTCCCCCTTTTCATCACTTTTCGCTGTTATCCGCATCCACTTCACACATGCTCTCCCCCACTCGCTCCCTTTCTCTTTCCCCCTTTGAGGATCGGCACTCAAAAAGTTTGTTGTTGTTGCAGTTACGCATACTCCCACTTCCACTTCCAGCCCCCCTTTCGCTCGCGCTCTCTCAATCGCTCTTTTGAATTCCCTCAACGTACAGTGAAACGTTTATGAGACGAACCACCGTCGTTATATTAGAGAACTAATATTTTTTGTATTGCTTCAAACCGTTTATCTTTGTTTAAGAATTTAAAAATGTAATTATTAAATTATGTATTTAAATATATGTAAATGGAGAACAGATGAAATGAAAAGCTATACCAAATGGGTTATGGAAAATTCGCCTTAGGCAAGCTCGACTGTATTTGTGTTTATCGCTTACCCGTTTTTGTTGTTGCTTTTGTTGTTGCTGCCTGTTGACGTTTGCTGACTAATAACAATGAAATCTTTGCATAACGGCAAACACGGGCACTACACGACAAAAAAAAGTCAAATAAGAATAACTACAAAAACTACAACACAACACGCGAGTGTGTTTTCGTTCCGTCTCTTTTTGTCCGCCCGTAAGCTTTGCAAATTAAAAACCGAAAAACCCGACACAAAAAGAATTCAAATCGCTTTTGTTATTGTTGCTCGTTTTCGTGTCGTTTGCTTTGCATTTTAGCGATTACGTCAAGATTTTTGTTATTTTACTGATTTGTATTTGATTACACGCTCGCACACACACACACCCACAGCAGGGCTATAATTATAAACACACTTGCACTGAAGAAAAAAAAAATGAAAAACTGTGATGCTCCTTGTGATGTTGCGTTCTTTTGTTTTTGGCGCTCAAAATTCGCTGCTTTTGAATCCGTCACCTTTGCCGTAGTTGTTGTTGTTGCCGCCTCTGTTGCTCTTTGTATTTGGTTTTGGTTTGCCGTTTTATTCTTCTTTTGCCGCCTCTATGCGATTGTTGTGTGTATGCGTGTGTGTGTGTGTGTGTGTTTTGGGAAGGCCGTCTGTTCTCTACGTAGCGCTAAAAAGCACTGATGATGACTGACTAACCAACGGCGACGCCGGCAGAGCTGCCGCAGCTGAGCGAGCATATGATTTGGAGCTTCCTCTCTCGCCCTCGCCCGCTCTCCACCGCCCCCGCCCCCGCCCCTCGCTCTCCACACTCTCGCACTTTTGTTTCGTAATTGGCCGTTACTCCGTTGGAATAACTTCTTGTGCAGGAACAACAACGGTAGCAACAACAAAGAGAGCAGAGCGCCACGTCAAAGTCGACGTCGTTGTTCTTACTCACCTTTACCTCACACTCAAACACAAACACAAACACTAACACACACACACTCGTGCAGTGCATGCATAAATATTTTTAAATAGCAATAGCGAGAGCGAGATAGCAGCTGACGTTATCGCCTTAGCGCACAGTTATGGCGTAGCAGAGCTTGCTTGCCGACTCGCTTGCGCACCCGCAGTGGCAGCGCTCGCCCCCTCTCTCTCTCTCTCTCTCTCGCTCGCAGGCGCACCCAGTGCTGCATACTTTTCGGTGCCAGTTTCCATGACGATTCAGTCTGCAAGGGTGAAAAGGGGAGGGGGAGAGAATGGGATGGTAAGGGAGGGGAAGAAAGAGGAGAAATGGAAGTAGATGCGAATTCAAATGCTACTTCAAACGCTTTACAGCTCAAGTTTCCCAGAATTTTTCTATGAAATTGTCTAACTTTTATAAACAAGTCCAAATTATATGATAAATAACTATTTTTAATACCCAAAATTTCAAAGATTCGACACTATTTGTCTTGCAAATTATAAAACATAAGAAAGATCAGTAGAACTAAATAATTTTATTAAAAATGAAGGTCTAACAAATTCATTCTGTAGCATACATAAGCTATTTAGCTTTAAATTTAAGAAACCTTTAAAGATTTTTCGATTATAATTAATGAGAAACCTTTTCTGTTACTTCAGCCACCTGTGTGGATAAGCGCGTGCAAACCTTTGGCTTATATCAGAATTCCAGATTTCATCCCGCTTTTTGGGGGTCAAGTCACGCCTTCGAATGATTTTCACCCAAATTTTCCTAATCCACTTTTTTGGTTCATAGCTTCGGGCAAACGGGGGATAACATTTCACTTTGCCAACGCTGCGAATGCGTAATGTTTACCTTTTTTGCGCTAACCCTCTAGCCCAATTTCTACCCCCCTGAATATGTGTATGTAAGGGTGTGTATCAACCTGCCCCGCCCACTATCACAGGCTTGAAGGGCGAAAGTTTTCGTTTTCGTTGTCGCTGTCGCGTGTGGCTCACATGGCGTATGCGTTACGTGGTAAGGGACTGCGGCACATCGAGTATACGCCGCGTTGCCTGCCAGTGACAGGCGAAATCCACTCAAAAGCACCGCTCACCTGTACCCGCGCAGCGTTTAATATGATTTGAAACTGTGATCTGCTTGTGGCATTTATTTAATGGGAATGGAAGCTGCCCAGAGTTGCGTTAAGCGAATCGCTAACCGTGCCAAAAAAAAAAAAACGAATAAGCGACTTTATTCCTTTGCGGTAAATTCATAAGCCAGCTATCTTAACCCCAGAAAGGTGGTTCAAGTTGTACGTTTTTTTTTTTAATTAAAATAAATAAATTCCATTTACCACTGTTAAACACTCGCTCTCTAATCATTTAATTACGCTTTTCTGTAAATAGTTTTTCCTCTTGCTTAGTAAATTGCATTTAAATATTTTTGCTACGCCATTTGCGGTTCATGTTACATCACTTAATTGATTTAATTCCCTGGGCTGCGTTGCATAAAAAAGTTAGATAACTAAATATGCACAAAACATGTTGTTTAATTATTTTAGCAGCCACGCAAGTGCATTGTTTTTTTCTATTTTTTTTTTACTGTGAATAATTCACAAATTAGTTTTGGCGAAAGTTTCCATTCCTGGGGGCTAAAAATAGCGGCACCGCCGTGGGGTTAAGAGCGCTGGGCGAGCGTGGGCATCAATGACGCAGGCGGTCGGCAGGAAGCAAACAAATCGAGAAAGAGAGAGAACGCTCTAGTCGCGTACCTCGACTATCAGATACCCGTTACTCAGCCAAAGGAAGTGCAAGAGAGATGGAGACATGAATGCAGTAAAGCAACTGCTTGCACGGCTTAAAATTCATTATTTGCTCATAACTTTTTAATAAATGCTCCGATTTAAAAAATTTCTTCTACATTTCAATAGGTATTGTTAAGAACAACAAAATTTTATTTATACTTTTTCGAAATCTTTAAAGATGAATACAATATACCCTGTAACACTACTAGTAACGGGTATAAAAAAACAAAGAAAAGTGGAAAATCGAAACGTCACCAGACACAAGCCCATCAACAAGCTGAAGGTGTATTTGCGGGCCAAGCCTCCGCCGCCTTTTCCATTTCCATTTGCCGGGGAAAAGCAGAATGAAAAAAAAAGGACGCAGACAAAGCGGTTTATGCGTGGGTCGCCATGTCCGCGTTGATTGACAGCTCTGCCGACTATCCCTCTGCCTCAATCTGTCTCACTCCCTCGCCCCTTTCACCTTTCCTTTGCCTTCCACAGATAAAAAGACAATAAACACGGCAAAAATACCAGGAAAATCATCTTTATCGGGCATTTATCGGGTCTTAAAACCGCACTTTTAGCGCCCAAGGGCCAGGAACCTATGGGAATTTCTTAATAGGGGGGCTATAAGCAAAGTTTTGGCAAAAAATTGCATCAACAAATTAGGATTAACTTGAGAATCTGAATATTTTCTATAGAGATTAGGGTTTTTAATTATTTAATTATATTTCTACAAATAATAACCATTGTATTTTTAAATATTTAATAATATTTCTACATTTAATATAGGAAGTAATAAACATTGTGTTTACATATTTAATAATAAAACTCTAGAGATTTATAATGGAAATTTTCAGTGTTCCACCTTGAAGGTGTTCATAAGTAGAATACTGGAGTAAAAATACTACAAAATCTGTACTTTCTTGCGAAATTAGTTTTTATAGCATACTTTTGAGCGAACCTTTGGGCGATTTGAAACCCCTGAAATTATTTTTTTTCTCAACGTGCATCTTAGTCGATGGCTTACTGCTGTGCAGATAAAGTTGGAATCTTCCAGTTCAACTAAATCACGGCATAAACCTGCTGCCTGTTTCGCCCAAACGCTTAGATAAACACGCCCACCCACACACACACACACACACACACTCATGGGTGTAGTGCAAAAATTGAGTTGACGCCTGGCAAGCAAACTTAAGCTGTCATCCACATGCCTGGAAAAGCGACGGAAAAGCGATGGAAAAGCGGTGGAAAAGCGCGCGGGGGGCAGGAGCACACATGCGATGGTGATGGGTGGGCTCCATGAGGTCGTCGGTTGGTGTCATGTTTACTCGCCGTTGCCACGCGACAACTTGTTGCACGTCCTGGCCTCCAATTTACCTCCCCCTTCCCCTCCTCCTCCTCCTTCTGATCCCTTCGAGCGGCAGAAGGAAGCTCTAAGGAAGTCGACGGCGGAAGGGGAGAAACAGAAATGGGAAGCCAACTTCCCGAACTGATTCCACGAATAGCCTGGTGCTCCGCTCGATACCCTAAACACTATCAAAAAGCCGTCTAAAATAATCTTTTGCAGGGGAAAAATGTGATATCAACAGGTTGTCAACAAGTTGATAGCTTTCTTTTTAATCTGATAAGTCCTTGTTTGCGACATATTAACAAGAAATTTTGTTATTATTATTAGAAGGATCTCAATTGTGTAACTTGTTAGGCTGTTTTGGGGACTTCAAGATTTTAGGGTTGGTAAAAAAGTCGATAGCATTATCGATAATATCGATGGTTTAAAAAGTTAGGAAACATCGATGGTTTGGTCCCACAAACAATACTATCGCTCAGAAAAATAATTCAATTTTACATGTAATTTTCGGTATATTTAAAAAAAAAACAGTATTTAAAAGTATATTTTTTAAGACACGACGGTATTTTCATTGTTAGCGCTCAACATTGAAATTTTGTTTTATTTAATTCGCAGTAAAAGTAAGATCGTTGTTTTTTCTTATAAGTTTTATGATACAAGCATACATTTTCATTATTTTCCTTAATTTTTTGTAATTTGTCTTTTATTTTCTTTAATTTTCGATACTATCGATAATTACGATAGTGCCCACTATCGATGTTAAACATGTTTATGGTTCGTAAAGTCTAAGAAAATAATTATCAGTTAAAACATATATTATATTTATATTTTCTTTATGATATACAGTGATTTTATTTTTAATTTTACTTTTTCCTATAGCGTGGCCATAGCCCCAATGAAAGTGTATTGGCAGGCAGGGCTACGTGGCTACGGAATATCAACGACACAGCCCAATCTCTTAATGATTTTAATTAACAAAGTTTGCCACCTCTCGCATCCTCACATCCTCACGAACTTGACCAGCTTGCGGCCGGTCCGCCGGAGTAGCACCTTGCCCAGCGGCTGGCCGAAGCCCTCGAACTGCTGATAGACATGCAGTCCCCGCACCACCGTCGCGTGCACCACGCCCCTCAGCCGCCGGCCCGCGTACGGCGTCGCCTTGGTGGCCGTGTGGAGCTGCTCCGGACCCACGGTGAACTCCTCCTCGGGACTCCACACACAGAAGTCGGCGTCGTAGCCCTCGGCGATGCGGCCCTTCGAGGCGGACAGGCCGCACAGCTTCGCCGGCTCCTCGCACATCAGCCGGTGGATGTCGGCAATGGTCAAGGCGGATCCTAAGAAAATATGTAAATGTCAGTATTTTTAAGGGCAAAAAAGATACGGTGTAGAAAGCATTTGTCCAAATTTAGCCATTTTAATTTATCCTAGGGTATAACGAACATATATCGATAAGAAAAATCCGAAATGATATGATATGTAGACAAAATAGCAACATTATATCGAAAATATCCCAACATTTGATAAATTAATGTTAAGCCTAGGTAAGAATGTACATATATCGATAAGAAAATCCAATCAACAATCGACAAAAATATCGAAAAGTTTGATAAATTATCTTTAAAATATCGATATTATCGAAAGAATATTATTTTATGTACGAAAATTGATGCATCTATAATATATATATTTGGAATTTGAAAGATTTTAATTTTAGAAAATTAATTCCTTTGTATTTTTTAGCTTAAATATGTTTTATCCAAAATCATTCTTCACTTCCTCTATGTAATTCTATTATATACAACTAATATATTTAACTCCACCAAACAAATGATCAAAAGAACGGTATGAACTTAAGAAAAACTCCTATAAAAACGATTATAAATTAATCATTTTAGCTAGAATTAAAATGAATCAGCAATTAACCGTCTAAATAAATAAAGAGGGGAGGCAATAAGTTGTTATTCCAATTAGCAGATATGGAGAATAAGCTTTTCCTAGAAGAACGCTTAAAATAGAATTTCCTGGAATTCTGGACAAACACTCGTGTGCATTGCGAATGCGCCTCCATGGCTTCCCAGAAATGCTTTTGATTTTGCACACACACTCAAAAATATATACCCCTTATCATGCTGAAGCTGCACACGCTGCGTATGCTTGATATTTAGCGTTAATGAGGTGGGCCAAGTGCGAAGTGCGAAGTGCGAAGTGCTTACCCCGCTGATTGGCTGCCGTCCAGACGACGGGCAGGCTGAGCTGCAACGAGTTGATGCCCGGCCAGGCCTTCAGGAAGTTGCCACGCCCCCTGCCGCAGGTGAGGGCGCGTGCGCCTGGCGTCGCCGGCGAGTGATCGCTGCCAATCATCCGCACGGCTCCGCCCACTTGAAGTCCGGACCACAGCGCCTCCTGATTGCCGCGCTCCCTTATCGGTGGCCACGTCTTGAACTCCGTCCCGCATTCGGGCACCTCCTCGGCGGCCAGGGACAAGTAGTGCGGACAGGTGTCCAGGGTGAGTTGGCCGCCCAGCCGGCGGCACTCCACCACCAGCGGCAGACATTGGCCGCTGCTCGCATTCAGGATGTGCAGGCCGAGCCGCGGGTGCCGCTGGGACAGCCGGCAGAGCATCTGGGTGGCCGCAATCTCCATCTGCGGCGGTCGGGTGGCCAGGAAAGTGCCATATTCCCGCGGCGGCGCCTCTTCGTCGGGCTGGATTTCGGTGGACAGCGGCAGCTCGGCATGAACCTGTGGAAGGTGCAAGCAACAGACACTCAATTAGGCAATTTCTCACGAATCTGAAGTTTTTTCTAAAATTTGCACATTTTACCTCCTATTATTCCTGTCGAAAGTTGGAAAAGCTATTTTTTGCGATTCCTAGTTTCAAGATTTTGTATAATATCTACATCTAAGTTTTCACCTCGTTACTTATCATATATTACATCTTCCTTACTTAAGAAGTGAAATGTAAGGGTGTTTTTCAATGTTTTAAAAAAAAAAAACATTATTATAAACAAAATTACATTTATCTGTAGATTAAGTTAAAGATCTAATAATAAAGCGTTGAAACTTAAAATGGGACTTTAAAAAAAGAAAAGTATACCAAAGTTCCCCAGTTATTTTGTTAAAATCGTAATTTAAATTACTGGTTCGCCCTTCATTAAAAAAAATAAAAAACATTTTTTAAAAACTACTTACTTACCTAATTCCAACTTTAACTGTTTAGGTAATTTGGTAAAAAAAAATTTTTAAATGAAATTTGAAATAAATTTCAATCTGAGATAACTTTTGGTTAAATACAATTATTTTTCCTAAAAAAATTATAATTTCCTAATGCTTAAATCTTAAAATCAATTTACCACAACAATATAAGTTTACAATCTGATGTTTGATTATACTTATGATATATTCCACAATTTTCTTTATTTTTCAAGGATTTTAAATCTGTTGTCTAATTATACTTACGATATATTCTAAAATGCCTTTTATTTATTAACGATTTCAAATTAAATTCTACTCACCGCCACGACAGTTTCGCCTTCGTCCTGATCCTCTTCCAAACGGCAAAGGGCCTCCTCCAGCTGAGCTTCGCTAACGGCGGGAAATTCCTGGGCGACGGGCGACGCCGGTTCGCACAGAGTGCACTGCAGACCCATGACACCGGCGGCCAACAGGGGGGCCAGCTGATCGCCGTTGCCGGGAACGAGGCCGCCCCAGAAACCCACGTCCACGTAGATCTTTCCCCTGGCCGTCGATGTTTTGGCCTTCAGATGCGCCACACTGACGGTGGCTGGGGCGGCATTGGTGGGTCGATCGATGAGGGTGGTGAAGCCACCGGCGGCCGCCGCCTTTGTGGCCGTCACGAAACCCTCCCAGTCCTTTCGGCCCGGCTCATTGATATGCACATTGGGATCGATGAGACCCGGCTGCAGTACGAGATCACCAAAATCGTAGACCGATTCGGATTCGGTGTTGTACAGATAGGTGTTTACCTCCTGGGGGGATCGTAGCACTAACGAGAGAGATATCATATCATATCATTTGGGTTTTACAGAGACTTTTGGACCTACCCTTTCGTATAATGCCCTCCGTGTCCACGATAATGCCGCCATGGATCAGGGAGTTATGACTGCCATCGCCCAGGAAAATTCGCCGGCTGAGGAACAACAGATCCATTCTATAAGCAGCTGTCTACTGAGCGAGTTTTCATTTGCGACTCGACGCACATATTATTCTATTTTCGGAGATCGGGAGAGAGTGCTTTCTTATAGAGAGAGAGAGAGAGAGAAAGAGAGAGATTCCTATTTGAATACCGTTATATATGTGGGGTCTTTTAGGCAGAGGAACTTAGGTAACTTAGAAGACTGTGTGATTAATCATAAAAAAAGAAAACTGAAAATATATTTAGTTCGTTATTATCTTAACCATAATCTTAAGTATGTGGTATCTTTGTAATTTTTGCTGGAAAACTTCTTAGAAAATGAGACGTTAAAAAGTATGCTACACAAATTTTTATTATGTTCCCGTTTAAAACTGAAATATTCGTATGATATTTTTTTATAAGTTATGTATTTTTAAGATACAACTTTTTTGTTAATTTTATAACCTAATCTTAAGTTGGTAAACTTCTCATAAAATGTAAAGTTAACCTAACCTGTAAAAATCTTGACCCTGCTAAATACTGAAATATTTGGTAACATTTTTTTATAAGTATTTTTTAATTCTCTTTTATTCTTCAGAGCCTCAAAATTCTCCCGCTGAGTAATTGAATTCGCCATGGAACTTTGGCAGCTCACCTTTTACTTCTATTTGCTCCCCCGCCTTTTTGGCTTATTAAAAACTAGAGAAGAAAAACAAAAACGTAAAAACTTTGTTGACCCACAGCGGAAAAGGCCAAAATCTGCTTAATGAAAATCTAACATATGTACATGTGTGTGTGTAATGTGTGCCCAACTTTATTAAAGTGCTTTGTGTGTGTGCAACTTTCGAACGGTTGTTGTGTGTTGTTTTTTTTTGTTTTTTATTTTTGTGCTTGTCGGATTTATTTTGTGTTTGTTTAATTTGTGAAAAATATTTTAATTGGTGGCGCCACCCAGTGGGAGCTTAGCAAACCGAAAAAAGAGGCATACACGGCAAACGGCAAAAGCAACAGTAAAAACAACACCAGCAACAGCAACAGCAAAAGCAAAAGCAAGACAAAAGGCGCAAGCGAAAGCGAAAACGAAAAAGCAGACGAAAATGAAACCGAAACCAATAACGAGGCGCAACGAGACGCATACATACACGCCGAACTGCCTCAGTCTGCGTGCGAGTGTGTGTGTGTGCGAGGAAGAGGAAGTAAGGGGGAGAAAGAGGAAGCGGGGGAGGGAGAAGGAGAAGGCGCGAGCGAGTGAGCGGGAAGACGAATGCAGCGGACGAGCCGAGTGCCGAAATAAAAAGCGCTCCACTTGTTGTTGCTGCTGCACAGCGAGAAATTTGGTAAACTTACTTAAATTCATTAAATTAATTAATTTTATTTTTAATACATTTTACCCTATTAAGTTGGTTACAACGGTTACTACGACAGTTAATGCTAAAAAATAAAATGAATTTAATTTTAAATAGTTTCTATAGTTCATTTACTACAGGAGTGGCATAAGTAAAAGTAAAAACAATTTTTAAAGTAATGCTGCATAAAATGTTCTTTTGAGCATTAGTTTACAAATAAAATTTTTAAATTTTTAACAATTTTTACAATTTTTTCATTTTATCTTTAATAAACGGGACGTGAGAAATGTTTAATTTAGTAATACGTATTTTTCTAGTAGAACGAAAAGTACGTTGTAAAATAGGATAAATTACTCCGAATTTGTATTCATGGAAAAAGGAACTACATTTATATATTCATTGACCGATATTTTCATTTAACGCTACATCCAAAATAAAATATAAAAAAGCCAAAGGGATCTTTATATTTATAGTAATTATTATACCCGTTACTCGTAGAGTAAAAGGGTATATTGTATTCGTGCAAAAGTATGTAACAGCTAGAAGAAAGCTTTTCCGACCCCATAAAGTATATATATTCTTGATCAGGATCACTAGCCGAGTCGATCTAGCCATGTCCGTCTGTCCGTCTGTCCGTCTGTCCGTCTGTCTGTCCGTATGAACGCTGAGATCTCGGAAACTATAAAAGCTAGAAGATTGGCATTTTGCATGCAGATTCTAGGAGTTCCTACGCAGCGCAAGTTTATTTCAAAAAGGTGCCACGCCCCCTCTAACGCCCACAATAGTTAATATACGATTTGAAAAATTTTAATATATCGGAAAAGTAGGAATGCAGTTTTGTTGTGTTTATCAATACCTATCGAAATGTAGAAGGAATTTTTTAAATCGGACCATTCGTTTAAAACTTATGCCTGATCAAAGTTTTTGTCTTCATCTCCCAGGCACTCCCTTTAGCTGAGTTACGTCTATTATATAGTCGGGACACCAACCCTTTAGCTGAGTGACGGGTATTAGATAGTCGGGACACCAACCCGACTATAGCGTTCTCTCTTGTTAGTATTTATATTTATTAATATTTCCAATTTTTTTTATATAACCCATTTTATAAAACTTAATAATTTAAAATATCGAAAAGATCCTAAAATGTAAGCTTTGAACCTTCCACAATGGTTTCAATAAAAATTAATAGCAAAGGGTAAAAGAAATTGCGCAAAGAAAATATAAGTTGAACAAATTATTTTGAATATCCAACGTTTTTTTTTAATCTATTGAACGAAATTGTACGATTTAAAAAGTCTTTTTTGCTTATTATAAAATATTATAAAATATTTATATTTGTTGGGCAGCTTTAAACTTTTTAATTTTCTGGGTTTCCATTACAAACAGCATTCCATCTAAAAACTAAATAATATAATTTTTTTCCTTATTTTAACACCAGTTTGTTTTGAGAAATCTTCTTTAACAAATTTTTTGTTTTTGCCTTCTTTTTGTTATAAATTTTAATAAAACGTGTACCCACCTTTATATTTTTTCCTGATACATTTTTCAAGATTTATTAAATAAATCACGTCGATGGTTTTTCGCAGTGTCCTTCGTCGGACGCTGTTGCTGCTGCTGCGTCTGCCGCTGCTGGCAGATACACACGTACACTTAACACGCACACAAGCAGGGCGATGATGAGGCTGCAACGCGGCCCCTACCACCCCCCCGTGCCCCCCTGTCCCTCTGCCCCATTCGACCCGCCGACGAAGTTCGGGGCAAGGACTCGTCGGCTCCCTTCGGCTGCCGTTGGTTGCTGTTGCTGCCGCCGCTCGGCTTCGGGATTCGCGTGTTCATTCTCGTACACATCGTCGTCGCTGCTGGCCGCACACATCCTCGGATCGAGTCGAGTCCTCAGAGTCCTCAGCCTCTGCGAGCCAGGATTCACTGCTCTTTGGGCAGCAACGCGACAACAAGTTGAACTCGGCTCGAGCGGAGCTACCGACCATCTCAGCCATCTAGCCAAAAAAGCACCTGGCGCTAATCCGTCACTATTAACACCCCACTCGAATAACCGATTAAAATTTCGATTACGATTTCGATTACGTTTCTGATCAATTCGATTTTTCAAGTGAATTTCCAGCATCAACAGTTATTAATGGTAAATCGAAAGTGTACATAGCCCAAAACAACGCAGACATTTGAGAAATTTGTTTGTTCTGTTCTTGTTGTTCTCATTTTTTTTCGGTTTTTGTAACAAACTCCATAAAAGTGAGCATAAAAAATGAAGCAGCGAGATAAAAGTTGTTGCCGATTTTTGTTTTGTGATGTTGAGAGTGTTTGAGAGCGCATTAAAATCGTGTAAAAGTCATAAAGCATGTTTACCCCGGTTTGTTTCCTGTATTTTGTTGGCTTTTTTTTAAATTGTTTGTAATTTACAAGTGCCAGGAAAAACAAAGTGGTGGAAAATCATAAATTCGATTGGGCGGCAAAGTAGGGGATTTTTTGGGGGGGGGGGGGGATTGTTAATTGAAAAGAATATATATATATATATGTATATGTATGTATAAGCCCCCTGCGACTGGAGACTGATTGATGCCATTGTTAGGCAATGGGGTGTTAATCGAGTTTGGGGCATGTTAACGCCTTTGATACTCCCACTGAGAACTGAGAATGGAGAAATGAGAATCGAGAACTGAGAACTGACTGCTGGTCGCATTGTTTGCCAGCCAATGCAGATAATTGCCGGATTAAACGGAATTTTCATATTGACTCTGGTATCAGCCCTTTCGGTTTGGTTTGTATTGAATTGCTGTTCATATTTGCACTGCATAGCCGCGGGGCGGAAACCATATAAAAGGGCTCTTTCGAAATATTTAGAACAGTTTAATTAGCTATTTTTATTTACCCAGGAACCAGAGAATAAATAAATAAATAAATTACTTATTTATTTCATAATTATTTATTAAATCACAAACAAAAAGTTAGGAGTTTCTCCACCTGTTATTATTATATTATATATTATTTTGCAATATTTAACCTACTATAATTTTGAACAAATATAATTTATTTATTTTTGTATTATTTATTAAATTGAATTCTTAGCCTCTTTTTTATAAAAAAAAATGTAATAAACAGCATTGAGTTTATTTTTAGGAGTTTCTTACCCTGTTAATATTATATATACTTTTTATACGTTTAGATTTCCAATATTTAACCTACTATAATTTTAAACAAATATAATTTTTTTATTAAATAGAATTCTTAGCCTGTTTTATATTAAACAAATTTAATAAATAGCATTGAGTTTATTTTTAGGAGTTCCTTACCCTGTTATTATTATACATAATTTATAATTTTGCAATATTTAACCTACTATAATTTTAAACAAATATAATTTATTTATTTTTTTATTATTTCTTGAATTGAATTCTTAGCCTGTTTTATATTAAAAAAAAAACTTAATAAACAGCCATTGAGTTTATAATTGCAATTTTTGCAAGATTTTGAATAAAACAAAAGCAATATAAATATTCCCGAAATTTTCCCTATTCGATTCGCCGGAATTAATTGCCTTCAAAACCAAATGTCTGCTTTTTTTTTCTTTTTTTTCCGGTGCCACAGCAAAGCAAAGCGAAAAGCGGAGCAAAAATAAATAAATAAAACGTAAAACTCAGCAGAAAGTAATAAAATAAGAGCGGACACGTCGCACGAAAAAAAAAATAAGAAGAGCCGGAGGAGAGGAAGCCAAAGTGTCAAGTAAGCAAGCATTTAATTTTGATTTATTATTAATTTCCACACGCCCACACGAGCAACAGATAGCGAGAATGTTGGGAAGCTGGGAAACTGGGAAGCTGGGAAAACCCGCCCACTTGACGGCTTAATGCTGGTTATTATTTTTACCGTTTGCCGTTGCCACCTGCAGCTATCAAATGAATAATGCAAAGGCGGAAAAGCGGAGGAAAAAAATATGTAAGGAGGCCGAAAGGCCGGACAAAGAAAGGCAAACGAGCGGGCAAATTATTGTAATTACTATTTTCCATTAGCAGCGAATTTTCGGCATTTTCCAACCTCCCCAAAAAAAAAAAAACGTAAAAAAGGTAAAAAAAAAGAGACGACGGACGATGGACGACAAAGACAAAAAAGGCGGAATGCCGAAATGAAAACGAAAGTGGCGCAAAGTTGTGAAATACGTGCGTTTATTTGCGTAAAAACTTGCACTGTTTTTTCTGCCGCTTTTCTTTTTCACCAAACCAAACCAAACCAACCCAACCCCCCCCTCATTTTCCCCGCCAAGTCATAAAAGGCATCGCGCACTGGGGATTTAGTTGCCAAAGGATAAAGGCAGCTCCAGCTCGGGCATCCTTGTGTGCGGCTTAAATTTGGTTCCTAGAAAAAGTTTTAATCCAGCTTTCGCACTGCTCCATTCACCCACCCCCTCACCGCCCCCTCTGCCAACCCACCCACTTGTCGCCTTCTCGGGGTCGCTTGGCACTATAATCCAAAACACCGATGCACTCGTATACCCACGCATCGATCGAGCAAAAACCTCAATTCGCCGCTGGACACACGAATGTAATCTGTTCAAAATTAGAAACTCCCTTTTGAGTTCTTGGAACTCAGAAAAACCAGCTTAAAGTATTGCAGTATAATTCAGAAATCCCATGTAAACGGAATTAAAACGCTTTACCTATAATAAGATAAGAAAAAAAAAAAGAAGAAAAGAAAAAATACCAAAAAAATACCCTCTGGGGTGCGAAAAATATACAAAAAATTTTCAGAAATTGGAAAAAACTTTCGTAAAATCCGTAAAAGTAAAAAAAATCGCACTACTTACAAAGAAATTCCAATCATTTTCATAAAGGTGTCTAGAAGTATGCTTCACTATTTTTTTTAAGCTAGTTTGACTTTTAGACTTTCTTTCCAAATGCCTTAAGCCTCCAGAAAATTTTCAGAAATTGGAAAAAACTTTCGGAAAAAACGTAAAAGTAAAAAAAATCGTACTACTTACAAAAAAAATTCAAATCATTTTCACGAAGGTGTCTAAAAGTATGCTTCACTATTTTTTAAAGTCATTTCTTAAAGTCAAACGACTTTTAGACTTTTTTCCAAAGACCTTAAGCCTCCAGAAATGATAACTAGGGTGTCTAGAGTTCGAATCTCCAACGTCTTACTGTTGCTGCCAAGTTTGGCCATTCTTTTTGGCGGCTGTTGCTTTTTGGGTTGCTTGAATTGTTGCTTTGTTTTATGTTTATTTTTATATGACCGTTTGCCTTTGTTGCTCCGCTCAGCTCCGCTCCTTTCTTTTAATGATGTTCGCCTGAGCCCAAGGCTTTAATTGTATTGATTAAATGCTTAATTGTGTTGCCAGGCAATCCACGAGACAAAGCCAAAAGCCAAAGCCAAGCCGCGGCTCAAGTCCCCAAGAAGATGGAATAAGATAGAGCCAGCTTCAAGGCGGCGAAAGAAAAAACGCATCTAATTGTTATTAACAAGCGCACATTAATTACAATGATTAAAACTGGACTGGGCATCCCTTTGGCTCGCCGTCCCTGGCATTCACTATAATTAGTTGGCTAAGACGCTCAGCTGTTTAATTAAAACTAATAGAGTTCCTAGTCGTCGTCGTCTTTACTCACCACTCACCATTCTCCACTCTCCACTCTCCACTCTCCATTCTCCGCTGCGACAATCCAATCCAATCCAATCCGAGTTGAGGCCAATCCGAACGTGAAACAATTAACGTGCTGGACCAACAAGGACGCTGCCCCAGATGACAATGACAATGCCAATCCAAGAACAATGCCAAGGCGACAGCAGCAAGCAAAGCACCACCATCACCAACAGCAACAACTCCAACAACAGTAACAACAACCGAGAGCAACTAATGCAAACAATGCCAAACAACAACGGGCGAAACAACAACCGAACTGAACTGAGCTGAAAGGGAAGGCCAGCGAATCGAAGCACCAGGAAACAATTCCCACAATACCCTTGAGGTCGCCGGTATTCCCATAAAATATATTTTGGTTAACTAACAGGATCTATTAGGTAAATGGAATTAGTCTCTGGAGGTTTGAGGGTGCCCCAAAGTAGGTTGTATTGGAAACCACTTGAAAAAGGTGCCCAAAAGTATGTTGCATTAAATATAACTCTTAACTTTTTGGCAGTTTTTAAACCTCCAGAGATTTGAAACCCATAATTTGGGACCCACTAGTAAAAGTATACTTTATATATTAACATATGGTGTCTAGAATTTAGAGATTATCAATACCCTTGAGGTCGCTGGTATTCCCATAAAATATATTTTGGTTAACTAACAAGATCTATACTTTAAAAGGTGCTTAAAAGTATGTTGCATTTAATATCACTTTTATTTTTTTAAAAGAGTTATTAAACCACCAGTTTTTTTTCAACCTTAGAGTTTTGAAATCCATAATTTTGGACCTGAAAATATACTTTAGAAGCTAGAAGCTAGCTTTAACTTTTCACAGCATACTTTTAGGCCCCATTTTAAGTGGTTTGAAATCGCCAACTCGAACTCAATTAGCCCCATGGATCTGGCATACCTTCTACAGGGTAGCAAAGGCCAGGCCAGGCATAAACAGATGCGTTCTGCTGGCCAAGTTGTAGTTGAGACCAAGATTTGCCGACAGATAGATATTTATGGACTGCCAGAGCTTGGCAACCCCAATCCCCCAGAACCACCCTACTTCCCCCCATTCTTTTTGCGGCCCGGTGTGAACGTCTGTCTGTGGTCTGCGTAGTTGGACAAGGTGTCTGTCTGGCTGAAGATGGTTAGGAGATTCTGTCGCCGCCTTTCTGAGCTTTCTGAGCTCCTTAGTTGACGTCTCTTGGCTTTAACGTAATTAGGCTTTAACTTTGGGCGCTGAGCGCATTAGCGTTAAGTAAATTTCCCGGCATTTATGATGTCGGCCAAATGGAAATGGTAGTTTCCCATTGCGCAAGGTCTTACGGTAGCAGTCGGCGACCTTAATTGTGGCCCGGATTTGGTTTGGTAATTGTCATGTCATGCGGATGTACGGACGATGATGATGAAAAATAATGCTTATAGCATTGGCCAAACGCGTAGATTTGCCACGAACACCCAGCTAAGCGATTTAACCCGCTGGACGATAATGTTATATCATATTAAGCAGGCTCGAAAAGCTCGTAGGGGATTTTATTTTGAATCCCAAAGCGATTTTAGAAATGTTTATAAGTCCAAAAAAATCTATTCATTCGTAGCATACTAAAAAACCCAAAGGATATTTAAAAATTATAAAGAAGTAAAGAACAGAAAAATTGACTATCGAGCCTGACAATAGAATCTTTATGTCCCTTTGGTTTAACAGTTTTTTAAAAACCTTTTGCGGTTTTTTTTGATACTCCCCCATATCTTTGAACATTTTTAAGATCGGATGAAAAGGGAAATTGACTATCTATCAGGGATCGTAATTCTTATGATTTATAAAATAAAAATTAGAAATAATAATTATTTTTTGATTTTTATTAAAAAAATTGGAAAATAAGTCTTATTTTCTTGAAATCATCAAGAAGGGATTATAAATCCGAATGAAGGGGTTTCTGCCTAGTATAATTTTAAGTGGCTTCAGATATTTAAATTCCAAGAATTCCTTGTGAGTTTTAATCTCTGTAGTTCCCATTAGCACCTCCACAAGCACGTTTCCTTCCAGTTGGCACTGCTTTACCTACCGATAGATTGAGCATAGGAGAGCTCACGTAAGACGGGCCTTAATCGGGAATATTGACTGGACCTTTTGAACACCTTCGACGTCCACCCAGGTAACATGGACATGGACAGGGACACTGGGCCCAAAAGTGGAACATGGTGCGTTTGCCGCAATGCACAAAGCTGCCGCAAAATCTCATTACGTTACGTATAACGTGACGGGAGACGATGGACCAGCTACGTGTTTTCAGTTCTGGCCGCCTCCCCCCCTTTGGAGCACCCGGCCTCGGCGCCTCTGGAGCATCTGCCACATGCGTGTTCAGATTGCTGAGCTCGTCAAAATTTGTAGCCAAGAGTTGTCTCCTGTTTTTTTTTTGTTTGTGGGTGGCTTGGTATGGCGGCAGCTACCAAAAGCCAATAAGCTCATATTAAAGTTGCCAACGGCGGGGTTTAAGGAGAAGGAGAAGGAGGATGGGGAGGTTTCGGGATATCTTTGTCTTCCCGGGGAGTCAAGAAAAATTTGTTAAATCTCATGCAATTTCCTGCGCTAACCTCCCCTTCAACTTCCTTTGGCTTTGTGTTTGGGCTATTAACTGCTCGCATCAAATTGAAAGCCATAAAAGGGGGGGTCGGCCAAAAGGGGGGCGTGGTCGCAGACATTATTAATATGTTGCAATTATTTGTGCATGCGAGTGGGGCTCGGGATTATGGGCAATATGGGTGGGTGGTTAGCTTAAAGCGCTTGGCAGGTGGCGCATAAAAATTGCACATAAATGTTGAAATGCGTATAAAATGGCTGGCAGAAGGGGGAATGCCGGGGAAAGTGCCTCAAACAGACTGAAAATATTATACGAAATGGGTTTTCGTATCTATCAAACGAAAGGAACATTGACTAAAGGTCATATTTTTATAGGATCTATTGAACGAATACACCATACAATACATTTTTAAGAAGCAAGGTTTTGGGTTCACATTTGGCGAATTATTTTAAATTGTTTTTGGAATTGACCATATGAAGTTTTTTGTTACCTTTTTTGGAATTTTAAATATATTTAATATATATTCCAGTATAAAACTTAAAAGGAAAAAAACTGAAAAGAAATTTTGTACAAACAACAAATAATATGAGGGGATCAAATCGATATGCGCACGGTAGATTTAATATTAAATAATATCATTTTACATATTTCTCTTTTTCGGAGATTCCTAGACTTCGAATAAGAAAGGAAGAAGCAATATTACGACTTCACGTAATTTAAGTGGGAACGAGAAGAAGAAATTCTCTCAATTCTAAATAGAGCGAGATGTCGCTTAATGTTACATGAGTGGAAGGGAGAAAGACACATTTAATTCAAAAATGATACCACATATAATCAAATTGATCATGGTTTCATATCAAGTTGCATTGGGTTGTTTTAAAAATTTTCCAATTGTCAAGAACATAAATCCCCCATTTTAATCCCTAAATGTACAGTTAATTATCACATTTGACACACTAAACATTAGTAATTAATTGGTATTAATCTGATAATTATTACAAGCTTTGCGAAAACCGGTGAAACAAATTGAAACCCAAATAAAATATTTAAGAGCACTTATCAAGAGAATCACTTGTAATATTTTGTGGGACAACCCTCCTCGATTCCTTTTAGACGAGGTGCCGCCGCATTAAGAAAAACGCGTTAAGCGAAGGCAACACACACACACACACACACACATGCACATTAGCACACAGTTG